>LPNX010450107.1:1756-66992 GCA_001517045.1 Pseudotsuga menziesii | reverse complement strand
TTAATATGTTTTTTACAAATAATTTGTATATTTTTTCTTGACTTTATGTGAGTCGTCACTTTTCGATAACTAATATGAAATATGATCATTTTTAGAGAAAAGTTCTCTCAAAATTCATTGAAAATGGTTTTAAATGTCTTTATTTTCTGGAATTATTTACAATTTTGTCAATAAATATGCCTTATTTTGTACATAAAAATGTCTTATTTTATAGAAAAAATCGTAAAATGTATATGTTTTTCATTATAAATTGCTTAAAAATGTATGTTATTTTGTTAAATTTCAAAAAACACACTTGAAAATAGAAATTAAAAATATTTTACAACAAAGATAATTCAAAGGCCCCAAAAAATGTCTGAAAATGAAAATGTGTGATACTGGCATCAACCATTTTTGAAACGGGGGTAAAAATAGCTACTAAAATTAGGAGAGAGAAAAACGAGAATTGTGTCGAGTTCTCGTTTCATAGTATAAGTGGTTTTTATTGGACACGGTATCCAAGCAGATCTTGTAGGTCGAGACAAAGACTTCCTAGTCTGGGACCAGACCGATTTTTGGTTTGTGACCAAGTAGTTCATGCAGGAGCATTCATGGTTAGTTAACCAGGTGGATCTTTGTCAAGTTGATCGGGATGATGATTTGTGATGTTCTCTCTCCTAATTGGTTATTACTAGGTTGTTTCTCAAGGGACTAGCCACCCCCTGACGATGTCACTAACACCTAACCCTTAGGAGCAATATTGAGGACTAGAGGATCACATCATCCAGTTTGGATATTCTCCTTATACAGTGATGATAAAAATGTATGGAACACATTAAACAATGTACCTTAAGAGAGAGAAAAGATTAAAGTCCTTGGTCTTGTTGGTGCTATGGGTAAAAGGGGTTGTTTATCCACCTTTATGGTACACCTTGGTCTTATGGGTATGAGGGTTGCCTTATCTTTGTATTGTGACTCCCTTTGGTTGACTTATGGTCCTTTATCTTACTTGGTCCTAGCACTCTTATTCGGTGTACCTTTGGTATGATGAATTTTAGTTTATGGTTTTTATTTTTTTGACCATTAGTACCCTATTCCAAGTCAACTTAATTTTATGGTTTTTATTTTTGGACCCTTGGTACCGTATCTCAAGTCAAATTTCATTTTATGGTTTTTATTTTGTAAGACCATTGGACCATTGGTACCCTATTCCAACAGTGAATGGAGGTAGGTGAAATTTTTCTGAGTAAAGTTCTTGGTGAAGATATCTGCAATCTACTCATCTGTAGGGCAGTATTGCAGAACAATGGTCCTGTCATGCACCAACTCCTTGATGTAGTGCATGTGAATCTCAATATGTTTGGGTATCTGCCACTGAACTGGATCTGTGGAGATATTGATAGCACTTTGGCTGTCACAAAATATGACTGTGGACAAAGCACTACCAATCTCAAACTCTGAAAGAATGCCTTGCAACCAAACGGCTTGGATGCAAGCATTCACTGCTCCCCTGTACGTGGCCTATGATGAAGACAATGCAATGGAAGCCTGCTTTTTGCTGGACCATCAAATGGGGCCACCACCAAACATAAAGACATACCCAAAAGTGGAATTCTGATCTATGGAATCCCCTGTTCAATCTGAATCTATAAAACCTACCAACTCTAGCTTAGAATCTGCAGCATAGTGCATGTCGTAGGATCTAGTGCCCTGAATGTACTGAAGGATCCTATTGGCTTCCTTCCAATGGAGCTCATGAGGCTGTTGCATATATCTTGATACAACATTCATTGCATAACAAATATCAAGTCATGAATGTGTCAAGTATAGCAAGCTTCCGATCAACTGGCGATAAATAGTGCAATCCATGGGTGGAGTGGATTTTCCCTCTTCAAGGCTGATCTTTGAGAGGAAAGGAAATGTTGCAGCCTTGCAATCAGCCATGTTAAACTTAATTAAAATGTATGCAATATATTTGTACTGATTTACCATTATCCCATCAACGTATTGAGAGGTTTCAAGCCTGAGAAACTGTCTTAGCAAGCCCAAATCACTCATTTCAAATGCATAATGAAGAGAAGTTTTTATAAAGGAAATTGAACCAAGTGTGCTTCCTGTTATCAAAATATCATCAACATATAATACTATGATCAGAATATTACTATCATATCATTGAAAATATACATTAGGATCATATTTGCATCTCTAGAAGTTTTGTGAGAACAGAAAGGCATCCATTTTGGCATACCAAGATCTTGGGGCCTGTTTCAATCCATATAATGATTTTTGCAACTTACATAACATAGAAGGATCTGATGTATACCCTTTGGGATTCTTCATGAATATCTCCTCATTTAGGTCTCCATGAAGAAAAGCACTCTTGACATCCATGTGATGCACCTCCCAGTGCTTGAGTGCGGTGATGGCCAAAACTAGTCTTATGGAATCCATCTTTGCCACCGGTGCAAAGGTCTCATGGTAGTCCACTCCTTGGACCTGGGAGAACCCTTTTGCAACTAGCTGTTCTTTGTATTTGTAGGTTGTGCCATATGTAGTAACCTTTTTCCAATTTACCCACTTGCATTGAACCAGTTTCCTCCCAGGTGGCAGAGGAACTAGCTCCCAAGTTGCTTTTTTTTCGAAGAGAATTGAAATCTTCGTCCATGGTAGCTCGTCATCTTGGATAATTTTGAGCATGGTAGTAGGACCTAGTATCTAACCCAATAATTAAATAACAGGTCTTGGATAGCAATGAATCATGACAAGAGAGAGCAATACCTTCTCTTTGAAAATCACCGGGTTCTTCTTGAATCAACAATATTTCGAATGTTTGTCCCGACGAAAGAGAGTGTCTTTTTGTCCCAAGTTGGGAGATAGGTGGACACATCAGAATCTGATTCTGAACCTGATATATGTTTCTCACTTATATCATACACTAGATCTAAAATATCAAAGCCTTCTCTCCAAATTTCATCATCCAAACGATCAACAAAACAGGAGGGAATTTCAACAGTTTTCTCCTTGACTAGTTCTACCTCTTGAAGAGGTTCATCAAATCAGATACTTCTCTCAATGAATATCTGTTTGGTTCTGATATTCAGAAGTTTGAATCCCTTATATTATTCTGGATATCCAATGAACAAACATTCAATACTTTACGGTTGCAAAAATTTCCTCTTGTCAAGTGGAATTCAGGCCCATGTAGTGGACCCAAAAACCTTGAAATTTCACACATCCAACTTGTGTCCAAAATAGGCTTCGAAAGGAGTTTTTCCTTTCATGGAAGAGTGAGGGAATATGTTCTAAATGTGTGTAGAAACATTCATAGCATCATTCCATAGGTTAGCAGCTAAACCTTTGGCTTCCAACATGCAGGTAGTCATCTCTTTGAGGGCCCGATTTTTCCTTTCTGCTACACCATTTTGCTGGTGTGTGTAGGGAATGGAGTGCTGGATTCAGATCCCACTGTCACCAAATATTTGCAGCAATTCATACTTGATATATTCCCCTCCATTATCATATCTGAGAGACTTTATCTTCCTCCCAGAGGCATTCTCAATCAATTCTTTAAACTCAATGAATCTTTCCAACACTTGAGATTTTTTCTTTAGGAAGAAAACCCAAGTGTATATAGAAAAGTCATCGATGAAGCTTAGTACATACCATGAACCACTCATGGATGTTGTAGGCACGGGTCTGCTGATATCAGAATGAATCATGCCCAAAATACTCTTTGCATGACTTTCCTTTCCTCGATCAAACTTGTGCTCAGGGTGTTTGCCGACAATGCAACCTTTGCAAATTCCATTGGAAGTTTTGATCACTAGGAGGCCTTCAACCATGGAATTTTTATGAATTTTCTGCAATTATTTGAAGTTCAAATGAACAAATATCTCATGCCATAGCCTATTGACCTCATTCCCATGAGTTAGAAGAGCGGCGGGCTTTGCATCCATCACAAACTTGGAAAACTCATAGGCCTTAGCATGGTGGTTTTCTATTCCTGTTGCAACGAGCTTCCCAGATGCAATCTTAGTGATTTCAACATCATTCAGGATGAAAGTAACTCTGTTGGGTAATCCGATGTGCGTCATTTGATAAACACTCAAAATATTGGAGGCCAAGGAGGGTACATATAGAACATCAAAAAAGCTGCAATGTTCAAGTTTTACAGTACCTTTGCCTTTCAAAATGATCTGAGAATCATCTCCCATGTGGATGGGAATGATTTTTTCAGTGTCCAGGGATGAGAAGTATTCTTTTCTCTCCATAATCTGATTCAAATCTCTAGAGTCTATGAGGAGAGGTTCAGGCTTCGAGGCACTTTCCATGAGGGCATGTCCTCTTTCTTGCTGGATGTACCAATCTTGATTATCTCTCTTCCGAACACTCTCTGGAATATTGATATTGTTTCTCTCGAGGAGAAGAGTCATCTCATCAATATTTTTCTTCATGCAGGCATGTTCAGGGTGAAATCCCTTCCCGCAATAAGAACACTTGACTTTTTCTTTGCCTTGGTTTCCTTTGTTCTTGTGTTTCTTTGAGCTAGAAGGCTCTTCTTGCTGCTGGTTCTTCTCTTTTGGCTTCGGAGCATCAAAATTCTTTTGATTCTTCTTCTTTCCTTTAACCTTTGTATCTTTGGGCCCCGAAGCAAGTAGTGCTTGATCTTTGGAGGATCTGATGATCACCATTTGCACAAACTTGTCATGCTTGTTTGTGAGGGACTCAATGAAGGAATCAAGAGAAGGCATTTTCCAATTCGGGGTTGCCATCTTCTTGGTATGGAATGTGGAAACAAATACTGAATAATCTGATCCAAGTTTTGAAAGAATGGAGAGAATGAGCTACTCATCCTCTTTATCCACCTCACATTGCTTCAACTAGAGCACTAGGTGCTTGAATTTGGTGAAGAATTCATTGAGAGTTTTGAAATTGCTAGGGTGTAGAGAAATTAGCTCATTCTCTAGCTGATAAATCCTCATATCATCCTACTTATCAAAGAGATCAGCAAGTTCATCCCAAATTTCCTTCGGACTCTTCAAACCAGTGACATGGAAATGAAGATCTTTGGAAATCGACAAGCACGGAAACCCAAAAGATTCATCCATCTTGTTCTAGTATCTAGCTTTATCCACCACATGGTTTGGCTCTACTTTGGTATCCATTGTCACTTTGTAGAGTCCCTTGGCACGTAGTTGAATCTCCATGTATCCCTTCCATTGGTGGTAATTGAAAGGAGTTAGAGGATCCACAGTAGAAGCCATTTTTCTGCTGTAGCGAATGCAGTAGGAGACTTTCAAAAAACTTGCAAAAACACAAAAAGGACATTGTAAGGTCGAACAACCTGCACTTTTTTGGTTTTCATCACACTCAGCTTGGTTGATCAAGCAAGCTTGAAACAACAATTCCTTTGCTTAGAACTTATGTGGTAAACCGTCCGCTTCTAGTGCAGTGTTGGAATTTTTGAGCTTTTTGCTCAAATTGCATGCTAGATCTGTTAAAAATATTTTTTTGAAGAAGAGCTTCATCCCTCCATGGCTTTGATGCCATATTAAATTCAGTCACATCAATCTTGAGACTAAGCACATTCTTACAAGAGATTCAAGACAATTTACTCATGAAAATGACATAACAGTATTGCAATAGGAGGTTGCAGTTGTATATTATTAATAATGAATAAAATCAATGATACAATGTGATACAAACTTGCATAAATGAAAGACAATTCGAATTCACTAGAGGTCATTCAAATTGCATGGATGGGTGTAGCTTAACTGTCCATTAGCAACACTGAACACACCAGTTAACCACTAATCTAGCCATGACTGACTCTAACTAAGTCCTAACTAAATCAGAGTGTAATAAATGACCGAGTCTAACTAAATAGAACTCAAATGCATGTCAATCAGTAGGTGGGGCGCATCACTAACTCAAGTCATCTCCGATGAAGTCAACTGAACTGAAACTAGTCACCATAAGTTGTTGGAGGCACATTAACTCACTCCAGTTCACCCAAATCATCCCAAAATAGACAATGACATGAGGGAGGTGCCTTTCTAACTCAGCTTACCTGATTGTTAGGTGAAACAACATTCAATTAACTAAGTGGTGCACTTATGACACTTAGATCACCCCATAATTTCTCCCTGATTGAAGGAGGAGGCCTAGTTAGCCTCCCTGATTGAAGGAGAAGTCTTAGTTGGCCTCCCTGATTGAAGGAGGGAATGGGTGTGCTAATGATGATGTTAGGAGTGTGCTGGTGTGCTGATGCTGATGCCAATTTGAGTCAATAAACTTAGGATAGTGGGTAATTAGGCCAAAATTGACCAAATAGGTGTGTGGGTTGGATAATGACTCCAACATGCTAGTGTGACTGTATGTTTCTCTTCTATTGTGACCGAGTGCCTTTGCTGGGAATGACTGTGTGATTGTGTTTCTTGATTGAGTTTTAACGTGTGTCTTTGGATTCTTAAGAAGTACTGCTAAAGCCTGATTAAATGATTGAAGTTTCCCTTCATGTTTATTAAGAATCTAACGTCTATATCCTTAATACTATAACCCTAAAATTTAACATATAGAAGCAATAGACCTCGTAGAAGCCACTTAGGCCATAGTGTCTGTTATAACTCCATTGTGAATCCAGCTTTCTTTTTATCTTGTATTTTATGTTTGAGATGAAAAAGGAAAGGCATAGTCCTCATCTTCTTGTTGGGTTTTCCCATATTGGGTTTCTTGGGGCACATATTTTGTCCATTGTATTTGATGATGTTGTCATTTTATTGTGATTGCTTCTCTTTTTATATTCTCAGTTTATTTAGTATTTTGAGTGTTGTTATTATAATATTACATTTTTTTCTTTTCTCATAAATGAATAGTATTTTAATATATAAAAATGAGGTTTCTGAAAGACAAACAACAGTAAATATAAAGAGTTCTTAGCAAATGCAAAATTTGTCCCACAGTTCTAGATCTGAAGACTATAGTTCAACTAAAAAAATCCTATTACATGAAAGAATTAATTGTCCTATAATATCGATAGCTATATTGGTTGATGAATTGAATTGACAAAAAATACAAGTACATATTAGCTAATATTTTAATCTTGGATATATATATGCCCACTATGAGCTTCCTTCATGGGTATATCCTCCATCCCAAGTCCAAGGTATTCAAAGGTATTTTTCTGTCCTTTTGGAGCTACTTCTAATTGTTGAATAGTATGTTTTTCAGCACCTTGTTCCTTAACTGATCCAGTTGACACGAGGGGTGTCCAAAAAGTTATTGAGAGATCCTCATAAATACTAAAATGACGTTGAAATGCATCTGAAGGTCACTAGCCATTTTCCCCATTTTTGTTTTCTATTGTTCAAGATGAAATTTCAATGCTTCCTCCTTGGTTACCTTCTTCTCCTTGTATATATTTAAGTATTCGATATCCTAGTGCATACCATCTAGCTAATTGGAGAGGTGCCGCAATATTTTCCTTATCTTATTCAGTCCGTCCCTAGAATTACTTCCATGACCAGGAAGGCAAGCCATGTCTAAGAAGCAGGTTGAATCTACCTCTATCCCCGACCACCCCATAGAACCAAAAAAGGAACAACCAGAAAGGACCAAAATCAATTTTCAAGCAAATTTGCTATCAATAGAAATTTTACAAATACAAAAAGAGAAAGACTAAGTAAAGACAAAGACAAAATATGGGGTTTCTAAATTCATTACCTTTGATAAAAGTAATGAGAAAACGGATTCTTTCCACAAGCAATTCTCTCGATCCTTTGGAACATCTAAACTATCTTACTGAGAAATTAGAGAGCATTGCAATCCTCTCACCAACTAAGAGGTCTTTCCCTTATATGTAATTTCTAGAGTGAAGCAACTCAAAAGAAGAGCATGTATCTTATTCACAAGAGGACGAACATCAAAGAAAGGATGGGCAAAAGAACAATCTGAGAGGTAGATATAATCAAATCCTGGTAATTTGTAATGGGTCTTCTTGATCATCCGTGATGGTCCTTCCTTCTTTCTGAATTCCAGTGAAATGAATGCAAGCTATGCCTGGTCAACTTGCTTCCCAAGAACAAAGCTTGCTACTAAAAGGAATTTAAATGAATCGTTAGCTTACTAGAATAGAAAGATAAATTTACACTATTGAACTATCGAGAAGAGGCCCAGATCAGGCGATTACAGATTTGGATCATTGAAAAAAATACTGGAGCAAGCATAATTACATAAGAAAATAAATTGCATTCTGCACATGCCTTCCCATTCCAAGACCATCCAAAAATATTGTCCCTTCAAACTAAATCTCCAAAAGACAATAAATGATCTCCTAGATAAACTCTGTCCTTCTCCAAAAGCTCGTATAACTATATAAAATAGTCTTTTACAGTCATATAAGTGTCTAAAATTCTCAATAGATTACATAAAAACTGTTCAAGAAAACAATCCCTAATATAATGTTTTCAACACTCTATAAATTCCAAAAATAGGTTGGAAACAAGACTTCATAGGATTAAGACCTTTGGTAAGATCTACACTTTCGGCTGAAGGGATGCATAATCAATAAACTGGTTTGATGTGTTCAAATACCTGTCTATCCTTTGATTCCAGCACTGACCAAATTCCATCGTTGAGCTGCAAACGTTTTTTGGAAAGGCTATCAACAATATCATTAGGCTCTCTATAGACATGAGAAAAGGAGATGCAATTAAACTGATTTCATTTGATTTAACTCCTCAAAGAGTTGAGAACAAACTTCCCATTTCAAATTCCCCCTTCTATCTGATTTATGAATAATATTAAGTCACCAAAAAATTAAAGTTTGAATGTCCCTTTCTAAGTGGATAAGATTAAAAGTAATTTCAGAGTTAGAAGTCCAACATAGTTATTTGCCCCCCTTTCCCACAAATAGCCCCACACTGTCAAAATAAACCCATTCCCTAGATTTATCAATAGGCTCGTGAAAATGCTATCTATGGACATTGACTTTGGTGACTTACAATTGAAAAAGATAGATCTAATTTGAACAACACATTGCAAAGAGGGAATGAATTTGTCCTCAAATAAGCCTGCATTCCTAGCAATCTAGATGCTGAGGCTACGACTTGGGAAAGGCTATAAATTATTTTATCAATAGATTCATTTGCTAAGTTTTGAAACATCTTGATATTATCCAAACTTATCTCTTATGCTAGTGTTATTGGTTTAAATTCTTGTGAGCATCTTTTGTTTTTATTTATAAAATGTAAGAGTATTTGTAAATAAGTTAACTTGGTTTTGACTGTGGATAACTCTACTAATGTTGTCTATTTCAAACAAATGCTGAAGAGGAGGATATCTGTGATAGATGTCAGTTGGGATTTATTTGGAACAATTTTAAGAACATAACAAAAGTCATTTAGAAATGTTTCATCATTTTCCACACCATTCCAATGATTTAATTCATCCATGACAAATGCCGAGCTAAGCATTCCTCTTTTATCTTTAGGCCTAGAAGTGGGTCAAAATACATTTGAAAAGAAGCCCAAACAATTATGGAACATCAAGTCTAATGGTCCAAACAATTTTGGAACATCTTGATGGAAAGCTACCTCTAAAAGAAAATTCTTCGGAAGAACAATTAACCTTTGCATGAGATAAGTACTCAAGTGAACTGACTATGAATCTAATAAATGTAAGTTCTCTAAAGAGTACAAATTTACAAATGCATTGCTATATTTAGATGTAGTGTCTTGAAGCTTAGTCCAACATTCAATATATGCTTGTTCAATGTGACTCAAATGTGCAGAATAAATATGAGAACAATTGCAATACTCCTTTGTTGACTTCAATAGTAATATATTTGGAGAGGCCTTGTTATTCTATTAAGTGCGGTGTGGATTCTCAATCCGCTAGACCAGATCCAAACAAGGCTGATTCAGTTGATGCTTCTGTGTTTGAGAAGATAAATTATCAAGTATGTAAATAAGAGGTATAAGATATGGAAACTAAGTTAAACCTTAAATAAAACTATCAAAGTTTTCTAGAGAGCTTGGAAAAGAGAATGGTTTGAGTTTTCTAGTGTTATGCAATTTCCTTAATAGTTTATAATTTGTTTATTATTTACTGAGCTCCTGCATGAATGAACCCAAGTTTTAGAAAATGAGTTCCACGGAAGTAAGAACAATACAACTCCCCTTGATCTTTAAACATCAAAGTTTGTATCTTCTGCATCATATGGTAATTTTCTTTGATACTAAATCTTCCCAAACAAATATTCCATTAGTTTATGGTTATGAAGCCAATGCCAATCTTATACCAAGTCAGTTTAATTTGGAAGAAATAGAAATCATGTCATCCACTTTCGTTGCCATGTTAATTTTGAATTTGTTGTAATTAGCATACATATGCCTCCTTAGTTGTGTTACTAGTTTTTTATACTCTTTTAGAATCATCACTAACTCACATACTGTTATGCATTTGCAATTATCCTACAATGTAACACAAGTCCAAATTTCAAGTTTGGCTCTAGAAATTCCAGTTTAGGTCTTGTTTTATGATGTAGTACAAGTGCAAATACAAAATAATATACTTCCAAATTTCGATTTCAATTTTTAATGAAAGCCTAAAATGTTATTTAGGATAGTCCTCATTTAGTTGATTCCATCATCTTTTGCTTGAGTTGTCGATAGTCAACTTTTGCAGTGCTCATATTTTTCTCAATTTTGATGGTGACAATGTCAGTTCTGTTGTTGAGGAAAACTTATCATTTAATTAAAAATATCCATCTACTTCTAGTAGCAACCATTCATCGACCTCTTAGTCACATACGACAGGTTCTATACATTGACTTGGCTCAATTAATAGCATGGTATCATAGTCTGTTTCACGCTTTACATTCTCAATCCTTTTCCTTCCTGGAAGTTCTTCTGTATGGAATACAATCTCTTCAATTTTTTCACTCCTTTTAAATCAACCTCCAGTGCTTCATTTTTATCATTTTTATCATGCCATTTAAATTTTAATTAAATGTATTTAAGTATAACAAGATAAGACAACCATGAAATGTATCTAAGGTGTAGACTTGTTACACTCATGTGTCAGACAACCATGAAATAAATAAAGAGATGTGTCTTTTGGTCACAACAAATCTGATAGTTGAATGCAATACTTAAGAAGAGATTTGCATCTCCAAAGATTTGATCCCTCTTGGCACTTGATAGAGCCTAGGATTTGGATGTATGCTGGTTTAATCTCCTGCACCATCTTTCAATTTGTCCAATAGCAGGGCTCTAGCAGTTGGTTCTACCTCAAAGACTTTGTTTGGTTCCACCACTTCTACTTCATTTGGCATGAGCAAAACTCAATATATTTCCAACACCTATTATTTTGTCTTAGGTGAAAATTTTGGTTTAAGTCCCACAACTGCTACCTTTGGCTTTGTTGGCTTTGATACTTCAGTATTAGTAGTAGCACTTCCTCAGTTCATAGCAGTAGTACTTCCTTTTACTTGAACAATGTTTTTAAAATCAAGTAGTACCCATTATGTTGGAGAATTTACTTTATGGATTTATTTAGTACAAGCATTAAAGAACAAGGATTTGTCACTCCACTTAAACATTTACAAACATGGTTCCAGAGTCATCGGGCCTCCTCCAATTGCTAACAATACTAGACCTGGGATACAAAAAATTTTAAATTTACAAGACCTATCCCTTTATCATTAGGATCGTTGTTTAGAATGGCCAATATCATTCCTACTCAAAATGCATCAATCAAAGCAATATTAGGGTCACATTTCTTCAATATTAGCAATCTAAAATATCTTGAACTGTCCAGTAAAATATAAACCTTCAAAATCACCTCCAATTGGCCTTTTCCATTTGATCTATGTGTTAATATTATCTCATTGTCAAATACAATGGGAATTTCCTATTCTTTTGAAACCTCAAAGTTCTATGACGACACTAAATCTATCAAAAAACACCCTCATTAGATAGATACCTTCATGTCCATGGAATCTTCCCAAGCTAGAGAAGTTTACTCTATCACACAATCAGTCAGAAGGAACAATACCACCTCAGTTGTATAACTTTTCAAGTTCATTGAAGGAGGTGGATCTATGGGAAAATCATTGCATGGCAATGTTTCCAGTTCTAATCGAAGTTCAATTGCATCTTTCCATTGGGATCTCGAGATTTCAATTAACAGCATTATAGGCCCACCCCCCTTAGAAGTCAAGCAATAATATCTATGGCCAAATACCTTCTAATTTCAATAACGTCTTGTCTCTGAATGTATTGAATGTAGGAAATTATAATTTGGAAGGAAAGATACTAGCCTAACTAGGAAAATTGAAACAACTTCAAGTATAACACATCAACAACAAAAGATGGACATGTTCCCTCATTCTCAAGAAATTGAAAATTATTGAAATATTGGATTTGATTGAAAATAACCTACCAGACAATGTGCTTGAATGGATGGTCGATATTTCTAAGATCTATATACCTATCAAAATTTTCTACCTTCAGAATCTTTGTCACATTCCCAATTAGAAATTAGCTATGTTAGATGATCTCGATTGATCTCTCCTTTGTAGGAACTTCCATTCCCTTTATCATACATTTGCTCAAAATAAATAACATTTCTTTCACCCGTATATGGATTTTTTCTACATGAGTTCCTCAATATTTGTGCATCACCTTACTTGGTGGAACCCTATTGCTGACATGGTTGTGTTTGATCATGCTATGCTTTCAGGAAAGTAAGCTATAGCTAAACTCATCTTATTAGCAAATTGGGAAATGAGAAAACACTATTGAGACATAATGATGTAAAATGAATTGTTAGAAATTTTAAGAAATAGTAGCATTTATGTGTACATTTTTTTGTTGAGAACATAAATCTTATGAAAAAGAAAGATTGAAGAATTTGTATTATTAAGGGATTTGGTATGACAAATTGCTACTTATTTGTGACTTCTAGCTTGTTGTTTTTGAAAATATGTTTTTTATGGAATATTTATCCTAGGCTTACTCTCTTATAGTGAGTTCTATCAGTTAATATTTTCATATTTAGAACTATGTTTAGGTTTCTTTAGCCAACATTTAAAATCATCATTGGTACGCATAATGCACTTCCTTTACAGTGCACTCGTTAAGTTGGATGGTTCATTTAAAAGTGCGGATGATTCTATTTTTGTTGAATTTACAATCAATATATAATGTCAAGTTATTTCTTGAGTATCTTGAGGATTTTTGTCTTGAAGTCAACATGCTAATGGGATTTTATTTATTTTGTGTGTTATAATAGGTGTGGTATTTGATGCAAACTAGGTGATTGAATTGGATCCATCTTTGGAAAATGCATATTGGCATACGAGGTGATTATTTTGTTATGTGTTGGCATTCTGACATTTTCCTCTTTTAGGTTTTTGGTGGTGTGAAATTAGAGTCATTGATCCACTAGACACATGTTTTTAATGAAGGTTGACTCAAATATGTCATCCTAAGTTGTTATCGTGAATCAAATGTCATTTTAATATACGTTATCTTGTTAACTTACATTATTTTATTGCTTTTCTCTAGTGGAATATCATAATCATACAACTATGGCTACATTTAAGGCGAGATCTACTGAAGAGGCCAACGAAAAAAATTCAAGGCTTGGATTGATGAATGCGATGCACTACTAGTTGGTAAGTTGGCTCTATCATAACTTTCTCAAGTATCATGTTAACAAAATTCTCATATTAAAAACATAGATTGGTGAAAGGATTGTTATAAAAGATAAAAACACAATATATGGGCACCACACTTGATGAAAGGCATAATGCTGGTGCATTTAGGGCAATATCTATTTTGGATGTTGACAACAAAAAAATGAAGGGTTGCATTGATAAACGCAATGCACAACTAGTTTGTATATTGGATTTATGATAACTATTGTGATTTTTTTGTTAACAAATACTATTGGTCAAACAAATTTGATAAAAGATAAATAAACAAAATATTTGGGCCGTAGACTTGTCGAAAGGTAGAATGTATAAATCACCTAGACAAATAACTTGTTATCTCTTCTCATTGAAGGACAAATTTAATCACTTTGACAAGTGAATCATTTTAGTTAATATCCTATGTTGGACAACATCTGCCTCAGTAACAAATTTTAACGTTGATTTCCTACTGGAAGCCTGCTGTGAGGCCACTACTAGTTGCATCATCAATCCTTGCTGAAACTGCAATTTTTGCATGGTAACTACTTGCTGTATCATCATTGGCAAAGTGCTAGTTTGGGAAGTACTTGTACTTGTATTAAAAGTAGATTATACCATCTTTGGAGGCACCAATATTTTCAATTCAACAGTTAAAGGCTTCCCACCAACATCCGTATTATTCAATGTCAGTGCACCCCTTGCTTCTTCTGGCTTGGAATAATCTACATATAGCAATTCTTTCTATTCAGCTACCCTGAATTCAATGAGAGTGTTGATGTATTTGTAACTTTGGAATGTATTCACTTGTATATTTTATATATTGTATTTCATTGGTCCTCGATGTTTCTATCAAAAGAATGATTAATGTAATAAGGTCATGTGAATTCATTGAGATTAACCCTCCTTTGTAAGTTGGGGGCAAAGTCCCCACAATTGAGGGGCACTAGGGTTATTAGACTCTCCTAGAGAAGTCGGCCCTGGTAAGTAATTGTCAAGTCGGAAACTAGTATAAATAGAGAGTGAGCCTCTCTATTTGAGACACACACTCACTCAACTATAGAGCATAAGTGAGAGAGGAAGAGCTCGCACAAGTGAGAGAGAGAACAACTGTTAGAGATCATCTTTGTGTTTTTGGGTTTTACTTTTGCTATTGGTGCTCATTCTATCTCTGAGGAAGTTGCGGGGTTTTATCCTTTATGGTTTCCTCGAGGAAAATCCCTTGTGTCTCTCATCTCTTGTGATTATTTTTGTGCATGTTATTCTCTCAGATAAGATCCTAGATCATATTGATTAAATGATAAAAATCTAACAGAGAGTTCCATAGTAACTAAAACACCGACACAATTGCTCCAATGGAATCAAGGGAATGAAGTTGCTAACTTGGATATCATGTTTAACTGTTTAACTGTTTCCTTTGATAAAGTACTATTGTCACTTTGACCCTTTAAACCTGATCATGAAACAACGTCACCACATCATTATGAAGATACTGTTCAATAGTATACATAGGATTTCAGTGTTGCAATGTGAAGGTTTGCAACAAGTGGATTGAAAGAGGTTGAAAAAGATGTACAGTGAACGGGATGATAGAATATAATTTCTAAAAATTCAAATAATATTCTATGGATAGAAGTTGCAAAAACAAACTCATTTTTTTTCACAAATAAAAAAAAATAACTAATTCCCTGCATATGCAGTTTTGCAAAATAGTTTAGGATTTTGCACATATTTCCTTGATAATATATCATCTTAGTATGAGAAAGAACTTAAAAGGAAAATTTTTGATTTTCACATAAATTGCTGAATTTCTCAGTCAAGCATGTAGGAATCTTCTCTTGGAACTATTGGAATGTAGGAAAAAACATCTTATTTCTAGCATTGGCAGAAAAGAAACAATTAACTGAATTTATTGATTGACAATTTGATTTGATAGATAGATATTTCATAACTGCACATCACATATCTTATACAACCATATAGAGATATATAAATTTTACACACTCTGATTTTGGATCCTGTTTAGGTCTTCCAAAGACAATAATAAATATTTCATCCAATCATTCATAAATTGAAAAAGACAAGTGTAAATAATGGAAGTCCATAAAATGAGGACTAATTGCAGAGCACATGTTTCAAACGTGATAATTATCTATGAATGATTGGAATGTATCTGAATGGAGATGTGAGAGGTTAAGAGCTCGAAAACATAGAGAATAAAAAGTAGAAAAGTTTCCAATAAGCATATGATAAAATCAATGCAAATAGTGGGAAATGGATGCAATTGCTTATACAGGGTAAGGGGAGGTTACTTGAAAAGGACTATGATTTAGATTAACTATGTGTAAAAGTGAGAAGCATATAGTTAAAGGCTCACATTTGATTAGACCTATCATGAAATGTTGACAAAGATGTGACCCTCAATACTTTCAAAAACAAACAGGAAAGGTAGTTTGTCTCACTCCCTGTTTTGGATGTCAACAGTTGGTGTACACTTGTCACATTGACCAGATTTTGTCACCAGTGGAGATTAGCATAATTTATTTATTTATTTTTCACTGTAAATCAATTAAATTTAATACTTACAAATGCAACCCTAGCTTGAAATAAATGATTTCCTGATCCTAAGCATAGGGTTTAAACTTTAGAGAAGTTAACCATTTTTAAAGGCCTAAAATTACAAAATGAAACAACTCTCACTATGAAGAACATAATATATTTTTAAAAAGAAAAAAAGATTGCTTGTAACAAATATTTGAAACAACTATTTCCTCTATTCAAGAATTGAAAAATACCCAATAAAACAACATCCTAGGGAGATAGTAATGGCTAAATGGAAAACAATTAATTGAAGATTAAATTAATTAGTAATTATAATATAAATGCAAGATTTTGTAAATATTTGAAAGGATTAAACAAAGCTAGAACTAATTCTTTCATTCAACAACTTATTTTGTAAAAAAAACCTTTTTTCGCAATACAAAAGCCTCTTTTATAGGAAGATGACCAAACTGGTCCTTCTTTAGAACCGTCATACCAGTGTGTGGTTTAGTTGGCATTCCAAATTCCATGCAATACAAAATTTCGTGCATGGTGTACAACTTCCGCACACAGTGCTACATTGGTGCGTCGCATGCCGATCGTCGACGCTTCTTCCAACTGTCTAAAATCTAGTGCCAACATAGTTTCCACATTTGGTATGCAGATCAAACTTCACACCGAGAAGGTATGATTACACTATACATGTGAACTGTTGTATGGGTATTGAGGTGTTGATACATGTAACATCAAAAAAACCTTTGAGAAAAGGCCAAAATACTACAAAGCTCATCACAGAAGTGATCCCAGAAGGACCAATGTTAACCAATTCTCTCGTAAATCTAAACTACCCATAGGATGGATAAAAAAAATAAATACAAGAAAGATAGAACCATTGGATTCTAGCCTTTCCTCCAGATAGGCAAGAGGTATCCAAGGAGCAAAAAGGATTTACCAGTTGAAAAATTTGTGATCCTTGCTGAGATGGTAAGGCATTTATAGATGTTCATTCGTTCTTTGTGTTTTTCTTTACTTTATTTTATGTTGTTGAAAAACCTTAGTTTTATTCAAGTGTTTTGGATATTCATACAGTTTGGCATTTGGATCCTACTCCACGCTTTTATCTGTACAAGAAAACCAAATTTTCTATGGAAATTGTTCTTCTAAAAACATTTTCAAATATGCTTAGTTCTATACTTGCAATTGCAGGTGAGTTTTTTGGGGCAGGAATCATCCCACCCCTCCAGCTGTGATGTAATTGTTAGAAATTAACAAATAAACTTTTCAAGAAGAAACAAATGCTCTGATTCCATACAATCAACTCCTGTTAGTGAACAATAAATAACGATTTACTATGCATGAGGGTTTAGTTTTTGTTATGTTTATTGTATGGAGAAAACTCAAGAATCACTCTATCTTCCCTTAGTAAAAATCATTAACATCTTTGCAGTGTCACCTAAAAACAATATATAAAGCCTATGTGAGAAAAAATGGAGTCTTGGATAGGGGTGGAATGTGCTAGGGGTCTAAGGGGTCATCATTGACCTCGGAGGAGAAAAATAAATTGATTTCACTTGGGGTATTGGTCACACTACAAATAATGAAGCAAATGCGCTAGAAGCTCTTCGAGGGATTCAAATTCTCACCACTCATTTCATTCAAGAAACAATAGTGATAGGTGACTCGATTCTCATCATACATGCACTCGAGAATCAAGGGAATCTCTCCTCTTTGGCAATACTCGATGTTAACTCATGAACTAGCATATTAAATTAATGCCCAAAAGAACAATGCCAACCCAAAGGTAACTAAGAGGGGCTATCCAGTGTCACCTTAGTAACTCCCACTCCAACTTTAAGTTGGGTCTTCTCCAACACAAGGAGGGTATCTGTATGATAGGATTTCTAATACTATGACAATGGGGCTCAAGGTGATATGAAGAGATACCTTAGTAGAACATTTTCCATTTTTGTAGTATAGAAATAGGTGATGGGAGACATAGGATCGTTAACACTAGATCTATCTAGGTACATAAGAGATTTGGAGTTCTATTGTAATCTTTAGAATATTACTATTCCACATATGGATATTGGAGTTGGGATTCCAGGTGCATACTTCATCAAATATTTGTACATTGGAAGCTCAAGGATTACCACCAAGCATGCATTTGCAACAATGTCGTTCATTGCTGAAAAAATTATCTTTCTTTAGGTGGGAATGGATGCTCTAGATATTCAAAAGTAGAAAATGGTGAAAAGAATCTGTGTCATAACTGTTGGCTTGAGTGGCATCCTCATGGGTTTGATATTAATTTGAAGGGCACCTTTTTTGTTCCCACTTTCTTTCTTGTTAAATGGCTTGAAAAGGACTCCAAATTCTACATTTTGTTTTTTGAAAACAATCTATCATGTGGTGTGATGGTATTCTAAGTGGTGCAATTTCAATGGCCCTTATTTACTATTAGTTCACAAGATCAGTTCTTACAAAGTTGCCTAAAAATGCAATCATGATCACAAGCACTATTTCAATGGTTCTTTTCAGCGCTAGAAAATATTCTATGGGGAATATTTCGGACGTGGCAACTTCACTGAGCTATCAAATTCAAATATGTATTTAAATGAAGGTTGTTGAAGTAGCTGAGAGGAATTTACATATTGATTTGTTGAATGCACTCTTGAAGAATCACATGACTGAAATTAATGAAATAAATCCTACTTAAGGTTAAAGGTCAAATGAAATGGAGAAGTTAACTATTCATGGAGAAAATAACAAAGTAACATGCCAACAACAGGGCTGTAATGAAGGATAATGGATGAGCCTGAAAAGAAGCGTGTTACTGAGAATGGTTTGTATATCCACAAACCTATGCTAGAGAGTGATGAGAAATACTTGAAGACTGCATAGATTTGATCTCAGACAGATTGACAAGGGTCATATCATATATATTTCACATAGCCAGGATAAAAAATCCTTTCTTGTTGTTCGAGGACTCTGAAAAGAAAGATAAAATTCAGGAGGAGAAAGAAGACAAATCTCTAAATGAATAAGTATTGAAGATGCATCCCCTTGTTTATATTCTTGCTCTTTCGTTTATTCAAGGCCCTATTTTGTCCTCCCATAAGTGTCGACTTCATCCTCACGTGGAGTGTTCAACTCATGCTAAATCTAGATGCAAGTACCTCTTTAAAGCTGATAATATGTAATGTAGATACTACAAAACCATTTATGAAAGGTAAGCATATTTATCTCTAAAATATTGTCAAGTATGAGTTGAAATGGAGAGCACCATCAAGTGGTACAAATAAAGTAGGACAACTAAGTTGTTCTCAATCTGTGTCATGTCTACTTGTTTATTTGATCCACAAGCATGTAAGTTCTCATCCAAAAGGAAACATGGTGAGTGACAAGAACGACTCTTGATATTTATGATCATCAGTTGGGGCATGGCAGTTGGTAGTCACACAACAAGTTTCATGCTATTTTTCAACAACAGTTAGGATTGGGTATGCTGGCAGTTACATAACAGTTAAGGGTTGACTATACTGGAGTGCAAACATGCATTTACTGTGCATGAGTATATGATAATAAAGGCACTATTGGTTAGAGTGCCACCTTAGTGTGTTTGCATGCATAATATATTGAAGATACTCCCTAGTCTATTTTTAGACTCATACACACAGAAGGATAACAACAATCACACAAGAAGAGGATGCATGCATCACTAGTTCTATATGAAGGCTATTTGCTATTTTAGAGATAATCACACTTGGAATTACTTGTGTTTCTCTTTCAAACTCCAAAACAAGGTGCCCCTTGTGTTTGTTATCTTGATTTATCATTCAAGCAAGGAGGCACACCCAAGGAGAAATTATGTGCTATTTATGGAACACAAGATGGGTGTTGTTGTTATCTTGAGTTATCATTCATGCAAAAGTGAAGTTACTTGCTATTTTTGGAACACCGAATGCCTATGTTAGTGGTTGAAGGGGAAACACTTATTAACAAATGTTCCTAACCTCATTGAGATGAACTAAGTAATTTATGTTCCAAAGACTGAAGTTGACTCACGAAATTCTAGGAAATGTCATTGGGATGTACTAGTATGGAAAGAGGACACTCATTTACCACTGGTTTATGTTAGTTGAGGTATTATGAATATAGATTTGTTAAAATAGAGAAGAGTGGATTTTTGAGTGTATCCTGAGCTATCCCATGCAAGTAAAGGGGTATTAATTGAAGTAAAATTCAGTTTTGAAGTTGATTGGTTGATTTGGATTGATTTATGTGGAAAGAGGACTGATTAGAGATTGGAAAATTGTGTTGTAGGTCAAATATAGAAGGTGCATCATTTACCACCGCTTTACATTCATTGTGGTATTACACATAGATTTGTTAGAATTGAAATGAGCAAATTGTTGAGTGTGTCCTAAGTTGTCTCATGCAAGTAAAGGTGTATTAATTGAAGTTAAGTTCAATTTTGAAGTTGATTGGCTCAGTTGGATTGATTTATGTGGGAGAAACTTGACATAAATATATAGATAAATGGGATGACTGCACCCTTCACTTTTGTTCAGACTTATGCATGTGGTGGATGAACAAAAGTGAAATCGCGCACGATAATCAGATTATGATGGGCATAACAGATAGAAGGACAATACCTTCGATATATATTTTGATTTTTAGAATGGGAACGACAACTAGGGCGCACTTGCCTAGGACTAGTGAGGCTTATAAGAACAATCAATATTTTTTGTAATAATGGTGAAACCTAGTGATTGAAACTTGTAATTATAGATTGACAGTTGAATAAAGATAGTTTATTGAGCCACATGTGTTTTACTATTTTTTGTGTACTTGATATCTGAATAGTGTATTCTTGACTTCTTTCTCATGCACATTGTTAGGATTAGTTAGCATATTTTGAAGGTTATTACTTCTGATTTGCATTACCTGTTGTAGGTTTTCAACAATCCCTCAAATCCCCTCTCACACGTGCTGATAGGATTGTGGGGCAAGCCCTTGGAGAAGCTGGAGAGATACCTGATGCATTTTTTGTTCTTGAGGTATATTTATTAATATATTCGTGCACTAGCTTAATAAATAACGTTCATTTGAATATAATTTTTGTTGTGTTTTTTCTCAATTTTTTAAAAATTCTCTAGGTGGTTGAAAATATATATGAGCATGTAGGTAGTTGATGAGTGATTTTAAGCACGATTTTTTTGGGAAATATAAATGGTATTTTAACACCACAACAACTCCTGGAATTAGCGTCCCATTTAGCATCCCTTTTTAGTGTAATTCTTTTTTTACATTAAGTGGTCAATCTAGACACTAAATGGGATGCGTCATGGACAAAACTTAAAGTGTCTCAAAAAACGTCTTTATTTGCTTCCTAGATAGCATCCTTTATGACCTCCAAAATAACATCTATTTTTTTGCTTCCAAAATAGCGTCCAACTTTGCTTCGTAAACAACGTTAAGGTTTGCTTCCTAAATAACATCATATTTTTCTTCCTAGCAAGTGTCATCTTTTGCTTCTTAAATAACATCTCCTTTAGCGCCTATTTGCATCCTAAATAGTACCATGTTAGCATCCAAATTAGCATCCAATATTGCATCCATTTTTGTTACCACTTTAGCATCCTAGTTGGCACCATGTTTTCTTCCAAATATGTGCCAATGTTTGCTTCCAAATTTGCATCAATGTTTTCTTCCTTTTTTGCATCGCGTTTTGCTACCAAAATGACGCCAAATATTTCTTCTATTGTTGCACCATATTTTTCTTCCTATGTAGCGCCATTTTTTTCATCCAAAGTAACGTCTTATTTTGCTACCATATCAACGCCATGTTTGGCTTCATCATTAGTGCCACATGTTGCATCCTTTTTAATGCCTAGTTTCATGTCTTATTTTGCTACCAAATCAACACCATGTTTGGCTTCATCATTAGGGCCACATGTTGCATCCTTTTTAATTCCTAGTTTTGCATCTCTCATTTTTTGGTCACTAATTTAGTCATTTTTAGTAGTTTTATATACGAATTTTGGTCATTTTGTTTAGTCAATAATGAGTCTCATTGTTTGGTCACTTATTTATTATTTTTTGCTTTACTAATTTAGTTGTTTGTAACCGATATTATAATATCATTAGGGCACGGAGGAATCAAACCACCAACCTCCTGCTTGTAAGGCAGGCGCTCTTCCATTGAGCTAGCACCCTTTAAGAATTTGAGAACCTAACTTACAGAGTCCTTTATAATGGTAAAATGATCAACACACAACTTTGAGTATCTAATGGTCAAAAAATGATGATATATTTTATAAGTTCACAATATATGATCAAACAGGTTATGAAATCCATAAAGCTTTTCAAGGTATTTTGAAAAAAACTCAAGAAATTGGCTTAATGGGATAGCAAAAATCACTATTCCCTAACAACCGTAAGTGTACCACTATATGAGACCTATCAACAACAATTATCTTAATGTGGATTCCAAGGATATAGTAGATAAGCATAATCATCCTAGAGCCATGTATAAGTGGAGCAATAAGGAGAACCAAAATAGGATGATCAACCCAATTGCTGGTGCTTCACATGGATCCTATCCACAATGGGATGAGCAAAGTTCCTTCTTCCATCAAGCTAATGAATATCCACAAGGACAAATGGTTAGGATATATTGTGATGTCAATTCATAATGTTTATGCTCTTCCCAGGGTGATGTTGCAGTGCTTTCACTGCGAGATCTACATGATCCCCATCAACATTGGATAATTCATGGGGCCATAGTGTATAGGATGAGGTTGTCTTTTTATCTTTTTATTTGGAAAACCATGCATGATTTGAAACATTGGGAAAGGAATAGAATCAAATATACTTAACAAACTACAATCATGACCGAGCATAGGACTATACTCTATAGTCATTATGCAGATATTGGAAATGGGTATAATTTCCTAAGGACTATGAACAACATCCATTTAAATATGAATGCAAAACCTTCCATGTTAGAGGAATACTCAATGGTAGTGAGCTTATTGTTTCTAACATAAAGAAACAAAGAAGCCATAAATGGAAGCTCCAGGGGGGATACAGATAACATTAGAACGCAAAATCAACACTCTAAAGAAGTTCCATATAGATTTTGCTTTGTAATCAAGAAAGCATTCATAATATAGACAAAATTGACTGTGATCATAAAATAGGTCATATTTCAATTACCTATATCACAATGTGATTACTGTATTGGTCAAGTTTCCATTTTGGTCACTACAGAAAGATTTTGTCATGAAAAAATACATAATATTTAGGATCTCATTATTATCAATTGGTAGATAATATCATATTTAAATCATAAAACGCATGCTAAAACACTTGTTTCAATAATCATATGTCATAATGAAAGAAAGAGAAGAAACAAGATCGATAAAATCAAGAAACTACCTTTGATGTCCCAATGCAAAACTTGGTTGATATGACATTGCATACATTTCTTTACCAACGCAACCTGCATCATACAATAGAATGTGGTGTTTAGATATTAAGAACCAAATAAGTGTTGCGTTATTGAAGACTAAACAAGAATTCCCTTCAACTTTTGTAATTATTCTTAGTTATTGAGTAAGTTGCTATGGATTTTATATTGAGGGGAGTTAAAAAAAACTGTATTTCGTGTTAAGACTAGGTGTTAGAATGAGTGACAATCAATAATATATTAGGATCCCTAATATTTTATGTAGTAATGTGTAATAAATATCATGAGTGTTAGTGACCAATCAAGTTAATGAATAAAAATTAGTATTGGTAGTTAGGGATGGTCATGTAGAGTAAGTAATTAAACCACAATGAAAAGATGCTCGTAAACTGTATCAATTAACTCAATTAATATTTAATATGTATTTCTACATCTCTTCTCTTTCACGAGTGTTTGATGTTAAAGTCCAACTTTCATTGCACTAAATAGCCTCAAGGAGACAACAATGAAGGCTAATGATACCCTCCTTTTGAATATTAGTTTGTATTTTAGAATGGTAGTGGACCTTCTAACCCTTGCAAAAACATAGATTTCTTTTGCACACTACAACAAATTTGACTTTTAGGGGCAGTTGTCTTCTACCTCCAAAAGTCACTTTTGGAGGCGGTTTTGGCTTTGGAAGCGGTCTTTACAAAACTGCCCCTAATAGCACCGACGCTAAAAGTTGGCTTTTAGGGGTGGTTCTAGAAGAGATGAAAACCGCCCCCCAAAGTAACTTTTGGGGGCAATTCTAAACATCCCCCACCGCCCCCCCCCCGCAAAGTGACTTTTAAGGGTGGTTCTAAACCCCCCTGCCATTATCTACTTTTGGATGAAATTGACAACATTTAAATGGTTCATTTTGCACTATTTTTGTGGGAAGAAAATTGTCTTTAATTAAATTCATACTAAATCATTGCCATACCAGGCATGAATGATTGTGTTCACAATAAGAAACTATTATTCACAATAAGACGCTAAATTATGTAAAATTGTCTATTGCATTACAATATTGTAATAATAGAATCTGCATTGTACAAAGTACTCTAAGATAAGACAATCATATGTAACATTAGTGGAGGAACTAAATTATCCATACATATAAGGCTTGATAAAAATATGCTACTCTTTAGGCTTCAAACATATGTGACTATGTTTGAGATTGAATTTCTCTAATTTTGCATCAAAATTAGTGGCAACGTAGTCAACTAGTTCAAAATTAGTGAAAATAAAATTCAAAAAAATTGGTGAGTGTAAAAAGGTCTCATAAAATTTGTAATTAAGTTCAAAAACAAGAAATATGATTTTTTTTATAATTTCATATTCCAAATAAAAAACAAATACCATTGTTTAAATTTCAAATCTATTAAAAACATGTCAAATTCACAAAATATTTGACCTAAGTTTTTCTAATTAACTATTTTTCTCCTTAAAATTACAATCAATATTTGAAATTTGCCAACATTTTGAAATTCAATTTGCGTAATTAAATTTCCTTCATATTCAACAAATTTCAATTGTTTTGGACAAAATTCATCAAATGCAATTACATAGGTGGCAACCATGATATCACACAAAGCATCCAAGGTGCAACAAAACTGTCATCCAATGACAATTTTCAACATAACATTTGTATTAACCAACCAAAGATGTGCCTACCTCATCCAAGAGTTAACTCAGTCCTTCCTCTCTTTCTTGAACAAGGTACAATTTCCAGTGCTCAGAGTGTGCTCGCTTTGACTGTATGATAAATCAGACCCATGTCATTCACTATTTCTAGAAAATTTGCCCTTCTTACACCATCCTGAAGATTTCTAAGTATGTTTGAGAAAAACAAAATCCACCACAATAGTGTGTAAGATCCGTGGATCCACGGATCATATACATATCAGAGGCGGATCCACCATTGAAACATATCCCCTGCAGAAGGAATCATATCTTGGTCCCATGAAACGGATCCTGTGAAAAATAAAAATAAAAACTCAGAAATTTTGAAACGGATCTTCTGAAAAAACAAACAATTCCTGAAATTTTCAAACGGATCCTGCAACTTCCAGTGCTTCTATGACCCATTGATGCCCCCCAAAAAATATTGTTTGATGAAAAAAAAAAAAAAAAACTTGAACACCTAATGGTAGCGTAAACCCCATTCCTTTTCAAGGTCCAATATATCCTTACGTCAAGATATGCTCTTGAACTCTGACATATCAATATCAAGGTTTGCTTTCAACATTTTTATTTGATATATCTTTATGGTCAAGGTTTGTTGTCAAGGGATAATCTATCTTTATGTAGTATGTTGTTGCTCACTTCACCTACAATGTTCTATAGTCTTTCCATAGCGTTCCCTGTTGATAGGAACATGTGGATGTAGCTCACAAAAACACTATTATGGCCTGCTTCAAGTTCATGCTAAAATGGTTTTTAAAATTATCAATATCACAACTTATCAAATTATCATTTATGGTACATGAACTCTCATTTTTGGCAATAACTTATAGTTCCACTCGTGTGTTTCCTAAATAGTTTTGTTTCTTCATTCTATTTTTGTATTTATTATAAAAATATTTTCATATTTTTTTGTACTTGTCGTTTCCCCGTCGTATTCAGATCCTAGGTTTTAAAAAATCTATCGAATCCGTATTTTGGTAACTTAGGTATGTTTTCTAGCTAACACTATGACAGTAAGCTTGAAACATTTACTTTAGACATATGTAGTCCAACTATACAAAGCTGTCAATAAAAGGGAAAAATACCAATCTTAGTCTGTAATACATGACCATCTAGGATCATCTTACTACCCACAACAAGTTCTTAATAATAAACTTCTAAATTCATAAATGATCTGATCTCCAACTGAATCGGTGCTATAACATTAGACAAGGAATCATAAACAATCAATATCACTACATGGGAAATCCCTCGAAACTTTGTACCTAGTTTCAAGATCTTATTCTTTGGATAAACACCTAAACAACTCAACTCTAAGCTTGAAATAATTTATTTTGTATATATATCTAATCTGTAAAATGCTATTGATACAAGGGCCCTCATGCTAACATCAAGGATGTCTATATTTGATCTATGGCCCATTTCCATTATCTTAGTACACACTCCAACAATCTCATATCATGAACAAATTGAATTCACTACCAAATTGAGACATAAACTGATGCAGTGCTGTTACATTGAAGGAACCTTCATCACTAACCAATATGGAACTACAAGGCCCAGGCATGATTGCTCACAATAGGGTGATTAATTCAACATTCTTAGCCACATTATGCACCATAATACAAGAACCTCTTAACATTGGTTGTAGCAAAGTCCAAATATTGTTGATGGGCACATACATTTATTTTTTTAATCCAAAGTCTATGCCTTTAGTCTGATAGGAGATTCTAATGATCCAATAGTTAATAAGCTTCATAATCCATATTGGCAGGTATAGAATTCCATAAAATGCAATACCAAATCAAAGTATGGATACAATAACATTATCTTAGCTAACCAATCCATGAAGCTCTATATAAACCAATTGTAATGCAATTACGACAGTGTGCATATGGATACTTTGTTTGGGTAAATTCAAGAAGGAAATAAAATATTAGGCCTTGCCAATGCAATAGGAAGATAAATAATTAAGAAGTTTCTTGTTCTTGGTAATTTATTCATGCATGGTCATCAATTTTCACCTTTGTTACAAATGAGATCTATCATCTAGAGGGATCCTGCTTTGGCCTCTAAATCAATGCAAGTCATCATGCAGAATAGGTGGCAGAGTTTCACCTAGATCCTAATATTGTAGATGCACATTAACTCTGGGACTTCTTGATTATGTATGGGAAATGGAATCCTTTGTATCCTGAGTTGCCTTAGCATCTAAGTGAAGTTGGAGTGGTGAACTATGATCTGAACTAATCTCTCAGATTGGTGAAGGAATGGAAATAAACAGAATAGAATTCTCAGTTTCTTCAATTGAAATAGAATGTGGAAAAGCTGCAGAACGTGCTTGTTATCGCTTAGCTTGTGCAACTTCTATAAGATGCTTCCCTATGCCTCCTAAAAATGATATGGAAAAAAAATCTAGTTACTGAATAACAAGCAGAAGAGACATCAACACATAATGGAAAAAATATAGCGACTGAATAACAAGCAGAAGAGACATCCTCGAAATTATTCAATATTATGCCATTACTTAGGTTTCTCTTATTGCCCATGATTTAGATAGGAGATACATAAGATGCAGAGCAGTAAGAAGCAATTAGTAATGCATGTTGGAATATAAACTTAAGAGAATCTACATAATCCAGAAACCAAAACCAACTAAGGTTCGAATTAAGATAACATAGAACCATTACAATTCAAAATCCTTATTAGCTAAAAGGAAAAGTTGTAAACATGACACAACCAAATTCAACTCTAAGTATTCCATCATGGACTAGTCCAAGCCCCTAAGAAAAAGAGCATGGACGTGACCTTAATGATCAGTGGAATATATTTAATGTCCTTAAGAAACCATTATAGGAGGGACCATTGAAAACAAATATATCAGTGCCTACTACCTTAAGAAGATCTCAGTTCATTAAACTACCCCTACAAATTTAATACTATTATTGTAATGATGTAGAATTTACATATTTAAGTAACATGCAGTACACCTTACAATGTACACCCACAAAGAACACAATAGTTACTATGGGTGCACAAATATTCAACCACTACAGAATTTGAGGCCAAAATCCGATGGCTACCATGTCTGAAATTCGACACTAACCTATCGGGTATTCGACAAATACACTTTTTTTTTGCCGTCGGTGGCATAATGTCAGATCTTTGACCGTCAACTAATAAGGGTTGAAGCTTTGACAGACCATTGTGTTGCATATTCGACCATTATTCCTTCTGATGTGCCAACCAAAATTGCATAAACCGTCAGAAATCTGATGTCCTCCGACCCCTGAAGCGTCGCTCATCCGATGGACAAAAGTGTCTGAGAAATGGCGGTGTCGTCGGTTTTTAATGTAGACAGTGTCAGTACTCCAACGCACTCTAACACTAGAAGAGTTGGCCTTCCGACACAGTCCGACATGTTAACCGTCGGTCATTCGACGAGAGGAAGCGTCAGAGTCATGGCACGGCCATCTGATGGGTTGACTGGAGTGTTGAAAAAGCGATGCATGTTGATGGATTAAAAAAAAAATTCCAAATATTTCACTTACGACCACATGGTTTCAGCCTAGAATTTGACCACTGAAGGAATCCTGGTAGCAAACTAGAGGATTCTATGTCAAGTATATATTTCATCCTTGCACATATAGTTATCACAACTACTTTACTCTTAACTTAACTTTTCACAAAATAGAAAACCCAATATCTTCAAGAGAGGCACCCTCCTTTATATTTATGGAATAAGGAAGAGAGTAATTACAAGCAAACCCTATACTAAATCTACAAGTGGACCACTTAACAAGACAAAGTCCAATCTAACCAATCCATGAACACTTTAAGAGAATGTTCCTTAACTAGAGACATTACATGTGCTAAGGGTAGGTGATTACAACACAACTTCACGGTAGTGTGAACCACATGTACAAAGGTCACGTAATCCCATGCCCACATGTTTCAACTTACCCACTTAGAAATGACCTATGTGACTTGGCTTTCGAGAGAGTTGGAGAAAGGTTGCTTGCAACCAAGTTTTCCTTGTTGAACACAATGTAGTGCTTCTTTGGGTGAGACTATTAGTTGGAAAGTGGAATGAAGCAATCCCCATACACTGTCTGTGTCCCTGACCTCCATTTTGAGTTGACTAAAGTTCTAAAGGGTGGTATTTTATAACATGATTAAGATGAAATGGGTCTAAAGGATTGCGTTTATCCTTCATATGAATTGTGCTAATTGTATAAGTATCTGCATAAGTTTCTCCTTGTATAATAAAGAGCTCTTATGCAAAGAGTGCTTTACATCCCCAATCTTAATAAGTGATGATGGAGGACAATGAACCTATAGAGTCTCTAAGTAGAGGGGACCAAAGGAAACAACTAAGATAAAAAAATAACAGAAATAAACTTGCTGACCAAGAGGCATTCAATACTTTTAGAATAGTCTAGCTTTGCTCAAGGAAGGGATATAGAATAAGATTGAATCTTACAAATACATAACCACTTCATATAGCAAAGAGACAAAGAAACAACAGAGTATGTTACCTTAAATCCTTATTAATAATGTACAATAGATATTTAACTTCACTCTTGAAAATTCCAAACAACCAGTAGAATAGTACAGTAGAATAGTCTAGCAAACTTCCAGGGGATCAATACTTGTTTTCATAATTATAGTATTAGGGTAAACAGTAAATGGTAGATATACCTCATTTGGCACATTTGCTACTTTGAAATTTCCTTCAAATTCTGGTTTTGGAGTGTACTCCAAGTCTTCAATGCCCCACCCCTACACACTCATGAAACAAACGAAAAGGAATTGGAAAACTAAAGAAGAGCAACGATGTTCATAACAATCAATGCAACATCAATCTGCAAACGATAAAAATCCCAAAACATAGTTGAAAGAAATCACAAAACAAATGATAGGTTGAGGATCATCCTCCTCAATCATCCAAAGGATGTCAATAGCAACAACACATAAAATACTCAAGTGCTAAGGGCTAGAAAAGCTAGAAAGTGCCCTGACTAGTACATTCACCATCAGTGAATTCAGTAAACTGAAAATGGCCTGAGGCAAATGTTAATGCTTCTTTGGATAAGATATCAACCTTAGTATTGTGTTCTCTAAATATGTGAACTGATTTTAGCTGGATGAAGTAAGGTTCCATATCACGGATACGTTGACACCAACCATCAAGTGCAAGTAAAGTTAGTTATGATATTCTATTGAACCAATTAATGATGGCTGTGGAGTCACCATGAATGTGCAGAGCGGGAAGGACCATGGATTTAGCACAATAAAGGAGAGTCCATAAAGCAAGTAGTTCAAATCTGGTGTTTGTACTCAGACCAACACCCAATTTGAAGCAAAAATAGTGGTCATGGGTGATCAAAAGATGAACACCTATACCTCCAATTTGATTGGTTGAAGCCCCATAAAAGAAGATGTAGGTACAATTATTGAAATAGTTTATTTAGTCAAACTCGGAGGTTGGCTGGAGTGGAATAATGAGTATGGGCCTCCTCCTAAAGCCGGGTTTAATGGCCATGTTGCGAACACACCTAGCAGCTCTTCATCTGGCAAAGAATCCGGAACCCTACTCTCGGTTCCAGCTATCTAATTTTCTCGCGTGTTTTGCACTGTGTCTGGGGACGGTATACTGGTAATTTCCGGTGAGGAGAATATGTTCAGCTCTTGCTTCCACGGGTCAACAGAGTTGCATGCCATGTCTACCGGACCTACTCCCAAATTCACAAAAACCTCCAAATTGAACTGAACTGTCCAAAACGAAATGAGTCGTGACAATGTCCAAATACACTTGTCATTTTTTATTATATATTATTATATATTATATGTATTTTATTATTATTTTATATTATATGTATTTTATTTTTATTATATGTTATTTTATATTATATAAATTGCCATAATAGTATTAGGATATTTTTATTGGCTTCTTTTGCTTGAAAGTTGAACTGCCTAAAAGTGCATAGATCTCATCTAGGACCTTTTAAGATTCATAATAACAACTATTGTTATAGTATTTTATTCTCCAAATGAAACACCAAAACCATACTTATCGGTTAATATTTGTGTAGGGATGTTTTTCTGATCTTTCCCATAATTTATGATACTAATGGGATTGTATGCAAAAATTTATGTATGCCCTAAGAAATCTTATGTATGCCCCTCTTTTAGTTACATACAATTCTCCATTCTCACTTATTATTGCTTGCATTTCCTTTTACTTTTACTGGCCTAACCCCTTTTCAACAATAATAGTTGCAGATTTAATCAAGTGTTTTTCTACTGAGGTGGCTGAGTCAACCTAGTTGTCCCCAAACCGAGCTAACTTGGCCTTTGAAATGATTGGAGTGACAAGTTTGGTTCCGAACCAAGCAAATCAGGGTATGAATGAACGTATCAGTAAAAAAATGGTCAATTCATCCCAATCCCTACTAAATTGACCAAGTGAATGTGGGAATGCACAGGCCACACACATGACACTTCAATTCAAATAACAAATTAACCTAAAAATATAAACATCTAGACTCTAAACCTACTTCATTGTCGAGTCAATTAGGTTTGTAGGATTCCTATACATCATAACACTATTTGGAGTAAAACACAACTTGCTTTGTGATGCAGGAGCATAGGCTCATGGAAAGGAATTCATCCATGGCTTGATCAAAGTCATATGAATTGAGAGACCTAGAGTCTCAACACTTGTAAATTCTTTTATCTTGATTAAAAATTGAATAATCTGGAAGAGGACACTTGTCCTTTCCACTTGTAAATGTTTGGATAAGAGTTGTTAGTTTGTTAGTGAGTCACTGATGACTCGTAGGGGTAAGTTGAGTTTATTAAGGACTCAGTTCCTTAATTATAGGATATGTAAACAAAATTAGAATAGAACTGGAGGTTTATTTAATGCAGATCCAAATCATTTATTTAGGTAGCTTAGGTTAGCTCGAGGAGCTTTTTGTTAGCTCATTTTGAGGTGAAGCAGCTCGCAGAAGCTTGGGTAGCTCGAGAAGGACATAGAGGTAAGAGAGAAACTAAGGGTTTGCCTGAAATTCACTTTTTGAACAAGGTTTTTGTAAAAATAAGGTCTGCATATAGTTATGGTAGTTGGTGCATGCATCACCTGCCAAGAATGTAATATCTCTCATGAAATGGACAGGCTCAATGAGTAACCTTCAAGCATGTAATATCTCTCATGAAATGGTGTGTAAAATAGTGTAAGCATGCTTCAAATGATGCCTCAATGAGTAACCTCCTATAGGGTGGATGTTTTAACCTCTGTGCACCCACGTTGAGCTAATGCAAATCCACAAGTTCTATACTCTGGCTAAAAACATAGTCTCCATTTTAACGCCAACACAGAGCATACGATGGCAAGCCAATGGGTTGCAGCACCATTGCTACAATGGCATAGCCCATGGCATAATGCCCTAAGCTCTAGAATCTTTCTTGAATTAATTTACAAACAATAAAATCAGAGTGTCATGCATACTCCCAAACCCAAACCATTATTAATGCATAGAGTAAATCCCACAGGATGAAAGCCATGAATCGAACCCAGTAAGTCAACAATTTAAAAAGCAGCATTAAATCTACTACATAGTCCCAAATATTTACAGAGTATAATATTTTATAAACGTGGAATGAAATCGTATATACCAAATCACATTACAGTCCTTACATAAAAGCCAACATGCAATGTATTTACATAGTGAGGCATGAAGCCTCTTTTACAACAATCAAACTATTAAAAATGTAAAATGGCAAAGTCGTGAGCTATGGAACCATTACAAGTAAGGGTGTAGCCACGGCCCAAAGATGCCAAACCTCCGAACAAGAGTCCATTAAAAACCAGAGCAAGCTACATTATAAACCCTGAAGGCAGAGTCAACAAGTGCCACACGAAACCCCAACCCAGTAAAGTTTTCCAACTCAGAAATGCCCAGAACAAGAGGAGGCAAGTAAATCTTTCCAGCATGCTTACCATGGCCATGAAGAATAAATCCCAAATTGATAGTGTAGCCTGTGCAAAACCTAGAGTACCTTCGCGTTCACCTGCAAACAAACCAACGATGGCATGAAAAGCATGACCATGCCATGGAGAATACAACAAAGCAATGCATTTTTACACATAGTCGATCTAGCTTACCTGTGAATCGATGGGGTCATCTCCCTTCTACAAATGCGCAGAGGCCACACTAAACCAAAATGCCAAAAACCATATTACACAAGTAGCTGGTGACCATTAACGCATGCACAAACCCTCAGCATAGTTTATGGAATCAACATTATACCATATACCAACCAAGTCATATGTTAAACTCTCTATCCTATGGTTTCAACACCCTTTAAATATCAGCGCAGACTTAGTACTTAGGACATGGTATTTATACCATAGTCTCCCAACCTTATGGTATGAGAAGTCCTTAACACTATCATATAGTATTTACAATGTTTATCAAGCCTGTTTATGCAAAACTAGAGAAATTGCATAATTACATCTATAGATGCGCTACAAAATGAATGATCACTATAATAGCAACTCACATATACGAGAGGGGGTGAGGCGCGAAGCCCTATTCTAAGTTCATGACCCGAACAACGAGTTTCTAATTTGTAAGGTAAGAAGGTTTGTAAATTGAATCCTTGAATAACCCAGTAAATGAGGAAGGGGTGTCTGCATTCAAGCTTGTCCCACAAAGGAGCAAACATCATAGCGCGCACAAAAAACCCTTGTCACAAAAGACATTATATATTATATGTTTTTTTTATTTTTATTATATATTATTTTATATTATATGTATTTTATTTTTATTATATGTTATTTTATATTTTATAAATTTCCATAATAGTATTAGGATATTTTTATTATATCCTAACTTGAATAAAGAACCTTCACATTAATGAGGGAAGAACCATCTACATAACAACATATCCCTATCTTGGATAAATGAAAATATATCTTTGAAGGATGATTGAAAAGTTGAGCATGTGAGCTTCTGAGCATGGTGGTGATGATGATGATTATGATTATGATGTTCATGTCGATGATGAAAATGATGACGATGTTGTTGATGATGATGTTGATGATGTTGATGATGATGATGATGTTGTTGATGACGACGATGACAATGATGATGATGATCCTGATGATGATGATAATGATTGTGATGACAATGATGATGATAATGTTGATGATGATGAAGAATCATCATCATCATGAGGATGACAATGAAAATGATGACGACGACGACGATGATGATGACGACGATGATGAATATTATGATGTTGATGTCGACGATGACAATGATTATGTTGATCACAACAACGATGATGATGATGAAGATGAAGATGATGATGGTGGTGATGATGAAGACAATGAAAATGAGGATGATGATGACAATGATGATGTCGATGATGACAATGATGATGATGAAGATGATGACAATGATTACGATGATGATGAAGACGGTGACAATGATGATGATGACGAAAATAATGATGTCGATGATGACAATGATGATGATGATGATGACGACGATGATTATGATGCTGATGAAGACACCGATTATGATTATGATGATGATCATGATTATGATGATGATGATGATGATTATCATCATCATGAGGATGACGATGATGATGATGTTGATGATGAGTATCATCATCATGAGGAAGACGATGATGATGATGACTATGATGATGAAGATGATGTGCCATTTGTATCATCATATGTGTCAACATTGTAAGGATTGGCCATATCATCATGGTCATCATCATCAGTTACACATTGTGTCATTGTCGGAATAATATTCAACGGCATTGTTTGATACATCATCTGATTCAACTATTCCTTGAAAATATTCTGTTGGATCATCATCATCAGCTAACTCAAGTTGATCATGCTCTCCATCATCATATTATTCTTCTAGAGAACCCTCTTCATTACCATCATCTAGGTTATACTTTACCGGGCTTCCCCTTGGATCGTGTCTCACAACAAACGACTAGCCTGCTTTACCTGGGATGTGCTAGTTGTCTCACCAAACCATTCATAAATTTCAAGTGCGTCTCAACCATCCACATGGACCTTGAGTGCATAGGTCCACACAACTCAATGTCCTCAACTTGGTGTATGAGGTAGTGTTCCTGTGCATTGAAAAATGCCGATGGTAGATGCTTCTGCATTTCACACATGAGATGAGGAATTTCTCTCCTCCAATACTTTATATCTTATTTATGTATTTATTTAGATGTCAACCGTCTACAAGTGATGCAAACCAATAATGATATTTAACAAAAATAAAAATTAAATTACAATATATGCTGAAATAGTGCACAAAAAAAACAAATACAAATTATTATACGGAGAATTAAAGAAACACTAAGCACATGCAAGTAATCGCTAGTTAGCTCATGTATTTACCAAGATTATATATAACTTATTTGACATTGTTGTTGAAGTTGTCCGGGAGAGAGAGAGGTAGAACATACTGTATCAATATACAAACCATGCCATTTATTAAAAAAAGAGTATACAAACAAGAAAAAATTATATGGACATAACAATAATAATTACCTTGATGAAGACATGCCAATCATGTGTTTTGACCCCCACAAAATCACCTTTTTTAGTTATGATATTTTTCGCGATACTTCTTTGAAAACATTGCTTTGTTGCTCCATAAACATCCATGGAATTGAGTTTATATTAACTTGTTCTCCATTGGTATGAAATTGGATGACGTCTTTCATTGCATGGTTGCTTTTTTGAATGTCTTTGCACACTTTCACAACTTTATCTTTCTCCCTGCTTAGCTCTAGTAGTCACCATAAGGTTTCAGTAACATTCTTTCCAATATGCATTGTATCAAACAAATGAGCAATTTGTAGGTGCTCATAATAGGGAAACCTGCTGAATTGAATAGGATAACTTTTCATTCCTCATGGAAGACCATTAATGCTTTCATGATCACGATGGACATCATGAATATTAGTTTATAATTAATAAATTATATCATAAATCAAATATGGCCACTACAACAAACAACTCACAATAAAAATTAAAATACATAAAAATTCATATACGATGATCCATACGTACCATGATGACGATTTCTATTGTATTGCATCTTCCAAAGGTGAGGTGTCATTCTCCGTGGTTTTAATGCAGTCTCCTGCTTCCCATTGAAAATATTTCTTTCAGTTGTTCTATACCTGTGATTCTTAGAAAGGAAATGCCTATACACATCAAACACCTCCTTTCTTAAGCTTTTTGAACATCGAGATTTTATCTTAGGACCACAAATTGGACATGCAAATTTACCCTTTGTCTGAAGACCTACAATATTTACATATGGAATACCTATGTCAAATATAATCATTTATAAAATATTCTAACTACTCGATATCATTAAATGCAATTAAAGTGGAACTTAAAATTACAAACCACAAAATGAAGTTAACCTAGGGGCATCGTGTATTGTCCATACAACCATTGCATGGAATTGAAATTGCCTTTGTCATATTGGTCTAGATATGTCATACATAGTTATGCCATTCCATAACTTCAATAACTCATCTATAAGAGGTTCGATGTATACATTCATATCTTCGACTTGGAACTTACCTGATTCATAATTTGAAGAACATATAAAATATATCATTATGAGAACCATTAATATATATAACCCATGCAGAAGAGTAAAATAATAGATATATATATGAAACTAAGATACATATTATGACAAATGAGATGCCACAACTACATTATAAATAAAACAATTTTCATCAATAAAACATGGAATAATCATCGACAGCATTATGTGCTCCCTCTTTATTGACAACCATGGAGGAATGTTATTGTTGATAACAAAAATAGGCCACACCGTGTAAATGGATTTCATCTGTGCAAATGGATTAACACCATCTGCTGCCAAAGAAATCCTAATATTACGTGGTTCTTCTTTAAAGTGAGGCCACTTTTCCTCAATATCTCTAAAAGCAGTACCATCTGCAGGCATTCGGATAACATCATCTTGACTTCTGTTCCTAACATGGTAATCCATAAATTGTGCTATGTTTTTGCACTTGAACAGTCACTGCAAACATGGAATGATGGGAATATAATGAAGAACCTTCTGAGGCACCTTTTTTGTTACTTTATTTGTACGATATCTACTTACATGACATTCTGTTGCAAATTCATGCTGATTATAATATATAACATGGTCATCGGGGCATGCATGAATTGTTTCATAATGCTTCCAATCTCATTCATGATGGAAGATAAATCTAGAAATGTGTGAGGTAAAATATTTGATGGTGGTAACAAAAAATCAGCTATCAAGCTACAAAAAAAAAATTGTTAATGTAATAAATAAATAATATTAATGAAACATGCTTCATCCGTACAATGATCAATAATGAGTCAACAATACAATTATTAGACGAATGCAAATAAAATTTATCACGATCCTATATATGTGATGGATTATTTTAGATACCTTAGCATACATGTGATTGCAATGTTTGAAAGACCATTCATAACCTTCAAGTTCATTATCAACAATATAGTAGAGAGAAGATTTGTTTTGGAGCCTTCATAAAGGGGTTCATATGCCTTGTCGAGAAGAGGTATATCGTGAACATCATCAAATTCATCATCATTTTCATTATCAACATCATTGTCATCCATTCTAACGTTAAATGAATCATGGATCCATGTATTTGTACCATCATCTTCAATTACATCATCGACATGATCATCTTGTTCAATATGACCATTCACTTGTTCTCCATTAAACATACACGCTCCATGATCTTGATCCTGAACTTGTTCTGAAAGCACTTCCTCTGGACCACATGCTATAGGGTGTCTTTATTTTAATATAAATACATGGAAACATCAATAGATATACATTAATATATGAAAAAAAATACATACAATTACCAAAAAAAACGAATATAATAATGTTTATAATGCTAAACCTACAAATGGACGATATTCGTTCCCCCCCTCAGCGTGTCCATGTTCCCTTCAATGTTTTGTGGCTGTTGAGATCAATATGTACATGGAAAATAACATTTGCCATCACCCCTTCGTTTCGTTGCATCCCATAGTCTAGCAAGCAATTGTTAGTTGTCTTCGTTTGGATCCAGAATATTTAATCTATTTGACATTTTGTCATAAAATTCGTTAATGAATATAATTGGTTGTATTAAAAAATAAAGTTCCATGCATCAACCACGCATCGAGGTTTTGTCAAACAGAGAGAAATCGAAGAATAAAACATTCCCAGCAAACTATCTATTGACGAAAAAAATTCTCACAACCGCCTGTTGAAGAATAAAACTATTCCTGAAAGCGTCTGTCGAGGAAAAAATAATTTTCGCAATTGTCAACAAACATGTTGAAATTTTTAAAACAATTTATATTTATAATGGACATGCGTTGGATATTCGACGCCTTGAATATAGTTACCGTTAAAAGTATGGGACCATAAAATTTAAAATCATGTAAACCTTAATTTTTTTTTACAAAAAAATCTATACAGACCATCGGATATCTGACGCGTATGATTTGGATATCTGAATTGTTTTTGGTTCATAGACGTCAAATATCCGACATGGAGGTGTCGAATAACCGCCACTACATGAGTCGGAAAGCCAACGCCTATCCCGCATAGAAGTGTCGGGTAACCGCCACTACAAGCGTTGGAATTCCAACTCCCAAGTGTCGGATAATCGATGGTGCTATAAATATTTTGTTGTCGCCATTATGTAGATTGATTTTTGTCCGACAAATCTGTATGAAATGCTAGATGATGTCGGATTCTGTCGTCAGATTTTGGGTTCAAATATTTTAGTGAACATACCTATGTACAACAATAAAACGTCTTGGTTCCCTTGCTATAGCAATCGAAAGTTTAATATGAAAAACATGGAAGCCAATCCATTGAAGATTTGGATTGGATGCTAAAGAAGGAATATTCTGTACAGAAGGAAACAAAGTAGCACTAACAAGAGAAATACACACAACCAAACAAGTAGAGAGAAGAAAATTAAGATGAAAGCATATGCTTTAGGACATTAAGATGCAACACAACTTAGAGGTAAACAAAAGTCATTTATCTTGATCAGAATGTGCATCCTGCCAAGATGCTTCAATCAGTGGTATCAAAACCTCCATTGGTAGCAGATCCATATCAGATTTTTAGTTATAGTTCAGATTATAAATTAGGTTCATAACAGATTAAGGGGCAAATCAAATGAATTTTTCCAAAGGAAGAGCCAAACATAGTGAAGCAGTACTCTGGTGTTATCCACTTACAAATTTGAAATTGTAATAGCTTTAAATTCTTTACACTTGTAAAAAGGCATTGAATTCTACCAAAGCAGATTTTGGTCTATAAAATGGACGCATTTTGGAAACTGTGCAATACGTAGTGTTAAATCTATTAGCATTGTATGTAGGAATACAAACCATGCATTTGTTTAATTATAAGTAGGATAGTAAAAATCAGGTAGACAAATGATGCTATAATTTTTTATATTATGTAGCAGTAATATAGAACTCGTTTTCCAAACCAAAGAATAAAAAGGTATAAGTTAGGTAGAAAAATAGTTGATGGAAAAACAAAAGAAACAACTTAAACTAATTTTGGTTGATATAGTCAATTAATGCAAGTGAAAAAGGAAACTATTGTCAATTGTGGCTCGTTGTAATGGTGCAAGTAGGGTGTTGTGATTTCCCCTACCAAGCTTCAATCAACTCTCTCCAATGATATCCATGCTTGTGCTTTGGGCCAACCTGTACTTGTGATACCAGTTACAGCCATGCTATATCTATGCTTGTGCTTTGGGCCAAAATGTCCTTAAGAGTACAAAGAAAGTTAGATTTTGTGTTAAGATTGATATGCACTTCTTGTGCCTTGGATGTTCTTGGTAAAAATGAGGCTATGGATGGGGGGGTTGTCCAAAACAACCTTGTAGGGTGACATTTTGGTAGCACCATGATAGGTGGTATTGTACTACCTTTATGCAAGGGGGGTGTAGGTGGGGTGGGGGAACTACTAAACACAATGGCCATATCAGTCAATGTAAAACCCAATGACTAAAAATATTTTTATGGTCAACACCTCACAACCTCTATTACTTGTTATTAACTCCAATATCTCAAGTTTTGCAATATCCAGAAATATTATGAAATGTATCATCATTGTGGACATTGACGTTGGCATCATCATCATAATTAATTCCATCTGGTACATCAACATCATATTTATCATCATCCTCATTATCATCATCATTGTCAGCATTAAGTACATCATCAACAAAATCATCGTCATCATTTTCATTATGGTCACGCATATGCCATTAGTGTTCTTCATCACTCATCGACATTAGGATTCATGTCATGTAATTGTTAAGGTCATTTATATGTCGTTATAGCCATTTTGATGTTAATAGGGTTGTTTAGATGTCGTTACGGAGATTTAGGTGCCATTAGAATTAATTAGGATCCAAAAGTGATACCACATGCATAATCATCGTTGACATCCACATCCACATCGTCATCATCATAATACAATAAATCAACATCATTGTCATCATCATAGTCATCATCAATGTCATCATCAATATAATTGTGATAATAACGAGCAATGAGCCATACTACCTCAAGAGAATGGATGATATAGTCTTATACTTATGAAATCATATCCATACGCTCCATCATAATTATCATAATGCATCATCATCATGTTGTTAGGGCCAATGATATGCCATTAGGGTCTATCAAATGTTGTTGGGGACACTCAAGTGCCATTAGAGCAATTTAGGTGACATTAAGCTAATCTACCCCTCACTAGGATTAATTAAGATCCAAAAGTGCCATGATTACGATCATTTAGATTCCACTATAGTAAATCAATATCCAAAAGTACTTGGCACATGAATCATGATCATTGACATTGACATTGGTAATTGGGACGCTAATTGGGACATTGATTGGGATGCTCATTAGCATCCAAAATAGCGCCAAATTTTTAAAAAGGGACGCTAATTGGGATGTTAATTAGGACGCTAATTGGGATGCTAATAAGGAGGATAATTGGGATGCTAATTAGCATCCAAAATAGCGCCAAATTTTAAAAAAAGATGCAAATAATGCCATTAAAAGCACCACCCCGTGGAAAAATGTCCACTTTGTCCAAAAAATGATGAAAAATGCACTAATGCACCTTCCCATATAAATTGTAGTGTCGAGCACCTTCCCTTATTTGGGGCATGATAGCATTCCATATACCTTACTAATTAAATACACTTTGAGATGGTACTTCCCTCATCCATTTCATTGATATGATAAAAGAATGAAGCAATGGAGTTCATTGGGCAACGCAACAAAAAAAAATTGTTTGGTTTTAACTAGTAGTTCATAGGATTCCGAGATTGTGCATGAAGCAAAATATTTGATTGGTTTATGAGATCTTGGGTATAACATTTTAGATTGGGAACCTTAAAGTGGTCAACAATGGTGAATAACTGTTTGTAAAATAAGGAAGCTGCAAGGCCTCTTTTACTCACCATGTTAAGTTACAGTTGTTGTATCTGTACGCACAAAACTGGCACAATTAGCGCACCCTTGGTAGAACATGGACAATGTAGCAATATATATAAAATATTGGAAACTGTTACAGAAAACCCAACTATTATTATAGCCAGAATATGTCATATCTTGAGCTACATTCATGATAATGATTTTAGATCTGTGTTTTAGGTCTCTCCAAGCCAAGATCTACTCCCTGATCTTTGTCCAAGCATTTAAATAGGTTGTATCTATTGTAGTTCGCATTGTGAAAATCTTATGGGATGTGTCCATTCCAAAAATAAGACGAACAAAATTAAAATATGAAATTTTTTGTCAAGATATCCAAAAACTATAGAGCATGTTACTGTGTTTTAAAATTAAAATGTTGAATACCAAATCTGGTATCTCTATGAGGAAAGCGACCCATATCGGGTTGTTAATTGAGTTCTTGGTTCTAGCAATTACGTGAAAGGTGATTTTGGCCTTGCAAAGGGTCTCCGAAAGGTGAGGAGGGCATATCCTCTTGTGGTTGCTGTGCTGCTCGATGTTCCAGAGGATTATCATCTACAATTGTTGAGACTGGGTTGTATTGTTCGTCATAGAGCTTTTTTTTTATGTTCTTGTGTCTAACCTAATTTATATATTGTTGTTACGGGTTTATTTTGGTAGATAATAAATTATTTTTTTATTTAGTACTTTTTACTTAATGGTCAACAAAACCAATCAATGGATTACTTTTTAAATTTAAATTTATTACTTTTTACTTTTTAGAACTAAAAAGTAACGTTACAACATTTACATCATAATCGATAAGTAAAAAATAATGTTATAACATCTCCCTCCTAATCGACAATATTATTTATAGCTGACATAACGTTATATAACGTTACATAACTTCACAACATATCCCTCATAATCAGCAATATTATTTATAGCTGACGTAAAGTTATGTAACATTACAAGATCTCCCCCATACTAAGTTGTAGAGCACCTCTAAGTGCAACAATAATAATCACTTCCAATCCTCTGTTAAAAAAATATTATAATTTTTTTTTTAAAATTCTAATATATAAAATTGCGAAAGAACAAATTTGACTCTTTGTGCAACCTAGATTAATATAAATTACTTGTTACTATGATCCCGTGTGGGGACATAACAAATAAAAAAACAAATAAATATTCAAATAATTATATGAAACCATTTAATCATAATATGTCTTTAATGAATGAAAAAGGTGCAAAAGTTTATAAAACACACTATTTATCGTATTGAGCATATTTTCCAAGTGTGAAACTGTCAATGACGACTTCATATACAAATAAAAAGCAATTCCAAGCCCAAGGTGTGATAGTACACATTGTTCCACTTCGTCCACACTTGGTATTAGGGTTATAGTAGGTGTCTTATGCTAGGACTCATGTCAAATAATCAATGTCCCTGCCTTCAACCTTGTCTAAATATCACTTGAGCGTGGAGCTATAAAAAAAAATTGTATTAGTTGAGGGCTTTGATTCGTGTTGTTGTATAAGTTGGTGCTGGTCAAATAATCAATGTCCCTCCCTTCAAACTTTCTTTAGCTATAGTCATACTTGAGGGCTTTGATTCGTGTTGTTGTATAAGTTGGTGCTGGTCATATTGTGCCAAATTGAGCATTTTCAATCTAGCAATGAAGAGTAGCCTGAAGAACGATCTTGTTGTACATGGGAGATATGTTTTTGATTCTTTTTTTGGGTAAATATGAGATTTGTAAATATAAGGATTTATTGGGTAATTTGTAGTTGTCCATGCTGGAATTTGGAAATGCTAAATGTGGGGTATGTAAAAAATTATGTAGATATAGGGAGAGGCACAAAGATTTTTTTAGCATGCATGTACCATCCATATAAAGTTTTAGTTATTTCTAGTATATTACAAATTTCCTTAGATAATTGTAGCTATTTCCATAATTATAATTAAGGAAAACTATGCTAAGTTGTATCTTATCCAAGCAAGCACTGCTCTCGTCTCCGATGCACCAAAGATACCTTGCATAATGGGAGCTAAATACCAACTGTCATGCTCTAAATTACTCATCAGGAACCACTTTGGTTAAGGCCCCTCCTTCTCCATGGGTGTAGGTTTTGGGTCCAAGGACAAAATTGATATTTTCAAGCTTACAATACAATCATCTACATACCTAGTGTTACACACTCAATCAATAGGTTCTAGTACTGGGGTTCAATCTAAAATTGGGGCACTAAATGCCATAATGAGTGGTTTTAGAATTTGACTTCAATATCCATAATAACCAAATTGAGAGGTGTAAGCAACCCTTTTCAAATGAGAAAGTGTTCCTTGCCGAGAGGAAAGACTGTATTGGAAAGGTGAACCTACTTAAGATATAAGAGGTCGATCTCTCTGCCATTCACTTACATAAAAGGAAGGAGAGACCTAACCTTTGTTTTCCTACAATCAAGCACAACACCACAATTTCCCAAATTCACCCCAACAATAACAAGAAAACTGTTGTTATGGAGTTTTAGAACCATTTGAGTCAGGATCACTTGTAGGAGGAAAGGGGATAGTAAGGTGTCAATTAATTTTTGGTTTAGGATGCCATATATTTAGGTAAAGGCATAAAGTTTATTTGAAGAAAAATGGAGCCAAAAGATTGACGAAGAAATGCTTGCACATGATTTTAGTGTCATTCTTTATTTTTATCTGATAATTTGCTAACAACTTATGTGATAATTTGTTATGGTCAACTACTTTGTGATAATTCAATAGCCATGATGTAAAGTTATTTATGTTGATGAAGAAGAATCCAATGAACTTTGGTGGCAAGTCTTCATTCAAATAGTGTATAAACAACAAATAGGGATGTATAGTTTCATCAATGGTGAGGGAGAGTGAAGCAAAAGCCTGAAGATGATTTTTGTGATTCCAAAAAAGAGAAGCTCAACAAATGAATTAATTAGAGCTACTTAGGTTTCAATAGATACATACTAGGTCAAGGGTCTCCCATTGTTTCAATTTCTTTGTCATTTTCCATGCTTCAACTAAGGAGATTATCCAAATCATTTTTTCAAGCTCTCCACCTAGTAAAATCGAACAACTTGTTTAAGATTATAGTCATTACTAATAGACAAGAAAGAATAGTACCACTAATACTAGTTATTTGTTTTACAGGAGTTAAGATAACATACATATACTATTTATGTGGCTTGAAGGAGGATAGTTCAAATACACAATTGAGGAGGAACACCAGGGACATCTCTAAGAGGATAGAAGAAAGAATTCAGTAACGTCTTTAACCTGAATAAGATGTGGAAGAAAATCATTTTGTAATAGTGTCAATGTATGCAACCACGAGTCTCATTGTTGAGGTCAATGCCCAAAATGGGTTGATTTCTCAAATTAAGAACAATCATAATATCATTAAATGCTCAAGTGATGAAAACAAAGATTTCATAAAAATAGGGATATTGCTTCAATGTACCTTTACATCTACCAATGAACAATGGTCAGAACCTCTACATTGTTCAATGATAAATATTGACATTTTTTTAAAATTAATTTTCCATTCTAACAATTAAACCAAAAAAATCTCCCTCCACCAAGGATAATTAAGTCCTGTTGTGCTCACAACAACTCCCATGCCATTTTCCCAAATGAAAAATTCATGGGTCACCTTTTCTTATTTTTGAATAGGTATAGATAGGGAATAACCATACTCAAAGATTGGAGCCATTTGAAACTTTTAGAAATCATCTTTACTTGGATAAGACATTTTGAAATGGACCTAATTTACTTAACTCATATTTAAAAAAAAGCAATTCGAACTCGACGAAATGTTTTAATTGGCCTTAATATTTTGGGACCAACTCATCTGACCTTTCATACTGAGGCATATTTCGATGTATTAATTTTCACTTCCGACAACCTTGCCCTGATAATCAAACTTGACTCATCGAGACATTACCTAAAGTAACCTTTTTGAAACCCCATTGATCGACCTTGATAAATATTTCTATCAGGACACCAAATCGATAAACACTTTAATTGAACTTTGAAAGGTTATATCCCAATAGTTTGTATCAGACCTAGCCCATTAATATATTTCCCAAGATACATATTCACACCCCCAATAGACTTACTCTGATAATGATATCAAACTTGCTTGATCGGTATATTTCCCAATATATCTATTTTGAATCATTAATCAATCATCTCTGATATCGGTATATCAAATTTATCGTATCAAGACATTCTCTGATATAACAAATTTTCACCTCCAATGGGATGAAAACACTTATTAGGCATGCTTTATTAGGATATCCTTCGATATGACTATTTGAGACCTTTGTTGAGTATGTTTTGAAACCTTTTATTAGACTTATTATATCATGACATGTTTTGATGTATCTTGTATCCACCTCTGATAAGCATACCCCCTCATCATTCTATTGGACCTACCCTATTAGGGTAATCTTTGATACACTTATTTGAAAACCCCGAACTCGTACTTCGATATACTTCTTTTCGAACATACCAAATTGTAATTAAAATTAACACCATTGGAATAACTGCAAAAACACATCATTGATGGGATTTCCCTGAGCATGTTGGAATCATTCTTTGATGCATTGATAAAATTGCCCCAAAATCTCACCTCCAATTCCCCATCATGATCATATGAACTAACATATGGAATATCCATTTTAAAAATTAAATTGATCCGGATTTATTTGAGAACAAAATGAAAGAATAGATATAAAATCATAAATACAGACATTTTGCGAGGAAAATAGAGATACAATAAACACATATTCTATTAAATGATGGAAATAGAACATATTGTAAATACAATAGCTAGAATAATGGTAGCTATCTCTAAGAAGAGATGTGGCTTTTATGCTCATCCATGCCAAGATGAATACAAAATGAGGCCGAAAGGGCCTATTTATAATAAGAATGAGGGTGATAACCCTAAAAGTCCAAAAAATAACCCTAGAAGATGAACCGTCATAAAGTTTATGGCCCTAAGGTGGTTAGTTAAATAGTCAAGTTCCTGGGGTCATAATGTTTGCATACGATCTCCGATTTGGGTGCTCGATAGCCCATTGGAAAGGTATATCCAAGATTTACATATTTTGACTGGGGCCAAAATGAATGTCATTGGAAATCATCCCCCCCACCTTGAATTGCCAAAATCACCATTTAGGGCCTCAAAATGACCCCAGAAGCTTAGGTCCCCAAAACGGTAGAAAAATAACTAGGAAACTGCCAAATGGTCAATTGTTTTGAGTAGTGGAATAGGTGGGTGGCCACCAATATCCATCTAGATCAATCCTCCTTAGGAATCAATGATCTCCATTGCGTCAGATCCCGTATCATATCTGGAACTGTTTGTTGAGATGATCTCCTGGTGCGACATTTGCAGAAATGAAAATGTTGGGCCTTTGTTTGACATCCCAAGAGGCCTGTAATTGTTGTTGATGGATGTGTTGGAGTTGTTCAACAATTATGATTTTCATGTTATCCTTTGCTTAAACTAGTCTGGGTGATTTCTTTTTGGACAGGAACCTTGAATGCATGGTTTTGCACTGTAGAGGTACTCGAATGGACGAGGGAACACTGACTTTGTGTTCTTCTTGTTTCCGGTGAGGAGAGGGAACTGTGTAGAGGGTGTGGAGGTCTCTATGATATGATGTTCTCCTTCAGAGTCAATTTTGAAGAGGAATAATTTATTGGTGTGGGAGAATATCTTCTTTCCCTGTGAGACTGTGCTATGTGAAATTGTCCCTCATATCTGATAGAGTTATCCTCCGAAAGTGATAATGACACTTCCACATATATGGTTTTCCTAAGAGAGCATCACAGACTTCAAGTGGGGCCACATCACATAATACCTCATCTTTGAAAGGCTTAATGCCATATGGTAGGTGACATTGTTGACTAATGTAGAAACATCATCCTTGGCTTAGACAACCGATGTAGTAGGGTTGTGGGTGTGGTGTTGTCAAAACTCCAATCTCTTGATGAATTCTTATGTTATTAGATTCTTTTGGATTCTGTTGTCAACAAAAAAATGTAAGGTGATTCCCTTCACCAACATTTGTGAGTGGAAAAGATTCTCCTCTTCCTCTAACTCTTTAGACTCCTCTCATTGAATATGTGTGGCTGCAACAATGACACTCGGTTCTGCATCAATTATTCGCCTCCCTTAGTATGCGGCCATGACATTTGGTTCTGAATCAGAATCAGGATCTTATTCTGAAGCTTTGATCTTGGCCTCCAATGACTGCTTTGAGCGACATTCATCAGTTTTGTTTTAGGGGATTTTGTGGAACTCAAACTGTTACACACATTTCTTGTCATCGCCATATTGTGAGAACCAAACATCATAACTTGCCTCAAATCCCCAAGTTGTGAAGTTGAATTTGGGCCAGGATTAGTGATTTCATTCCTTTTTCCACCACCGCACTTTCCTTATGGACAATGTGTGTTACCCCTATGCGTAATGCTTGTTTTCCATGAACAAAAATCGATGCCACCACAACATGCCTTCTTACAATGAGCGGTGCACTTTCAATAATGCTCTGTCTTAGTTGATGAAGAGTGGTGCTCGAGTTTTAAAGGTAAAAAGAGAAGTTTAACGAAGCTTGGTTTCATGGAAACCTCATCCCTAGACTCCTGGACCACTTGGGCTCGAGATCCATCCTTGTAGGATCTCCCCTCCACCTCACCCATGAGAATCTCAAACTTCCCTATCTTCTCATGGCTATAAGTATTGGATCACCCCCCATGGGTAAGGGGAGAAATATTATACTACAACATTAAAACTCTGTCCACATCTAGCCAAGGAGAGTGAAAATTTGGTACATAAGTTTGGAGCTTTGGAGGCAAGGTTTTGCTTGAGAAGAGACTTCTCAACTCTAAGGCTCTTGGTTGTAATATCTCTCTCTATTTCATTTATACAATAAAAGTTTCTTTCCCATGCCATGGTATTGTGTATGGATGATTTCTTTCATTTTTGAATTCCTTAGTCATCAACATAGGATCATAGATTGCACTTGTTACTTTGACCTTGTATATGCTTTGTTGTGTATTTCTTGCAGGTGAATCTGTGGAGACCAAGCACTCCAAAAGCCAACATATTACAATGTGTGACAGGTAAAAGAATCCATGCCAAGCATCTATTTGATCTTAGGGGAAGTAATTTTAGTTTTTGTGTCTCCTTTGTTCTAATTATGAGTGTTTCAGGATACAGAAACAACTTCTGTCTGCAGAAGGTGAGTATTTCTGGTAACAAATCTGGTGACTCCACTGAGGAGAGTGTTAGAACTTCTGGCCATTCTTAGTTCTTTCCTTGCTTCAAAATTCAATTTCTTCATTGATAAGATATACTAGTTGTTTAGTTAGAATTTAGTTCAGACTGGTTAGATCTACTTAGATTTGTCCTGATCTACCTTATATGCTCATTGTCATTTGATACCGGTAAATTGAACATTGACATTTTCTTTTTTTCCCTGTGTCTTGTTTTAAAATTTACAAGCTCCACTGCACCTAGGAAGTTTACTAAGAGTGGCCACTACTCTTTCTACATATGCAATCATCGGTACCACCGCATTAATCCAGTGGGAAGAGAGCGGTACCACCGCTCTGTTCCTGTTAGAAAAAGTAGGTGCTTGAGCAGTAACGCTCTGTACTGTGACTTTCAAACAACGGTGCCATGCAGGGTTTTTAATTCGAACGTGATTATGAAACTCGCCATTTGTGTTTTGGTTTTTTGAAGTTTTTTTGGCTTGTATCTGATAGTTTCATCTGTGAATTGAAATCTGGAAAATGATTTAGGCTTGGTTAGGTTAGACCTCTAAGAACTAGTGGATTGGCTTATGAGCTTCCTGTTTTTTTTTTTGTGAAAGAAGAACTTTGGAAGGAAAATGTGCACTCATATCTCTGAACATTGCTTAGGCAATTGAAATAAAATATATTTGGTTTTAGTATCTTCATAATTTAATTTGAGGTTGTTTTCATTTTTTGATTTTGAAAAATGGACAGAAAGGTCTAGGTAAAGATTAGGTATGGGTTGGTAGAGACTTGATTGGTCTTACAAACTCTCAAGTGTTTACATTCTGGTTACTTATTAAGTATTCTTATTCTCAAACAAAACAAAAAGTGTGTTGTGTGCATCTTATTTTCATTTTGAAGAAGTTTGAAAAATATGGTGTTTTGAGTAGCCATCATAGTCTTTCTTTCAAAAAGAGATCTTGTCATTTTCCTTTTCAAAATTTTTTGTTTTCGAAGTCATGATGTGCATGCAATAGGTTTGAAGATATAGTTCCATATTTGTTTGCTTGGGATTTACTCATTTCGGATAAGTAGGAACTGAACCTCTATCTCTTCCTTAAGTAGGGAATTTTGCGAAAAGTAAAAGAAAAAGATTTGCATAAGCATTTTGCATGGTTTTACTTTTCATTACTCACCTCATGCATTCAATTAATAGTGAAAGATAAAATCATGCACTAGCCTTAAGTTAAAATTTGTTGAAAGGTGTGATAGGTTAGAAATGTGTCCCAATGTCTTTAAACGTAGGAGCTGCCATTTTTTGTCTGCACTATATCTAGGGGGTCGAGTGGTTCTTGCATGTACTACTGGTATATAGAACGACCTTTCATGTACCCTTGAGGTATATAGAAAGGTACTTCACGTACTCAGTGGTATATCAAAAGGCCCCTTTTGAATGGTTGTGCTTTAGACAACACTACTACAGAATGGATCTCCCACATACCTTGTGTATATAGGGAGACACTTTTAAGGATCTTGAGACCATCTGAGCATAGCCCTTTGACTGTCCTATCACCACATTACACCGAGAAAAACACTCGGGGAGATTACTACACATGTGTCATCCAGGTAGTTGGGTGTTCAGAAAAGGGTATGGTCCCAATCATTCTTGTCATGTTTCACTATTGGACCCTGCAGTATATCGCCAGTTGTGATGGTTGACATTCTCATGAGGATCCTAACCTTTTTACCACTCCTATCACAAGTTCTATTCTTTGCTTTAGATTGAGTAGCATTTGACTTTCCTGACTAGATAGAGTGTTTTTCTTTTTGAGATTTGTTTGATTTTTACAAACTTGCTGATTTCCTATGGAGTAGGTCCCTTCAGTTACAAGGGTTATCACTCGAAAATCCTTTCAATCATTCGACTCAACCTCCCATGGAAAGACACATGGAAAAAAATTCTAAGGCAGGTAGTGCTTCTATACTTGAACTGGAAGGAGTTCCAGTCAAAGAGGAAGGAGTTGAATATCCTCTTACCAATGCTCTTGCGACGAACCTATCAAGACCACCGCTAGTGGAGAAACCCTCCTCTAAGAATGCATCCTTTGTCATCCTAACTCCTTCTAGAGTTGGGCTTGATCAATTTCATCCCGATGAAATGGTAGCTCCTATATTTGGACCTAATTCTCCATTTTTGGAAACTTCCCTTGGTCAATCTATCTCTAAGTTTGGTACTACTACTACTGTAAATGTGTCGGCTATGGAATTGACCCCAAACTATAGAATACCCTTTCCCTACCTTTTACCTAGTGATATTTTAAGTAGGTCACTGAATATTCCTTCTAGTGTTGTTCCAACCAATCCTCCATCTGTAACTATGGTGTCTAGACTTGCCACTCCTTCAAGAGTGCCACAGTTGGCTCAAAATCCTTTATCGAATTCACATATGGGAGGAACTTCTATGCCTCCCATAGATTTGACAAATGTTGGAAGTCAATTTGTCCCTCCTACATCCCAAACATCTAGAGCACCTTATGTACCTGTTCTACATAATATTTCACATCCCCCCCGCCTCTAGTTGTTGGACCTAGTTGTCATACTGATCTTGGTCCTATTGGTACTGCTTCAAATCAACCTTGGGTCTGTCCTCAACATCTTAACATTGGTAATCAATACCTTAGCAGGGCACATTACAATAATCCATTGTATGTCCCTTATCCCGGAGGAGTTACCACTCAGTGGGCTCAACCTACTTATGAACCTCAAGTTGAACTTAACCAGGTGCAACCACCATTTATGGGCCAAAATGATCCCAACTATTAACAATTTGGTGTGTTTTACAGCCAACCTCAACACACATTTGGTCCTACCAGGGTAGCCTTGCCTTATCAGTGTTACAATAACCCACAACCCAACCGACAACTTCCATTTTTTGCTCCATTGGATCTGCTTAAATTGTCCAAGTTAATAAATGATCCCATTCAACACAATTCATTTTGGCCTACCATCTCGATCAAAGTTCCATCAGACATTCCAATGTTTGATGGTAAGCAGGGAGAATATCCCAAAAACCATGTGATGACCTTCCATTTGTGGTGTTCATCCAACTCCCTAATGGATGATTCTATCTGATTGAGACTCTTCCAAAGAACATTTTTCGGCACGGTCACAAAATGGTATATCGAACTTTCAAAACACTCGTTTGTGGATTTCAATTCGTTAGCAATTATGTTTCCTACTCATTTTCAGCTACCTATCCGGTATGAAACTAGAACAGATCTCTTGGCCTCTCTTCGGAAAAATACCTCTACTCACATATCAGATCATTTCTACAAGTGGAGGAGGTGCCTGAGGTTAATTGAAGCTCCCATTCCATATCAACTATTAGCTGAATGGTTCACCAAGTCCTTGTTGCCTCCTATTTCCCAAGATGTGTCTATGGGCGGTGTTTTCACGGAAGAAAAGGCTATTATTCAGGCCCAACATTTAGACTTAGTCTATTCTCAGTCCAAAACTTTATACAGTTTGATTTCTAATGCTCCTCGTCCCAACACTGATCCGTCTAAGCCACCCGTAGAGGATCTTGTTGATGGTTTTTTTGGTATAATCCAACCTTCATCCATATCCAAGCCTGCTAAATCACAGAGTGCTTCAACTACAAATTCTTCTACTCCTACGGTTTCTATCGAGGTGAATGCAATTCAGTCCTCACAATCGCCCGAAAATAAAAAGAAAGGAAAATGTAAGAATAAGAAACCTGGAAACCAGCCAGAGAGTACCAAAACATCGACTCTAGAGAATGACACAAAACCTAAATGGAAGGATATGTATCCTTGCTTGTTGTGTGGAGATCATCACTTCACAAAAGAGTGTCCTTGTCATGAAGAGATCAATAAATTTTTTAAAAGTAACCCCACACCAACAGTATTAACTGATCCCTTTCTGTCCCAACAGCAATTGATTGACCATACATCTTTGCATGGTCCTTCATCTTCTACTGAAGACATTCGGATGATGTCCACTGAGACAGTTGCATTGACTACTAGAAGTCAGGCCTATGATAAAACACTTGATAAGAAAGATGAAGGTGCTTATCCTGTTAACCCGTCTCCTCCACCTTCTTGTAATGGTCCTCTCACTATTGAAAATCCTAGTTTTGACACAATCTTGTGTCCTCTGAAGAGTATGATCCATAAAAAAAATTTCAATCCTAATGCTTGAGCTGCTCAATTTTACAATGTTTTTGAAGATTCAGCTTAAGCACCTTGTGTTATGTCCACGTTGGAAGTACTCCAAAGCTGTCCCACATAGCAGAAGAATTTGTTGTCACCCCTAGAAGCCTTCGATCATGAGAATTCCACCATGATCACTTTTAATGTGGAGAATTATAAATTGAGGCTATCCCATCAACTTGATTTTCAAATTGATACTAGAGTGGTGGGTAGGAAGGTCCATCAGACTGTACTAGATGAAGGAGCTTCCACCTCGATTTTATCGATGTCTTGTTGGAGATCCCTTGGTTCTCTTGAGTTGAATAAGTCACTAACCACCTTAAAAAAAATTGACAGACGACGTTTTATACCCCATGGCCTGCTATCGGCGTTGTCCATCGAGCTGGGGGGAAAAAACCATTTCTATCTTGGTACAACTGGTCGATGCTCATTTGGATTACAATTTTTTATTAGGAAGGAATTGGTTCTATGCTATGATGACCGTTGCATCGTCAGTTTTCTGCCCACTCAAATTCCAGCATCAAGGAAAAATTGTGACCATAGACCAACTCGATTATTAATCACCTGATATTACTACTTCCATGACAAATAATGTTCCAATGTTAGGGAGGTCACCTCCTCCCCTATCAATCTGTAGGGGTTGGGATTTTGAAAGATTCTTCACTCATGGGAGTTTTTCCATCCAATGCTTCCCCTTCTAGTACGACAATTGCCACGATAAACATGATATCATCCATGACCGGGGGCATGTCTAAAGGGAAAGAGATTGTTGAATCATCTTCTCTGAGTCCACATGAAGCCCTGTATGATTCCATCTAGTCTATTTCTGATTCTTACATAATGATCATCATTTGGTAGCATCAAATCCTTACCATTCACCTATTGACTAGATTCCCCTTTCCCGACTTTCGATTATCTCTCATAGAATTTTCCATCAGATGAGTCTATTATGGAGGTTATGAGTCTGGATGACTATTTATGGGAAGACTCTCATCACCGAGCTTCATTTCTTCCTAATGCCAATTCGGTAGATCTAGATTTTGTTTCTTTGATTAGTTATGATGTTGTCGCATATCTACTAACACTTGTATTATTGTGAGGTGTTGTTTCTGAAGGGAATTTATCCAACATCACCAAAAAACTTCCCCTCGACATATTGGTAAAGCCAAGTGTTGTTGAGCATGTTCACATATGCCAGAATTTTTTGACAATGGATATTGAAGAATATCGAGCTCTTTTTAAGGAATTTTGTGACTTTTTTGCCAGGACTTATGAAGAAATGACTAGGATTGATCCATCTATTGTCATACATGAGATCAAGACATACCCGACGATAAGACTTGTTAGGAAAAAACTTCAGCAAGTACACCCAAGAAAAGCTACAACCATTAAAGATGAAGTTCTGAAGCTCTTAAAAGATGGTTTTATCTACCCCATTCCTTTAATAGAGTGGGTATCTAATATTGTTCTTGTTGCTAAGAAACATGGAATTATTAGGGTTTGTATTGATTTTTAGGACTTGAACAAAGCTTGTCCTAAGGAAAACTATCCTACCCCTCACATCGATTAGATCATTGATAACTGTGCTGGAAGTGTCATTTTGTATTTTATGGATGGATTTTATGGCTATAATCAGATTGAGATCTTACATGTCGACCAACACAAAACGACATTTATTTTCCCATGGGGAACCTTGGCTTATCAAAAGTTGCATTTTGGCTTGAAGAACGCTAGAGCTACCTTCCAATGAGCCATGTATTATGCTTTTCATGATATAAAACACATAGTGGAACCATATCTGGATGAATTACCTGCTCATTCACAACAATAGGAAGATCATTCAGAGAATCTTAGACACATTTTCCTTCGATGTCGTCATTACCATATTCAGCTCAATCCATGCAATTACTGGACGCTTACTTGGTTTCGTTGTTTCTAGGGATGGGATTCAAATTGATCCCTTAAAAATGATGCTATCATGGCCTTACCGCCTCTAACAAACATTGCTAAACTCCAAAGTTTACAAGGGAAGGAAAAATTTCTTCGTTGTTTTGTATGCAATTTTGCAGAGAAAACACATGGCTATATGCATCTCTTGAAAAATGACACTCCTTTTTTGTGGGATGATCAAGATCAAAGAGATTTTTATAATTTGAAACATGCTATAACACACTCACCAATGTTGCGTCCCCAAATTATTCAAAATATTTTATGCTTTACATTGCTGCCTCCACTACTACCATTGGTATGGTTTTAGTGTAGGAAGATATGAAAGGCCAAGAAAATGTGATCTACTATTTGAGTAAGAATCTCCTTGACTGTGAAACCTGCTACTCACATGTGGAGAGTCTATGTTTGGCTACAGTCATCGCTGTGCAATGATTCCGTCATCACATCTTACTTCGCACCACAACCATACTTGCATATCAAAACCTTATGTACTATATTCTTACTTGTTAGGTACTAGGGGTCAAATATTCTTGTTGGATTGTCATCCTACAAGAATTTGATCTTAAATTCACCAAGACCACTTCCAAGAAGTCTCTAGTTTTTGCAGAGTTAATGTGCGACCTTCCCTGTGCTCTCATGGAAGCTGAGCCCAATGATTCATTTCTAGATGAATTCTTGTTCCTGATAAGCACAGACGACCCATGGTATGGGGATTTGATCCTATATCTCCAAACCCAAATATTTCAGCCCAATCTATCCCGTGATAGTCGTAGATACATTCACCACCATGCTAAGTATTATCTCATTCTTAATGATACCCTATACTTCCGTGGTATTGATTCAATCCTTCGACGATGTCTTACTCATGACGAGGCTAAGCAAGTCATGAATGACCCCCACTCTGGAGCTTGTGGAATTCAACTTTCTAGGATGGATACAACTCATAAAATCCTTCATGTTGGGTACTTTTGGCCCTCAATATTTAAAGATTGTCATGAAGCGGTTAAAAAATTCCCACCCTTTAAGATTTTCTATCCAAAAAATTGCACCCACCCTACTTTGTTACACACCTTCATTGTTGTTGGCCATTTTTCCAAATGGGGGATTGAATTTATGCATTGTAATCCTACCTCAACTGAGGGGCATGGTTACATTATTGTAGATGTGGACTATTTCACGAAATGGGCTGAGGAAATGCCTACATATGCAAAAGATGGTAATACTGCCGCCCTCTTCTTATTTAATCACACCACATCTAGGTTTATATTTCTGCAAGCCATAGTAATTGATCATGGATCTCATTTCCATAATCAGATGATGGCTGAGCTAAGAACCAAGTTGGGTTTTTGTCACAAAAACTCAACCCCTTACTATCCACAAGCTAGTGGCCAGGTTGAAGCCATTAACAAATTCTTGAAGACTATGCTTCGTAGGATGGTTGGAGATCATAAATCCAATTGGGACTTAACTCTCTTTTACGCACTGTGGGCTTACAGAACTTCATTCAAATTAACAACTGGTTTTATGCCTCTTCAATTAGTTTATGGACTGGAAGTTGTCCTACCTATAGAGTGTGAAATTCCATCACTTAAGCTTGCAGTTGAGCTTCTACCCAACACTTCTACCAAAGAAGAACGTTTACTTTATATTTTGAACCTTGATGAGACTCAACGAGATTCCACCTTGGCCAATGAGTCGCACAAAAAATGGATCAAGGCTCAATATGATAAATTAGTTCAACCTCGTGTTTTTAATGAATGAGATCTTGTTCTGACCTACGATCAAACATGACAAACTTGGGAAGGGGAATCTTGAATCAATGTGGTATGGTATTTATATCGTAAGTAAAGTTTTAGAAAAAGGGGCCTATGAGCTTGTTGACTATGATGGGATACCTTTCAGGAAACCTCGCACAGGGTTGTACCTGAAAAGGTACTATGCTTGAGATGTCTTTTGCATTAGTGCCTTGTATATATGTACATTTTTTACTCTTAGTGTGGTTTTGTAATTTTTAATATGGTTCTGAGTTCTTGTCAATGTTGTTAATCCCATGTTTTGATTCTGTAGAACATATGGCCTTCTATGGTTTTGTTGATGGTGCTTGTCGTCACACCCTGAATCTTGCTTTAGCCGCCTGGGTATTATATTCCCAAGCTCATGACCTAGTTAGTTCAGGAGCGGTTTGTATAGTTCCGGCCACCAATAACATTGCCGAGTATCATGCGGTGATAGGTTTGTTAACTAAATCCGCATCTCGTGACATTGATCAGTTGGTAGTCTTAATGGACTCTCAGCTAGTGGTTTCTCATTTAAATCACGCTTATGCCATTCAAAACCCGGTGCTCCTTCAATATTTTTGGAGATTACATTTGTTTTAAAGGTCATTTGAATCCATTACTTATCAACATATCCCTAGATATTGTAACACAGTTGCAGAATCACTTGCCAATTACATGATAGATTGGTTCATTACTTATTCATGATGCTTGATAAGTAAAATAACTTGGTTCATTTTAAATAAGCATAAAACAATAAAAAGACATAAAAATCATAAAAATATCATTCCATGATTGAAAACAGATAGACCGCCAATAGATAAGTCTGTGTACACACACACACACACACACACATATGTAAAGTGTGCTTTACAAAAAATGGTCTCGATACCCCAACTGAAGCACGTTTCCTTTTAGATATACAAAATAAAAATAAAAATACTGAATCTAGATAGCTTTCAGTGTGTACATCATGTGTGACCCTAGTGGTGCTCATGATATTACATGATGGCTCTTGCCACTCTATGTAGCAAGTGTCCGAAGCAGCCTGACACTCTTGTGGTGTGTCTATGGTACCCCCTGGGGAGATCATCCATAGTGATTTATGGGATATCTAGTTTCAACTGGATGAGGTTCTCCTCCATCTCGGTCATCTCGTCATCTCCTCTATGTACAAAGTGGGCCCTCGCTCACCTATCAATGGGAGATGAACACCCAGGTTGTTCCAATCCCACTTCTGCATGAGAAAAGTAGATATTGTTAACATACATAAAAATCATAAAACATAAAATATAAAAACATCAATGTCATAGTATCTCACTCACCCATATCACCCCACTGAGCATCTACTGGTAGGGCCAGATCCAGGTCTCCCCTAAAGTCGGTACCGACATATGCATAGTCCTCAATCATGAGGAGATGATCATCTAGCCATCGGAGGAATGTGGTCCCGTACTTGACCTTGGAGCCTCCGCCACCATGGCAGGACATAAAATCCACCCAATGCAACATACGAGGATCCCGTGCCCTCAACTCAGTGAAGGCCACTTTGTGGCCTCAGGTGTGTTACTTTATTGAAAAAAAGATATTAGGATAGTGCCATAACCAAATTGCTTCAACTCTCCTCGCTAACACTTAGTCAACTGCTCTTTAAAAGTAACAAGTGGGGATTCCACCTAGTTGATGACCAAAGGTGCCATTGCCTCCAAGGCATAGAGCATGTGTGCACAGGATGCTTGGTGAGCCCCTTGGCTCCCTGAGATGCGTTGCATAGTGAACACTACCGTGCGGAGAGGTAAATCCATGCTGGCCTTGATGGGTATTTTATTTCCGCACATTTGTGCACCCAGAAATTAGTAACGATCAATAAGACCATGTGTGGTGATTTCCCCATCATGAGGACCAATAAATGAAATGGGATATCGTCACTATGATAATCATGTAAGGAAGTAGATGTCCTCTACTTCCACCGTTAGAACGTGAGCCGCTACCTCAAAGTACTGCTGCTCAGGATTCCACATATTGAGAATATACTCTAGCAACTTTACTTGTCACCTCATACTGGGAACATTGAATAATTTAAATAGCTCGCACCCACGTAGAGCAACCATAGTCCCAACATCATTTCCACCTCTAATGTCATCGAGCTCATGCTCTATTTCCTTCCAAATCACCATATCTGCTGAAAATAGCCTACCAAAAAGTTAAAATGAGGTATTAGAACATGAATCCAACAATTTAAAATACTTCAAATTCATTCTCCTGACCTATTTTTACCACATTCTAGGGAAGATTGTGGCACCACCTGTACCCCATTAGGACAGAGTGATGCCACCACCTTTTTCTATAGGAAAATGTGTGGTGTCACCTTGGCACTGCCTTTCTCGAAAGAGGAAAGAGCATTACCCAGTGGCCGGATTTTTCCTTTGGATAAATGCTTCCAAAACCCTAAAACATGCATGAAATGAGAAAAAGAAACCATGAAAAGATTAGGAACAAGTTTAGGATTTACCTGGAATTGACGGTTCTGGAAATGGTGGACTGATGACTTCATAATCCTTGTTTGAAATCTGCACCCTAAATGGCTCAAAATGCTCTCCAAATAGTAAAAATGCAAATGGTAAGTTTTTTTAACTATTTACTAGCTTTTATTCAAATATTTTTGGGTTTTATTTCATTATTTTAATTATTTTGTTAAATATTTACCCTTAAATAGTCCATAAAGCTTAGTTTTTAAAATTTTCAGAATCTAATGGTCGTTTCGAGGCTTGTAGGGCATGGAGAAATTAATCCTTTGGTTATGAATGAGTTTATTTTGACTTTTTCGTCCTTGCACAAAATGGGAAAAGCTCCTGACCGTTATTTTTGAAATTTTAGTCGTGCTCGTTAAACCTAGTACTAAATTTCCAAGTCAAATTTTACTTCTTTTTCTAGCTCGTTAAATATTTTTCATGAAAATAAACCTTAGTAGAGTATTCTTTAAGCTCTTTCAGACTCTTAAAATGTGGAAATATCACCAAGTGAACTTGTCTTCTTCACACTCTTTTCAAACTCTTAAAATGTGGAAAGATTGCTGAGTGAACTTGTCTTCTTCACGCTCGTAAAAGGACATGAAGAGTCGTCATTCCGACGATAGTTTACCCCTTTTCCTGTTCAGATTGACTAAGTTACGAAAAAAGTATACTCTAGCCGTTGACTAGAAGAGTTCTCTAAGGAATTATTTTAAACTTTTTCGGACCTCGGAGACTAAATCATACAAAAAAGGACACTCTGGATTCTTCTTCCATTTCATTCAGACTCTCTAAATGTGAACGACACCAATTTTACTTTCAATGGACTCATTAAACTAAACATTGAGAGACCCTCTTTTGTGAACGAACCCATCCTTTCTGAGGTTCGTAAAACATGTGAGAATGGACTTATCCTATGATAAGCTACAACGAGTGTTTGCTACCCTCTTTGAACTCGTAAAAATGAAAAGAGGCACTCATCAATCATGATGGGGAAACTAAGGGAAGGGAAGTATATTTCATTTATAATAATGACAATTTGTAGTCACCTTTGAACATGGAACTTGTCTACATTTCATTCAGTCAATTGGGTATTCAACTTACTTTTGAGTCGATCCAATTTCATGATTCATGTCACTCCATTGAGTCTTTCACAGAATGCATCATCCATTGTCACATTATGTCTTGGTATCCGCCTCGTTAAGTCAATGTTGCCAAGTATTCAGTTGTGTTGCCCTATGTTCAAAGGAAAATTGTGTTGAGATTTTACATTTGCTGTCAAAGTTACCTTTGAGTCAGTCCTATGGTTACATCATACTCAAATTCCAGAAATTTGTTCTGAGTTTCGTGTCGTTGATGTGGGAGTCATAATGGACCTCCTTCGACGAGACTACTTCTGTCAACTTCAACTCATCATCTGGAAATTAGTCTTAGAAACCAAGTAGTACCTTGAGATATGTATGCATCAATGAAAGACTCTCTCGCTTTCAACAATGGGTTTACATCACCGACCTTTGATTGAAATATTAACCGAATGTTTGACATCAAAACATCTATTCACATTCGAGAGATTGCACTGGAGTACCTTGGGAATCATTGACATCAATGGTGATGTCCCTTGCGTTTGTTAATGATTTTGATCATTGACTGGTAATCAAGTGGTTTCTACCATGTTCGGCATCAAGATATTGTAATCACATGGATAGAATCGTACTTTGTTGAAGACAATACAAAGACCCTGGGTACCTGTTAAAGCGCTCATTGCTTTCCCTAGGTTGCGATGGAGTATTTGTATGAGTCCTAGCATGGATCCACATTTGTATGGTCGTGGTTGTGCTCAAATTTGTGTATGTATGGCATAGATCTACATTGTATGTTTGGTAGCTATCTCCAAGTTTGAGTCTCCTTCACATGGATCTACACTGTATTCTAGTAGCCATGATTGTTTGTACCTCAGATGGATTTTCTTTGCATTGGTCCGAAGCCATGATGAGACCCATATGGATGTGAATCAAAGTGTTGATACACTACAGAATAAGCTTGGTTGATGAAGATCTCCGATCAATGAACTATTGCCTCGAAGTGATAACTTGTTCTTACAAAATCCTTCATCTATCCTATCCCTCTAGAGTCATTCTTTGGGGGGGATTTTGTTACACACATTTCTCATCATCATCATATTGTGAGAACCAAACATCAGAACTTGCCTCAAATCCCCAAGTTGTGAAGTTGAATTTGGGTCAGGATCAATGATTTCATGCCTTTGTCCACCACTGCACTTTCCTTGTGGACAATGTGCATTACCCCAATGCGTAATGCATGTTTTCCATGAATAAAAAGTGGTGCCATTGCCACATTCCTTCTTACAATGAGTGGTGAACTTTGGGTAACACTCTGTCTTAGTTGACAAAGAGCGGTGCTCAAGTTTTAAAGGTAAAAATAGAAGTTTCACAAAGCTTCTTGAAGCTTGGCTTCGTGGCAACCTCATCCCTAGACTCCTGGATCACCTGGGCTCAAGATCCATCCTTGTAGGATATCCCCTCCACCTCACCCATCATAATCTCAACCTTCTCTATCCTCCCATTGTCAGAACCCCAAAATTTCAAAAAAAAATTTGAACTTTTATAAATAGCATAAACTCACACTAATGCAATTATTAAATATTGATTAGTTAATGCTATTAGTTTTATAACTAAATGATCTTTACTTTTGTTTAGAGTACAAGCTGAGCTTCTTGTCAGTTTTCTGACTGTTTTTCTGTTTGCAACAGCAAGGGGATATGCTGTGTTAGACTGGGCTTACTTAGCTACTAAGCTAACGCATCAGTTTTCTTTCTCTTACAGATACCCAGGTAAAGTTTTGGGATTGCTGCTTAACAGATCTTTTAGAGTAATAGAATCATATGCTGTACCAATTTCATTCAATAAAGAAAAATATAGATATAAAGCATGTTAGCCAGACTATTCAGCTTCCTACAGGTAAGGCTTTCCCTGTACTTCTTTTGATAAAGAAAAAGTTCAAAGATAGATAGTTTTTGAATTACTAGAGAAATAGATAGCCATTTTCATTTATACTAGCAACAATAAATATCTTTATGGAATACTGAATCTAATGAGTTTCCTGTAGTGCACTCATTCTATTATTTTTCTAGTTCAAAACTACAATCTGGATTATCATACAGTATCGTAATATCGTTTACTATGGACTCCCAGGTTTAATGAACATCCAGGAAAGAGGTAAAAGCAGTTTACATAAATACTTGTCCCGTTATCACATATTAGTTCTTGTAATTCTTTACACATGAAAGTAGTTACAATTATACTATTCATCATACAAACTTAAAACCCAAAATATAGAGTTCTTATAACTTCTATCAAGGCTCTTGATTTGTATTTGTCAAGACTCAACCACCATAAGCCAATACAATTCTAGGGTTGATAAAGAACAAGCCATTCTAAAATAAAATAGAAGGAGTATACAGTGTTATAACAAAACCCTCCTTTTATTCTACAACTCTCTCTAAGTCCTATCATAAGTGAACAATACTCATCAATAATAAGAAATATTAGACTTATTGCTTTGATGGTGGACTAAAGTAAAAGATCATAAGGCATTAAACCTTATGAACTATGTTAACTTAACTCTATACCCAAATTCTTATAACCTTTATAACACAAAGTTCTTTTTGTTATATTATTATATAAGGGTCTACCCTCAAGCGAGGTCTACACTAAGAACATCAAATTAGGGTTATCAATATCATAGACATGTTAAACTTTATAGTTTTGCAAAGCATTGTTTTATATGATAGAGAGTAACATTACAACGTGTATATTGTAATGCAGGTAAGGTCAAAGGTTCGACCTTATGAATATCTCCAAACCATGATTTGGTTTTCCATCCAAATGATTTGAAACATTAACAAATCAACCCACTCATTAGCAATTATTTAAAAGCTGTCGTGGCTGTCTCCTCGCCATGCACTGGATGTTTATAATGTTGACTCGCCCTTTTACCTGCCTCATTCTCTCCCTCGCCTTCGGGCTTGAGCTCTGCAACCCTGGTGGTTTGTTACGGTCGATTTCTTGCCCTAAATCTTGTTCGATTGAAGATCTTACTCGTTGCGTCCCTTACAGCTCTGTGCAGTAGTTTGTGGCCCGGTCGATGGCAGCATTGTAGACGTTGGAATGACTTAGGGTTATTTCGATGAGCTCTGGTGACTATTCGGTCATGGCATGCATGTGAGACTATCGATTTCTTACCAGCTGTGTCTCCATTTGGGAGGAGATCCTCGGTTCACTGCCAGCTTGTTCTTGCAGAAAAGGAAAGGGTTTGGTACCCAGCTCTTGGTTACTCGGTTGCTTTCCAATGGCTGTTCGTTTTCAAATCAATGCTGGTAAGTTCAGTTCTGAACTCATGACTTTGTAAATTCAGATTATACAAAACTTACCTATACCAATGCTAGGGTTTCTAACCCGTAACTGATTCTTTTATTGGCAGATTCGACCTCCTCGATGCAGAATGGAACGCCCAACGCTTTGGCTTCTAGCTCCACCGGTAAGCCTGGCCTCCACCATGGCACACCTCCTTGCTGGTTGTGATGAATGGGTGCACTTCAGTGGTTACCTTGGCTCTCTGCTATCATACTTAGCTGTAGATTAATAAAATAGTTTTACCAGGGTAAATCCCTGTGATGAATAGATGTAAAGATCTTGGCCGAGGCTGTATTTACATACTTGCCTTTGCTTAAGAATGGCGATGGTTGCTACTTCGACCGTTCAGTTCTTGTGGTTTTTGAGCTGTTAGTTTTAATGTTTAAATTAAGGGTATAACCCTAACTCTGTAAAGAGTTTTCCGGCTACGGCCGTGAATGTAAACTTGATTTTAAATACTGCAGGTTTTTTGTAAACAATATTTACAGGCTAAGGCCTTTGCGTTACTACTGTGTAAAAATGTTTTTACAGGCTGCGAGCCTTACTTTTACTGTATTACGTTTCTTTTTATTTTTACAGGCCATGAGCCTCGCTTTTATAGCTATGGGTTAATAAACGAACAAAGTCTTCAGTTCTTATGTGATTACTTGTCATGAGTAGGGTTTTACCCTCCGTTCTACTATATTTTGAAAACTGGTTTCTCTTCTTGCAATTACTTACTGCTGTAATGAAAAGATAAAAACAAAAGAATGCTTAGTGCGTTTCGTTTAATAGCCCAGCTGTAAATGTTTTTAGCTATTTTTGTTTAATAAAAATAGAATATGGGGTCATTTGTTTTATTATATTATTGCTTAGTTTTAGAATGCTTAAGCTCAATGATCGAGCGTTCTGTGCTTGTATCTTTGCTTCTGGTTCAGATATATACCTTTGATTTAATTTAAGCATTATTATTTGTTTAGAACCTACAATATCTAGGTAACTTGCAGGCTTTTAATACTGTTTATATGATACGGCTGTAGAGATTAATTGTCTAAACTTTGATTTACTTATC
>LPNX010450076.1:207575-218487 GCA_001517045.1 Pseudotsuga menziesii | reverse complement strand
TATGGTGCACAAGTAGACACTAACCTCTACGTTCTATCAAAACCCCATTTCATGATTTTTGCATTAATACCTTCAAAGGCTGCACCCACAAAACACGTACTATTTTCGAGGTTTTCTCACTTAGACAATTATAAAAATATTATAAAATTACTAATTTAATTTTCAAAAAATAATGTCGCACTAGTGCTATGGGTTCTGTACATGGATTTCAATTTTTGTAGCTTGATTCGATCATTTAGGCCCTCAAAGGTTGCACCCACAAAAACATATACCTTATAATTTCCCTGAAAAATAAAAAGTGCCTGTTAGGAAAAATGAAATTTGACATAGCTATGCAAATTTTCGATACATAAAAGTTATATATTCGGAAAGGTGATTCAATTTCCTACATTTCATGTTTTTTACTCAATGCAAGATATTTTGCATAAGTATCTCAAAAAATCCAAGTAAGTTGAGGGATGCCTGATTTTTCAGGTTTCTATTGCATCTAACGTGCACAAAAAGGTCCCTCATCTTCTTGCACAGGCCCAATACACTTTAATGAAATCAATGAATCATTACATTCACCGTGAACAATGGCACCTTCAAAATTATTACCTTTATGAGATATCATATTAAATGCACATAAACTAACATATTAGAACTAGGATGATCCCTACAAAGTTCATCCCACACTTCTATTTCAAAACAAACATGAGTTGGAAGACCTCAAGACCAACACTAAAGATCTATCGTCTGTGGATATTGGTTTTTAACCAAAATGCCATAGCAACCTATTCTACAAAGCACCAATTACAATAACATTATGTACAAGACATACACTATTGTATATTAGTGTATAATACAAATTTTAATCAAAGTAAGGACTCAATACATTTACCATGAACAATGGAATATTCACAATTATTACCAGAAAATCCACATCATTAATGTAAAAATGGATAAACGGTTCGGGTGCCAACCCAAGAAAACACTACAAAGCAATATCCCAACACGGCTAGGAAACCTTCATGTTGTTTGTCTTTAAGACATAGTCATTACCACTTTAAAGGAAATGTAAAAAAAATGGATGTAGGCCACAAATAGTTGGTAAAAACCCTAACATAATACATGTGCAAGTTTTTCACCATTTGAGGGATATGGTGGGCAATAAACTCATTACCATGAGTGGAAAATTAAGTCCCATGCTTCCAATGGTCCTAAGAAATTTGAAACATTTTTATATCCCATAGGATGTCGGTAGAAAAAACTATAAAGGACCACCAGCTAGAAGACATGTTTATAAAACTCTATCATAACATTTGGACCTTAAAATTGAACGCCAAACAAATTCAAGTTCAAATCCCAAACCCTAATCCATATAGAAAAACTCATCCAAAACCCTATAGAATGTCATTTCAATTTATTTCTTAGCCATGAACTTTTATCAAATCAAACCATGAAATTCACAACCTGAATATGACATGAAATTCACACCATGAATATGCCAAAGAGATTCAAATTCAAAATGCCAAACCCTAAACCATACCAAAACGAACTCATAAAAAACCCTAACATATCATTTCAATTTATTTATTAGCCATGAAATTAACATATCGAACTGTTAAGCAATCAATTCCACAAAAGAGCATAAAAATACCATACAGAGTAATCCACGCCTTAGTAATGAAGAAAATAAATAAATAGAAATTCTCTTCAAGGGGAAAATCTCCTTATACAATTTACCAAGTACCAAGTACATAAGACAAGAAAATATAACATGATTCGAATGAAAATGTATCCTTCGTATATATAGGAGACAAAAAGGTACAATTACAACTAATGGACCCAAGCCGACATAAGTAATATAATAATACTAATGACAATTACTAGTAATAGACCTAAGCCAACATCAATAATATGTAATGAGCCACAATATAGGGGGTAATGTTCCAACATTTAGGGCTTAACATTCCCCTCCCCTTTAGACAAGTGTTGTCATCAACACTTGATTAGTTGTGGATGCTTTTGTATGAAGGACTCATCTTCCAATGTTGAATCCTTAATTTGTAAGTTCTTCCACTTGATGAGGTACTCAATTATAACCCAATTGTGTAGTTGTTTGGTTCTTGCTTCCATGATTTTTTCAAGTTCCATTATGACTTTTCCTTCTTCATCAAGCGACAAGACAGTTCGAATTGGGATATTTTTTTCTTATTTCCTAATTTAAGAAAGAAACATGGAAAATTGGGTGTACCCCTGAAGATGAAGGGAGATCCATTTGTAATCCATACTACCAATTTTCTTGAACACTTTATAAGGACCATAATACTCAGGTGCTAATTTATTTTCTTTATTTAGTTGCTTGAGGGACATCTGCTTGTAATGTTGTAGCTTCAGAAATACCCATTTCCCTTAGTTCTTCAAAACTCCTTTCATTGGGATGTTGATAGGATTATTGTTTCATCTTGTTTTTTGACATAGCTAGGTTGTCCTTTAGTAACTAGAGAACTTATTTCTAGTGCTCTAGGAAATCTTCCACATCGTGAACTATAGATTTTCATTTTAAGGAAGATTTGATAAATGGAAGATGGTTACACCCATAAAGTGTCGTCAATGGAAAAAAATTTGAACTGTGTGGAAGGAAGTATTGTAGCACAATTTTGCAAAAGATAACCATTTTACCCACTATGTTTGTTTTTCAAATGCAAAGCAGGGAAGGTAGCATTCCAAACATTTGTTCACTATCTCAATTTTCTCATCATATTGAGGGTGATAAGATCATGATAGGATGAATTGTGAGCCAAATGGGTACCCAAACAAGAAAATAGATCAGTCCAAAATTTTCCAGTGAAAATTGCATCTTGATCACTGACAATAATGTTCAGGTTTCCATGTAACTTCTGAACTGTTTCCGTGAAGGTTGTAGCAATTGTATTTGCATTAAAAGGGTGCAAGAGTGCACAAAAGTGTGCATACTTTGTGAGTCTATCAACAACCACCATAATGAAATTCTTCCCTTCTTACTCGGGTATACATGTGATAAAATCCATTGAAACTTCCTCCCAACACTAATGAGGTATTTCTAATGGTTGTAAAATACTTAGGGTCTTAATTGTTTCAACCTTATTTTGTTGGAAAACGAAGCATTCTACCATGAACCTTTGAACATCATATTTAAGACCTTCCCCAAAATATTTGTTCTTGACCGTGTGGTATGATTTTAGTAATCTTGAGTACCCACCAATAGGAAAGGCATGTAATTCCAAAAATATCTTTTGTTTGAGTTGGGAATTCTTACATATATAATAAACGATCCTTATACCATAGTGAATCATTTTTCTACACAAAAGTATCTGATACACTTGGATACTTCTATATATTTTGAATGAGTGTCCATACCAATTGGTCATTCTTCCCTTGATTCTTCTACCCAATCGATTTGTATAATCAAAATCGCAAAAAGTAATGCATCAACATCCTCATCTTTTGTGGAGAGTGCATCTCCCGCCACATTCGATTTCGCTTTTTATAGATGATTTAAAAGTCACATCCCAACATATTGATTACCCAATTTTGTTTCTCTTATGGATATAGTCTCTATTGTAATAAGTATTTAAGACTATAATGATTTGTTTTGACCTCGAAGTGCCTATATATTAGCTATGGACACCATTTCTTAAGTGCATGTAGTATTGTCATCATTTCCTTCTCATAAATTGGTTTCTAAAAGTTTTTCACCTTGATTGGTTGGATTTCGAAATTAAGGGACCATCCTTTACCAATTCCATTTCCCGGGGCATCACATTCCACAATGAAGGTTTTTGTGAAGTATTGTGTGAAGCATGGTGTGGCCAAAATTAGATATTTGCACATTTCCTCTTTAAGTTGTTCAAAAGCTTGAGTTTCCTATGGAGTCCAAGAAAATGCTTTTTTCTTTAATAATGTGGTTAAAGGTGATACTATTATTCCATAGTTCCAAATCGACTTATGAGAGCACCATGTTAAACCTAAGAATCCTCTAAGATTCCTTAATATTTTGGGAATCAACCAATCCATCATGGATTTAATTTTGTTAGGGTCTACCTTAAAGCCTTCATGAGATACAATATGATCCAAATACTCTACCTCCTTTACCCCTAAGAAAAATTTGGAAGGTTTTACATATAGTTGTTGATCCTTCAGTAGTTGTAGAACCTTCTCAACATCTTGAACATGTTCTCCCCAAGACTTTCTATAGATTAGTATATCATCAAAAAATACTAACACAGATTTTCTAAGGAAAGGCTTATAAATGGAATTCATCAAACCTTGAAATGTAGAAGGTGCATTTGTAAGGCCAAAAGGCATGCCCAAACATTCATAATGACCTTCATGAGTTATGAATGTTGTTTTGGGGATTTCTTCTTCCTTCATTTTAATTTGATGATACCCTGAACATGGATCCAACTTTGTGAAATACATTGTTCCATGCAATCCATCTAACAATTCATCATTGTGAGGAATGGGAAACTTATAGTTAATGGCGATCTTGTTGAGATATCTATAATTTGGACACATGCACCATGATCCCTCCTCCTTGTGTACCATTACCATTGGTGAAAATTAAGAACTTTGGCTAGGCCTAATTATGCCAACCTCCAACATTTCTTCAACCATATGCTCAATGTCTCTCTTCTGGACATATTTGTATCTATAAGGTCTAATGTTAGGAGGAACACTTCCTAGAATTAAGTGAATAACATGATAAAAATCTCGAGTAGGGGGAAGACCTTTTGGAATATATTTAAATACCTTGGAGTGCTTATTAATGCCCCTTTGCATGTCCATGAGAATGGGAGGCTTAGATGTTTGAACATCTAATGAGCATAATTGTGTAATTACACCTTGATGTCCCTTTTTCAATAATTTTTTCATACCATTAGAGATTAATTCATATATTTTCCTTTCCTTGAAAATTTCATGAAAGTTTCTTAAAAATTAAAATCCATTGTTCCCAATGATTGCAACCATTGAACCCCTAAGACAACATCAGCACCACCCATTGGGATAGCAATAATTGGACTATTCATTACATATTCCCCCATAGTAAGATTGATATTATGGCATTTCCATGAGCAATTGATAGTTCCTCCATCTGCAATGATTACTTGAAACTATGGTGTTGGATATACAAAGAAATTGAGAGCTTTGGCTAGTTACAATGAACAAAATTATGAGTACTACTAGAATCAATCAACACAATTACCTTTTTATTTTTTATATAACCTTTGATGCTGAGAGTTTGGGGAGTAATAATTCTAGAAAATGAATGGCAAGATATGGTGGGATTAATGTATTTGAGATTAATCTCTTATATTTCTTCAGATTGATACGGTTCATGTTCTTTTGCTTCTTCCTCTTCACAATCTATGTAGAATAATTTCTTCTCACCACACTTTTGTCCCTTATTGTACTTGTTGTCACAATTAAAGCATAGACCTTTTTCTCGTATTTAATCCAGTTGTTGGGGTGTCAACCCTTGAGGTAGGTTAGAATAAGGAATATTATTCTCTTTATACGTGTAAGAAGTGGTCAATTTAGTATCCATCACCATATTTTTACTTTCAACCTTACTTTCCACCATGAAATCCTTCTCTAAGGATATTGGTTCAAAAAGTTGAAGCTCAAGTTGGATGTTATCTTTTAAGGTTCCAATAAAGAGATCCAACAATTTACCATATGGCATGTCATCGAATCTAAGAATCATCTTTTGAAATCGTTGAATGTGCTCGCTTACTAGACCCTTTTGCCTGAGATTTGTCAATTTTGTAAATAAGGAATTTCTCTTAACATCATCATGGTATGATATCAACTCTTCGGTAAAAATGGAACAAGAGGTAATTGAGTTCTTTTTTTGTTTAGAAATCCATTGGTACCACACAAGCCAATTAGATACTAAATATAAATATGTAATAGGCACCTCTTGGAGATTTGGCGCCTGGTGTATACAAAGAATCACTCTATCTAGAATATCCATGTTATGGTGTCCTTTCCATCAAACTTCCTCATGTCAATCTTAGGGAGTTGGATACGCCTTGAGGACCATCTGTGTTTACTTCCATTACTAGAATCAATTCCTTTTGGAATACTCTTATACATAGAAGGTTTCTCAACATGGACACTAACATTATATTCCCGAGTACCTCGAAACACACCATCACTTGTAGGGAGATTTACCCTTGAATTTTGTATGATATTAGCAATATTTTTCATATTTTCCTCCATCATCTTCTCCATATGCTCCATACTTTCCTCTAAATTAACTAAACCAATTGTTTACACAGACTAATCATATGTTTCAACTTGGACATTCGAAAAGATAGATATTCACTTTCATCGTACGTCAGGGATGAATCCATTCGTGGTTTGAGTGGAGTGTGGATTTTTTCACCTCCTTTTGGTGGAATTTTGAAAAATATAGATAGATATCACACATTGGTTTCACCTCAGATAGATCCTTCTACTAAAAATTATTTAAATTAAAACATGACGTAGCTTTTTCCAACCTTGATATGAAGACGAATTTCCAACTAAGGAAACTATAAAATTTAGGGCCCTATGAGTTTGAAATCTTGGCTAGTGGTATATTGATACGACCTCTTTCCAATTCTATAACTCTCATTGAATTTGGATGTGCCAAAATAAAGTTGTGACACTTTTCCCAACACTTGTTATTTTTGGCCTTTTCATAAGAGTGAGAGTGTACGACCTACCACCTGTCTAACTTTTCATATATGAGACTGAAATTTCTACCGCATATACTATTTTTTTCTGATACAATTGGTATCGCTCAATTTTTATCTAACATGCCCCAGATATAATTGCTTTTCCTAGAACACATGTTTTATACTAGCTTTTGGACTAGTCAAAAACCCTATATTCCACTAGGTATAACTCCGAACCTGCAATGGTTTAGGATATGAAAATTTTTCCATATATATATAGGCATGTTTAATAAATGGTTTATGAGTTTCACTATTTGAATATTTGTAGGAGAAAATTAATAGTGAAATTTTCAAGATGTCTTCTTTTGGAAGCATCCAAGCTCTAATACCAAATGTTAAGCAATAAATCCCCAAAAGAGCATGAAAATAGAATAAAGAAACCAAAAAGAGTAATCTAATCTCTAGAAATGAAGCAAAGAGATGAATAACAAGCTGTTTATGGGGGATACCTCCTTATACAATGTACTGAGTACATAAGAGGTGACACGATGACATGATTCAAATGAAATTGTCTCCTTGCTATATATAGGAGATAAAGAGGTACAATTACAACAATTGAACCCAAGCCGACATAACTAATATAATAATATTAATGAAAATTACCACTAATAGATCCAAGACGACATCAATAATATGTAATGGGCCACAATATAATGGGTAATGTGCCAACATTTAAGGTCGATTAACACAAACCATGGAATTCGTAACTTAAATATGCCATGAAATTCATACATCGAACCATGAAATTCACACAAGAACATCATTCAATTCAAACCCAAAACCGATTCAATTCATGACAAAAAAATTCCATTACAACATGAAGAGAACCCATCATAAGCCCTTACAACTAAGGATAATTTTAGGGGCGAATTACATCCCATGGGAGAAATTAGAAGGGTTTCAATTTTTTAGGGGGGCCAATTTTGTATATTAAACCAATTTTGAAAAATAAAATTGTTAGCCCTCTATATATTAACAACATAATATTCAAAATTGATTCCACCCTCCCCTATAACCATGAGCTCTCATAATAAAATTGTATTCTCCCCCTAAAATTTGCTTATAATCTGACATTTGGCCTTCGTTTCTAATTGGATGTGTATTTTCCTTTATTCGCCCCCTAATATTTAGTAATGGTAGCTTCAAATAATGAATTTCCCCATTTCTATCAGAATTCTTGTATACAGTTGCATTCATTCCCTTTTATCCATGATTCATGGAATTCAGGATGATGGGATTTGGGAATATGGGAAGGATTTCGTTCCCATAAAATCCCTTCCATGTCTACATGATGTCTCCATGGAAGATTTGATAGCAATATCAATGAAACATTGAAGTCTATGAGTTTGTTGAAGTGTTCCATGGAAGGTAGGATATTTCATAGTAGATTTTCCATAAGAGTTTGTGAGGTGTGAGAGGCCATTGAAGAAGCAAATATCTGACATGTGATCCAGCTTCAATGATCAGCTGCCAACTTCCTGATGAGGTGAACCATATATGGCATGGTACTGCAAACTTTTTATGGATCTGTGGATTTTTTTTTGGGGAAAGGAAAAGAAATGGTCATTAGTTGCCACAGAAATCAGGTAATTCTAATTGCATGTTGCTATTGAAAATTACAATTCATCACACGTTTCTCGATGAGTGCATGAAGTTGGGGGACATTTTAGATGCAACTGGATTTTTAGAAAATTGATCATGTTTATGCTATAACTTTTTCTTTTCTCAACCATTTCATAAAAAATTATATGTCGCAATACTAGACACTCACCTATATACACTATAAAAAATCCAATCCATCATCATTACACTAAGACCTTGAAAAGATGCACTAAGGTATTTATTCCAGTTTCTGAAGAAGCATTTGTTTACCCACTCGTTACGGTATGCTACAGATAATCATTTTTTATTAAATATTAAACATAAATAGCATTTTTTCTTCAAATTCTAAATGTGTATTTTTTTTTTCAAACTATTATATTTTTCTATTTTTTTTTTATTTCTATTATCCTAACTCCTTAACTCAAAAAATACATTGTTAGTGTTTTTTCCATAACTTTTTCAACTCTTGATCATTTAAAAAAACATGTATGGTGCACTACAAGACATTGACTAGTACATTCTATAAAAAACCCATTTCATGTTTACTTCATTATGACCTTTAAAGGTCGCACCCACAAAATTCGTACCATTTTTTAAGAATGGTCACTTAGATAATTATAAAAATAAAATAAAAATTACTAATTTTATTTTTGAAAAATAGTGTTGTACTAGTACGATATGTTATCTACATTCCTCCAAAATTTTGTAGATTGAAACCATCATTTAGGCCTCAAAGGATGCACCCACAAAAACATATGCCTTATCATTTCTTTGAAAAATAAAAAGTGACTCTTAGAAAAAATGAAACATGACATAATTATAAAAAAATTCAATACATAAAAAACTTATATATTCAGAAACATGATTTAATATCCTACGTTTAATATTTTTTACTCGAAGTAAGATATTTTATGTAAGTATCTAAATAAATCAAGGTAAGTTAAAGAATGCCTTATTTTTTATTTATTTTTACTTATTACTTTCACCTAGACATGTTTTCTTTATGGCTCATTTAAGATCTAAGCCTTGAAACTTCCCAGAGAATGGAATCATATATAAATCATTTTCTGAAGATTATTGGATCATATCCAATTTGTTAGTGAAAGAAATAAGATTTGAACACTTAATCCCCTTGATTGATTCATGAAGCTCCAATCTGTTGTGTATTACCTAAATACTTTCAAATTTAGATCTCCTTTCAAATTTAAAATATGTTAGATTTTAAACTAGTGATCTCAGTGCAAATGCTCATAAATTTTGTCCATGTATAATCTTGTTTTATTCCATGTATACAACGATTGATCAAGCACTGTAAATATGGGTGTCTTGAACGAATCTAGGATCTTTGTTGAATCAAAGGTCTATCAAGATATGGAGATGGTGACTTAGTTGATGGTGGCTTAGTTCTTCCAAGCATCGCGATGATTGTCAATATTGGTTCAAGGCACTCATCACTTATCCTATTGAATTGTATCCCTTCATCATGTATCCTGGTGTCTTTCACATTCCTTTTCAAATTGAATATCTACAAATAAGTAACAAATTCATTAATATTAATAGCATGCATGACTTATTTCAAATTGCATCAAATTAATAAAACTAGCCTACAATATTTATTTCAAATTAATAAGCAACAAATTCATTAATAAAAATAAGCTGCATGATTTATTTCAAATTGCACCTCTACACAATTTTCTGAAAACTTGAAAGGACATGGTGAGTGGGAGCTTTCAGGCAAACTCTTTGACAGATTTCATGGAGTACAAATCTAGTGGTAAAACATCAATTCATGCACCCTTAATTATATCATATTGATTGTTTATCCAACTTACACATTCATGTCGAGTAGCAAGAAAGATATTTCTTCAAGCAAACAATCCAAAAACAATTCCAATTCATCACGCTTAAGTTCCTTGCATTTTCGTTAAAAAGTCCCTATTACTTCTGTTAGGTATAACTCCCGATTGATTGTTTATTCAAATGCAAATGCCTGTATTTATACATTTCATGAGGCGGTTGATTACCAGCCTCTTCGCCTTCCTAGCTATTCATATTCCTATTATTTATTTACAATAATCCTGACGGATTATTCTAACAATCCCCCTCTTAATCCGAAGGGGTGTTCGTAAGTCCGAGCATGTTTCTGAATCTTTCAAACTTTTCTCGTCCAAGCGCTTTGGTGAAGATGTCTGCAACTTGATCATTTGTGGAACAATGTCGAAGATCGACTGTCTTGGCCTCTACATGATGTCGAATCAAATGATACTTTGTGTTGATGTGTTTGGTTCGATCATGGAATCTAGGATTCTTAGCCAGCTTGATTGCAGAAGTATTGTCGACCAACAAGGGAGTGGAGTTCTCTTGTTTTTCTTGCAAATCTTCAAGTATCTTCCTGAGCCATACTATTTCTTTCGTTGCTTCAGCTGCAGCCACATATTCTGCTTCTGTTGTTGAATCTGCTGGAACTGACTGTTTACGAGATCTCCATGAAACAACTGCTGATCCAAGACTCATAGTGTATCCAGAAGTTGATACTCCTGTCTCCTTATCGCCATCAAAGTATG
>LPNX010450076.1:92949-204103 GCA_001517045.1 Pseudotsuga menziesii | reverse complement strand
ACATTTCATGAGGCGGTTGATTACCAGCCTCTTCGCCTTCCTAGCTATTCATATTCCTATTATTTATTTACAATAATCCTGACGGATTATTCTAACAACTTCCTCAACAATCACATCGACTCCCTTAATTTTTATGCATGTATCCAACTTTTCTTTGTGTGTAGGATTGAAAAAACTCTCTAACACAATAGGCGTGAATGGAACCTACATAAAAACATTACCAAGCCATTCATCCATTAAAGGATTGGGACTTCAAACGAGTTGATTCGACAATACACAAAAGCCAATACATTAAATTGGCTTTTAGATTCTATGTTCGATGCCTATTTTGCAAAATATGTGAATATCACAATACTCAAAAGTAATAAAATGCTTTCTCCAAGAAAACCAACAAAAGTAAATAATATAATCAGCCACAATTTTAAAAAAAACCATTGTTCCATAATCCGCCATTTTCTCATGCAAGATTCTAGATACTTCATAATATTAATAGCACTTAAAATATGTTCTTGAACCTTTGATGAAATCGAGCAACCTTTCCCAAAGAAGCTTCCCTCACCAGCTAGTTGACTTAGAGAACTTAGAGCTCCGAAGCTTGGCTTTGGGAAATGGTATTCAAAAGGTAGACTTCTAAAAAAATGAAATATATGTGATAAATGTGTTAAAAATGTATATGGAATAATACGGGGAGAAGGGAATAATTTTTCATCTATGTTATCTATAAAATCCATCTTAAGTGCGTAACATTTCAAATTTTATTAAATATTCTTTTCACATAATAAAAGGGAATAATGCAAAGGGATAATTTAAACTTCTTTTTCATGAAGTGGAGACAAAAGACTTAAAGAGTATGGATTTTATAAATGTATAATTGATGATAAAAATGAAAAAATAAAAAGAAACAATCTAACTTATTAAAGCTTTTCAAGTGAAAATGTCATTTTGTTGAATATAACTTTAAAGTAAACATGTTGTAGCTTTTTATTTGTGGGTATTACAAAATTGAATAAGAAACCATTAGTTTTATATCAAATCATTAACTTCCCTTCACTTAAGCATCGTTATATTAAAATCTCAAAGACTTTCTAATGGTGGAAATCCCAAACAATCTAAAGCTAGTAGAGACATAGGCTAGTTTCTTTAGACTCGGTAATTGTAACTGGTAAGTTGATAGGAATCGCATTTTGGTGGAAGATTTTGTTGGTAGGAGAGCCTAGTAATGCTTTGTCGGCTGAGTATCGTTGATGGCAAAATTGGTCATCAATAGTTTAGCTACCAGAATTTTAAACTTTTAGTAGCAAGTCCTTTTGATTTTTTCATACCAAATAAGAAAAAAATTGACATTATGAATTTCGGTGCTAACATAAGGGCTTTCCACGGGGCATCACCCTCCAAAGTGTTGACCACCCATTTGCCTACCAAGATTTTCCCTTTAGTAAAGATATCAGTAAGGCCAAGTTCATCCTCATGCTTTGGCATGGTGTTTTGGTTTTCAAGCTTGATTTCCATACAAAACATCTCTTTGGAGACCTTGATAAGCCTAGAACATTGTTTACTCTATTTATTATATTTGTAAAAGGTGTCCTAGATTCACTCCAATCTGCCTCATTACTCTTCTACTAGCTCTGTCATAGTTTTGCAACCTTCCTTTCATGGATTTAAAGACTTGAACTAATGTCTTAACATCACCACATTCTCAACTACTAGCATTTTTTTTTTTGCCTGGAAATATATCATGCATAGCAAGGTTTGGTTTTAACTAGATTTGGAAGCATGCATATAATATTTGGTTGAATAAACATTTGTTGACCATATTGGAATACACAAATTTGCATTCCATATAGAGTGACAATTATTTTTTAGAATAGTTCCAAGTGCATTGAAATAAACAATACATATTTAGAGTTTTTAACCCTCTAATTTAATAAGGTGAGCGCATAAATGAGGTGTTGGTTCGGATCTTATAATAACATGTAGAGATAAATGCAAATAGAGGTGTTGGGAGACCCTCGTATTAACATTGATTCTAATTGTCATGGTGATGAAAAGTTTCATTGTTGTTTTACAAGAATATTCCTTGACTATGGTGAATTTTTATGTACCGTGATAGTTAGAGTGAGGTACCAAACTATCACCAAAAGAGGGCTTGTTATGTGATGATTTATTAATAATTATCGTCTATTTAGTATTTTTTGTATATGTTTTCCTATTACTATATGTGGTTATATATTTTATCAAAAAATTCGCTAACACTTCACAATATTTTATAATTTAGTAAAAAATTCGTCAATACTTTACAAGCTTTAAGAAGAGGGGAGACTACGTTAAAAAATAAACTAACAACAAGTTTCAATTCCCACTGGGATCATCATCAAGTGAAAAGGATATCTAATGGTAGAGAGGCTCATCGAATGGTAGAAATTATGTCAATATAAATACTATATAAAATCCCTAGAAACTTGCTCGATATGCAGTCTACCAGGAAAAAAAGAAATAATGTAATGATTTCTAGTCATTTTTTAATGCCTCTATCAATGGCTTCCAACTTCCACTTTTGGTTAGGCCTTCAACTCTATTCAAACTCTCCTGGTGTAACTCTATATCCAAGGCTTCCATAACCATCAGATAGGTATGTTTGGGCCTACCATCCACTCAAGGTGGGATAAACAAAGTAAAAATTTAAAAGATGAGCTCACTAATCCCTCGGTTGGGTTGTTCGGCAATACGACCTTCAACCGAGTGAAGGTCCTTAAGAAATCTGGAAAACATATAAAGAGTGTGAGGGTCAAATATAGGATTCGTCTAGAAAAGAACCCTAGGTATGAGCGCCCTCCATTGATTCCAACAATGGAGTGGAAGGACCTAGTGGATGATGGAAAGGAGAGGGATTTGAGAAAAGAAGGAAAGATACCACAGTGCACCGGAAGCTATGAAATACTTTCAACAATGTAATTACATGTTTATTACTCTTTATTTTTAGATCAAATTTGCAACATCTAACATATTTGAACCTTTTCATAGGATGTCAAACATATCAAAGGCCACAAAGGCATGGCAAGAGAAAATTTTCCAACACAACCTTGGGTCTGGTGGTTATTTGAATATGGTGACATGAATTGTAAGTATCAATAAATCAAATACTACATCCAAATAATAAATTTCAAATAATTTTGGTTTTATTTCCATAAAAGCTAAATTCATGATCTTATGTAGAAATGCAGGTCGATCGGTTCAAGGAAGTGTCCACGGAGGAAGACTTGAAGCTTGTCTTCTAGCATGACTTTGAAGTCATTGTTGAACGTCGAAAAAACTTGTCTGGCAAAACATAGTCTTATGATTACCCATCTTGCACGTAGGTAAATAAATTCAATGTAGTTTATTTAAGATTGATTACTTGTGCAATCTATTCATTATAAATTTTGGCCATAAAATATTGAGTGTGTTTTAAGCAAGGAAGCAACAATCCACATAATGCCGAGGATGGAGAAAAACATAATGAAGGTCAAGCTTTGAATCCTGGTAATGAATGTATTCATGTGCTACAAAAAGCGTAGTATGGATTACAATTTAAAATATTGCATTGTAAATGGTGTATTGATTGTAATTTTTCATGTTTCAACTCCAGAGCATGTAGAGGGTCATCCTATACAAGATGAGGCTAGAAAAGAAAGTGAAGTGCATGATGTGGCCCCATTAGGTAAAGAGAATCTCTCAAATGTTTTTTTTATTACTGAAATACTTGTAATAATAATAACAAAAGATTTATTTGTAACCTTTCTTCCTTTTTGCAGCAAATCCTAACCCCTTGCAATAGCGTCCACGTCATGAACACACGACCAGGAAAAATTAAGACAAGTTGTAGATTCCATAAGAACTAAACTGAAAGCTGTAGAAGATGAGTTGGTTTCTAATTATGTCAAAAGAAAAAAAGAAAAAAAATAAGTGACTGTAAAAACATTATTAAAACAACTTATTTTTGAAAATATAATGTCATACAGTATTTTTTGCATATTGAATGAATGAGTGAATTAATGAATGTTATATGCTAATGGATGAATGATAAATATTTATTTATGATGAAAACCACATATTTTCACATAAATTCATTTATTTTAAAGTACCTTGAGGGTGGGGGGGAGGGGCCATAAGAGCTTCCACCTTCATGTGGTTGGCCATGTTCAGTAGAGAACATTAAACTATTCTCAAAACAAATAGAAGCTCAATAACGTGTTGCACTTTAATATTATGTATTATAGATTCTTGTAAATTTTGAAATGCGTGTGTATTTTTTAAATTCTTTATCATGAGTCAAACATTTCATGGTTTTTTTCTACAAGACTTCACACTAGGAATCGCAACTGATCAATAGCCTATGTGGAGAGTCTACATCAATTGTATTCAAAGGTGCATAATACTCATGGATTTGTCATTTTTATGTTATTTTAGATATTTACCTTTCATGTGCATTCTCGTGGTTTACTTCATTTATTCTATGTAGTTTATTTCATTCATTCAAGTGACGGTATTTTAGAAGCCATGCAATGTTCCATTTTCACATGATTTCCAAACAAATATTAATATTAGTAATTGGAATCACAATTATAGGTTTCATAGGTTTTGTATCCCAAGTTATCTTCCACACAACATTGGAACGTAGTTGTGATAGAGTACTATGATTAACTGCCTTATATACCACTGGTTTCTTTCTCAAATGTCCTCAACAAAGTAATATTATGTTCGAGTCTTGTGATTGTTTGGTTCCATGGTATATTCCAACAAGAAAGGAATGCAAGTACCCCATACACTAATTAATGTAGGAAGCAAGAACCATTTGTTCTCATCAATAAAGTTTTCAACAAGGTTAAGGTAATTCTACTACAAAAATAGACTTTATCATATAGCATGATGCATTGGCATAATTGGAGGAACCACCTTTAGAATTATGGAGATTCTAAGAATAAAGTATTATCTATTTTGATCTCTTCTTTGGATCATTTTTAGTGTTTTAGTTCTTCGCCCATGTGGACACATTGTAGCACAACATGTTACAATCTTGAATAAAATGATTCTTGTAAAGATAGAATCAACCTTGTGCATCCAAAGTAGTAATGATAGCATGAAATCACATAAAAAAAGAGAAAATGGGCTGACATAAATATAGAAGTATGATGTGTTCCCAGGTCTACAACAATACACAATGTGAAACCATGCATTAAACTCAACATAGGTTACCCTAAAATAAATTGTTTGTCCATGCTCAACAATACCTGCTTGAACAAGATAAATAGGATTCAGACTCATTTGCATGATGCACGATAGCACTACAAATGGTATCCACCACCATACACAAGACCTCTAGCATCACAAAGAGATTGCAAAGCTAAACCTCAGCATCAATTGACCGATATGGAAATGCAAATGCATGGAATGAGTTGGGTTAAGTGTATTGTAAAACCAACAATTGATTTCCTCCATTAGATCAAATTGAAGGTCCAAGGATGCAAGCTTCAAATGCATGCATTTATGGTATCGAATCAATGTTAAAGAACCAATATAAGATGGCTAAGCATATCCATAAAAACTAGTCAATAATTGTTTCAAATCCCAATGCAATTGGTATGGTGTCTTGTAAAATTATATATGCCAATTTCCAAATTCATAACTCATATATACTTGAAATTTGAGCAAATTATACACCAAGGTTTGGCATGGTTTTGACTTTATGGAAAATATCATTTTGTTTACATATTAGATGTAGGTAGAATTATAACACTAGGAACCAATGAGTTTGTATATAGGGCCTAATTTCTTTCTAAAAAATTAGCTTTGCATTTTCTCATCAGACTAACTATGTGTGTTTTGGTTGCATTTATGAAAACAATTATAATATGCTCCACTTAAGCCATCTTAACCATCAATAGACCACTACATCCATTAATAAACAAACCACTATTTAACAAATAGAATAAGCAATAAACAATATGCACCTATAGTTAAATAGAATAAGCAATAAACAATATGCACCTATAGTTAAACATGGTACTAGAAACTCTTTATGGATCATATATTTAGTTTAACAAAAATGCACCAACCAAGAACCATATCATAGGCATGCAACGTTTCCATGACACACAAGACACATTAGCAACATTATAAATGAACCATGAATCACATCTAAAGTAGACATATATAGACTATCAAGTAGCAACCTCTAGGATAATATTTATCATAATTGACACTAGGAGGATTCCCTATGGTTCCTAGCAAGGATGTAGGTTAAATAATCATATACTAGCATGAAATGTAGGATTATTAGGCTCATACAAGTAGAAAAAATTTCAATAGATAGCTTAATTACGATGCTCTAAAAGCATATAGGTGTCAACCATTTTCAAGGTTATATTCTAGCGACCAAATAATTGAGTCAATTTACCAATGTGCATAAGCCTTCAAATCTCTGATTTCTCAATATGAAATTAGGTTAGCTATAAGGTAATGAAATCAAGACAAATTGAACACAGTGGTGAAGCATGTATTGAAACTCAGTTCTATCCCTAAAAGAGTAGGAAATTGATAGATTTAAGCTACTATATTGCAATTGGTGAAGAAAAGTGATTACGAAGGACAACTAGGATACCTAAACAATTGTCAAGCATTCAAAATTTCCTAGGTTGAACATTAGGAACCCCTCAATAATGTGTTTTTTATTCACTGTGTTTTCCTACAATGTCGTTACAATAACAACAACCATGGTAGAGATAAACCAGCTACTCTATATAAGTGGGTAAAGTAGGCAAGAATGTATCAGGATTTGTTGGTTGTACATATATCTTATTGGGAATTCATGCAAGGACAAGGTGCAAGTGCAATGTGTGTGTAATAACTTAAGAAAAATGCATATATATTCTTGGGAATTCATGCAAGGACAAGGTGCAAGTGCAATATGTGTGGAATAACTTAAGAAAAAGACATTATCTTCTTAGGAATTTATGTAAGGACAAGGTGCAAGTGTAATGTGTGTGGAATAACTTAAGAAAAAGACATATATCTTCTTGGGAATTCATACAAGGACAAGGTGCAAGTGGAATGTGTGTGTAATAACTTAAGAAAAATACATATTCATTCTTAGGTATTCATGCAAGGACAAGGAAAAAGTGCAATGTATGTGGAAATCATTCAAGAAAAATACAAAAAATAAAACATAAATTGTAAATGCATATGTGATAAAAAGAAAATCCATGCTAAACTTGAAAAATAACAAAACATGTATATATATATATATATATATATATAGAACAAGAGCCACGTGGTGGCAATGTTCCCGACATTGTCACATGTTGTTGCAGGTTAACTTGAAAGTTTCATAAAGATTAGCATCCTTACCTGTATATAATCCTTCCATGATCAACAACAAATAAATAAAAAAACAGTTTGTTCTATATATATAATTTTTTTTAGGTTTTATTTAAACTTTAATAATGTAAATGGGTTCTATTCCCAACATTCAAATTCCTTGCAAATATTCTGCATTGATTCTACTATCAAAGTTGTCTAAGGATTCTAGGCATAGGCAGAAAAAATACCCATAACATTTAGGTCATCACGATACAAAAAAATCTCACAGACAATCCTACTAAAAATCCTAAAATCAACACTGTTGGACTGGCACACATAGTTGGCCCTCAAAATAACGCATTCTTAAAGCTTCTTTAAAATCCAAATCCTCCGCCAACATGAAATCCCATCACCCAATTTTGATGCAAAGCAATAGGAACCTGAAAACAAACTTAGGGAAAACAACCCTATATAGCAAATATCAAGAAGGAGAACAAAAAAACAGCAGCCTGCATGTCAAACAAACCTAAAGTGTATCAAACAAACCTAAAGTGTCTTGATCGCAACAGTGAGGCCGATGCCCGACTTAATAGTAGCAGTACCATTCTCTTCTATCTAGCATTTGAAAACATAGCCGAACCCACCTCCACCTCGAACACTCTAGTCCTATGTGTAAATTTTCCAAGATACTTATGTGGTACCTCAAGAAAGGGGAGTAACATATTACACTGAAATTGTTTGTGTATACATTTTTTATCCCAAATGCCTTCTCTTCTTTGTCGCAAAGTTGGAGACATTATCCTGAAACTTCAATTGGAAGTATCGAGATTTATACTTAGTCATTTTCCTATGGAATTTTTTTATATATTGTGAATAAAAGAATAACACTTGACCACTTGAACTAAACCACCAAAATTAAAATATTTATAAACTAATTTTTTATAAAATTATAAATAGACATAAAATTAGATCAATTAAAAATATGAAATAATTAATTCAAAAATATTTTTTAATAATAATTACTTTTGTTTATAAATTTTGCAAAATTTTAATGCACTAAAAAATAGTTACATATTGCATATTAGTTCAAAGTAAAAACTACAAATACATATCTTTTCAAAGTCAAACTGTTTTGAATATAAAGAAATTATAAAAATAATAAATCTTCAAATTAATTAGAAGTCAAACTAAACTATTATCTATAATGTGCCTATAAATACAAATATAGCTCAAATAAATAAATGATTTGATCATAAAAATATAAACACAAATCAGATAAGGCAAGTAAACAAAAACACTTAACATAAAAATATTAAGAAATTTAATATGAAAAAAAAAAAATANTAAATGATTTGATCATAAAAATATAAACACAAATCAGATAAGGCAAGTAAACAAAAACACTTAACATAAAAATATTAAGAAATTTAATATGAAAAAAAAAAAAATACAAAGTATTTACCACTCTTTTAAATTTTAAATTTTTAAAGCTTTTTTAAATATTTATATTAAATTACCTATACTTTAAAGTTGTGAATTTTTTTTACTAATATTTTTAACTCTAATACATAGATTTAAAAAAAAAAAGTGAAATAAACTTGCAAACAAACGTTAATATGTTGAAATTCCTAGGCGGTGGGATGCAATCAATAAAGTTATTAAGAAGGACGGCCTTGTTGTTATTCTGAATTAATATTTTTTACTAATGTTTTTAACTTTAATACATAGATTTAAAAAAGGAGTGAAATAAACTTACAGACAAATGTTAATATGCTGAAATTCTCAGGGACGGCCTTGTGGTTATTCTAAATTAATGTGAAGTTTTTTCAGTTATTATTTTTTTGGGGGAAGAAAACGGTCAGTAAAACGCAATTCTGGATTAATATGCCATCGGGCCAAGCGTTCCATGTGATAGATGGTGACTAATTGACACCTGTAATGGACTAAATTAATGTGCACAATTTCAAAAATTGGGTGGCATTATTAACGAGTAGGATAAAAGACAAATAAAACACGAGGTTTATCAACCAATTTTTCATAAAAGAAGGCCAAAATAGTTCCTCGATTTTAAAACTGTATTGTCCTATTTTAAAACTACAATTCACGGGATTCAGGCTGAAAATCAGCCTCTTGTATTCTTACCAACTCTATCGCTGCCCAAGAATATCTTCATTTTACCAACTCCATAGCCCATCAGGGCAAGCCCGAGATAAGCATAACAGAGGCGTTAAAGAAATGATGTAGGAGAAGAGTGAGGGAATCAATAAATAACTTAGTGGATTGGAAATTAGAAGCTTTTCCCATTAAAGAACCACAACCGGTTAGGAAAGAGAGAGGACAATAGACTGCGACCATATATCTTTTCTTTAAATTTATTTATTGTAATAATGAGAAAACAACGTGTAAGCCTAATTAAAATCCAGGGTTAAGTTGAACTAAAGATTGAACTTCCGATCTGTGCTTTGGAGTTGACGTAGAAAAAATATGAATCTGTGTCCCAGAGCAAGGAAGGCATCTTAAGTCGGGGCTTGCGAAGAAGGCACATACAACCACTCTACTTTAACCAGTTTTATGGTTACATCATAGGACAAATTTATTTCCAGTATTTTAAAATATTAAATTCTACATGCCACAGCTAAATAAATATCTTTTTAAAAATAAAAAAGCCGGAATCACTGCCATTGATAGGATTGCAACACATGGCCGAATTAAATAAGTTGATGCTACTCAACACATGCAGAGAAAAATGGATGAAAACAAACTTTGAGGTCCCTAAGCATCAATATCACAATACATAGAGAGGAAAATGAAAAAAACAACCTCCGGGTGCTGTAAAATCCCATCTATTTCCCAGATTTCTTTCTCAGAACCCTTGGGTGCTGTAAGAGTCTATCAGACTGTGAAAAGCATGGAAAAGCATGCATGAATAGATGTAAAAGAAATTGTGAGATACCATGCATTACACCTAGCTCCTAACTTGTGTAACAATTGTAGTAGAAAAATTAAACGAACCCTAAATGTGAACATATTTTATGAAAGACACATAAAAGGAACCCTAAACCTCGGATTTAAAAAACCAGAAACTAAAACAACATCGAACAAATATAATTTACTCATTGGAATTCGCCAACCAATGGAAATTATTGTGGACAAACTAAAGAATAAACTGCAAAAACAGGATACAGTAAGATTCAGAACCTGGAATAATAGAATTGTGCCCTCGTCCAAAACCATGCAACGCAAATGGACTTCTTTAGATGTTGGATTCCTCCAAAATTGAGACAGGTTTATAGAGGACAGAGTTCTCAACACTAGGTTTTTTTATGGATTTCAAAATATTTTATACGCTGCTTCAATTTCTGGCACCTACTCCAACTCGAGGAGAGTGAGAGATAATTAAAAAAATTAGGTGAATGTTTTTCTACTCCTCATGCACCAAAATATTGCTTACCCCATAATTGAAATAATAAACTATAAACACAATGGAACCAACATTGCATCCCCGAGAAGCCACGAGGATAATCCCCTCTATATTGTTTATGCTTAAATCTCAGCTAAAATCTCAAATAAAAAATATGATAAATATATTGAAACATTATTTTACATGAAACATTTATACTAAACTGAAACATTTATTTTGAAATAACATAAACCGATTCCTTAAATATACGCTTTAAATAAAATTTTGAAGCTACGATTATAATATTTACTCTTCAAATAAATAAAATGTTGAAGCTGTGATTATTTGATTATTTAGACTGTAAAAATATACATAATCTACTGGTTTGATTGGGACCCAAACCCATAACCTAGGCCTAATATTCAATTAGTGTTATCAGATTCTAATACTTTTGGCTATTATATAAATTCGATGCTGCGACCTCTGTTGGTGCGGAAATACCATAAATCATTTGGATGATACTAGCTCTGTTCCCTCACGCTATACTGACTGAGAAGAAATAATTATCCATGCCGAGATTTTCCACGGTATGTCTGCAACAATAATAGAGAACAGGAACAGAAAAAATCCAAATTCGGCAACAATACCATGCAATATAATGAAAAAAACAACATAATCCAGAAAAATATCACTCTCTTTTGGGAACGGGAACAGAAAAAATTCAAATTCAGCAACAATGCCGTGCATTATAATGAAAAAAACAACAGAATCTAGAAAAATATCACTTTTGATCTCATGACAGAAGCTACCATCCTTGTTGTTCATTCTTTCTCGACGTGAACCATGACCGGAAGGCCCATGGTAAGCTCTCAAGTATGGTTGCTTGTTGATCGAGCTTCTATATATATTTTGGATTTGATTGACAGGGTTAACAAGATTAATCTACCAACTCCATAGTAAGAATTCATTTAAAATAATGAATAAAATCAATGTTAAAAACTAGACAGAATAAGGATCAAACACAGAAACCTGCTTCCGTCTGTCATTTCAAATCTGTGCATGACTGCATGCAAAGGCGTGGCAACACAAAGAAAATGCTAGCAAAAAGATGCATGTAGATAGCCACATGGCCACTGCAAGTGTACAACTCCATGAACGAGATTTGAGGTTGTTAGAGTGAACTATTTTGTATTAATCAAACCCACTGCCACTGTGAATACCATTAACTCAAACAAACATTTTCCAATGCCACGGCTTACGTTATCACGCCGCCCGGTCTTGGGGCACAAAGACCCAAGCAAACGTCACCTGCAAAAGACCAATAGAAATTAAGTTAAATCAAAATTAAAATAATTCAAAAAATAAAAATCAATCAAACTATATTAAAAACAATTGAAAACTAAAAAATTTAATTATGCCTCTCGAATTAATTGACCTAACCGATTCATATATATTCCCAATCGGGAACATAACGACATAAGAAAAAGTCATATATATTCTTGGGTATGCATGCAAGGACAAGGAAAAACTACAATGTATATGGAATAATTCAATAAAAAGACAAATGATAAAGAAAAATGACAAATGAATCAGGAGATTAGGAAGTTTTACTACTTTTTTAAAATCAGTCATCATCGTCATATTTCATATGTACATAAGCATACCTATGACAAGGATGTTGCACCTCTGACGACAAATTTGGTCAAAAATCCGATGAGATCTAACAATCATTTTCATTGAATTTCCTACGTAGTACGCACATAAGCATACCTATGACAAGGTTGTTACACCTCCGACGACAAAGGTTGTCGAAAATCACCACCTCCAATGAAACGTGATGCTAGTTTAACGTAAAAAATGCTAAATTTTCATTGAATAGTTGTCGAAATTTCCATGTCTTAGTTGTCGGTTATTTGATGAGTAGTCAACTGGATTGGTAACAATAATCATAGGTTATTTGACAGGTGTCTATGGATATTTCGAAAAAAAAATTCCTATTGGATATCCAACGCAATTGCATCGACGTTTGAAAAAAAATCAACTTTTTTAGATTTTAACTATCAATTTTACAGTGAAAATAAATATATGGTTGACCAAATTAAACAGATGCATATATCAAAACATTACAGGTAGATTCTAACATGCATGTACTTATACCATGCTAAGTAATCCATGCAATTATATATTCACATAACAATAAATTAGACCATAAGAATAACATAAATACATACACGACATTTCATACATAGTTGGGTATATATATTAAAATATCCTCCAAGTGATTATAGACTAAGGATGTTCCTCCTAGCCGTAGGCACTCTAATATTCTAGTTTTCTCTATAATATAGTCCAACCCCAAGATAGGGATATCAATCCATAAGAAGGAAATTCAACGCAATGCCTCAACAAACCCACAAGTGTCGAACCCCCTACATAGTCTTCCCAACTATTACATAAATAATAATAAATATAATAAACATAAAATGAATACATATTAATTAATTGAATGAAGAGATGTGACCTTTTCATTGAAAAGACACGATAGATAATATAAAAACCAAGATATTGTAATCTATCATCAATCATTTTATTCAATAGGTTTTATTTATTATGAAGATGGATTTCTTCTTTATCCGGATACAAATTCTTCCAGAACTCACAGAATCGGTGTTACAGTGGCATCAAGGCCTCTTCTTAGGATTGATTTTGGAAGTTTACACAAAAAATTATATATATATTATATATATATGTATGTATGTATGTATGTATGTATAATATTATTATTATTGTTATTTATAAAGTGATAATTATTATTATCAATAGTTTTTAATAGTTAATTGGATTTATTAGTAATTAACTATTAAACTCTTACATTAACAATGAAGTCATTTAAATCAGAAATGGATGAGATCTTCAATCGATTTATGAGGAAAATGGAAGAAGTGTGCTTGACCATAAGGAACAATCGAATGAAAAATTTATTGATAAGACCTTCAATGAAATAAGCCAATAAAGTGAACTAGAGGTCTCCCAATACGAAGACTTGGAAATTAAATCCCAATCCAATTTTCAAAGATTGCAAGAAAAACTTGGTGTAACAGAAAAAGCACATGTCCAATGTTCTCAACCACTTTTGCCAAATAAATATAATGATTTGATTTATGGATTTGGAAACCATGGAAGTAGTCAATACCTACTTAAACAAGAATTGATGATGGTTTAACAAACACAAGTGTATATAGTTATGTCGGCATGGTGCTCTTGCCAACTGTTGCTTACATTCAAAATGGTGTTGAATATAGTGGGCCCATTGTTTTCAAACCAGATGACACAATAGTTATTGCATCCACATGTTTAGGAAGTTATATTAATCAAGTTATGGTAGATGAACAACATTTAAGTTGTTCAAAGGTTGAAGTTTGGGATACAATCATGAGGAATTCAGGCACACTAGAAGTCAATGAAGAATCCATGGACACTTCAATTAAGAGAAAACTAGTAAATGTCATAAATAATTCCAATCAAGTTGGCATTGGTTTAAATGTGTTTCATTCCTGTAACAACCACCCAACAACTTTGGAATGGTTAACATTAAAGTGCACACTCCCTAAAGTTGTAAGATGGAAGCCATCTACAACAATACGGCTTGAGGAAACTAAGAAGGATCACATTAATGTATTTAAATTCCATGCACTTAAGAATAACCATCCCTTTTATTTTCAAGGTCAAGGAGCATTTCTTAAAAATATTTTCGTTATGACATCGGATGTAGGATCCATAACTAGTGCAAAAACTGGAAGTGAAGATCCATAATTCCCCATAAATGGAATTCAAAAGACGACATGGAAAAAAGATAAGTACAAGTTGTATTGTTTCAAGAACTCACAACTTAAGCAGAAAGGATTACAACACAAGCTCTAAAATCATATCCATAAAATGAAATCTATCCAGATTGCAGTGTTCGAGACATCACTTCAAACACAACCCGTAATAAGGGGACATCAATATTCTCATCTTTGACGATAAACATGCTCTTAAGGGAAATGTACTGTTACATAAATAATAATAATAACAACAACAACAACAACAACAACAACATATAATGAATAAGTATTAATTAATTGAATGAAGAGATGTGACATTTTCATTAAAAAGGCACAATGGTTAATATAAAATTCAAGATATTGTAATGTAATATATCATCAATCATTTTATTTAATATGTATTATTTATTATGAAGTTGGATCTCTTCTTTATGTGGATATGGATTCTTCCATAACACTAGCACTCCTCCCCATTTTCCTGCAAAATCCAAGGAATGGGGTCCCCTTCTTTGACTTAAAGATTCCTCGCATTCCATTTTCTAATTTAACAGTCCCTTGAACTATTTTTCCGCAATTCCATTCAAGGGATCCAACATAGGTTGACCAGGGACTCCCTATGTTGGGACTTTAGGGAACTTAGCTGTAGGATAGGTTTTCTCACAAGGGAACTCAATTTCCCAGCACCAGTATCCTAGGGTAAAATGCACTTACAATTCTATAATTATGGGCGTTCTCAGGTACATCTCTCGACTATCGTACGAGATGGTGGCTCAATCCTAACCCAATGATGATGGTTGAATGATAGAATCATAATGGAACATGAACTAGATTCTCAATAATTTTTACGCGTGTTAAGAACTTGCCAAGTGGAATGCATGGGTGATGAGAGATTGACAAGTGGCATACATGGGATTTGTGACTTTTTTCCTTTTAATCCCAAGATTAGGATACTTAACTCAAGGTTATGGATAATGAAATTTAATTAAGAGGCATTAATAAAACCTAGGATAAAAGGAACAATAACTATAATGACTTTTAACTTATAAGTCAATAGGGTCATCTTCCCCTTAAATCCCCTTTTCACTTTCCTTCTTGTGGAATCATAGCTCTCCATCTCTTTTTCATCCTTCTTAGTATATTGTAGTCATGGTTTTTATATTATAGATAAAATGTACATAATTATATCATCTTGGTCATATTAGACCATTTGTGTGCATCTTCTATCCATTTCATCATTACATGTTAGGGTAAAAAAAGGGGTGTTACACACATACACCAGGTGCCTTCCTTTTTTAATACCGTTACCGCATATAACGAATAAGGGATGGTATTGGGATGAATGACTCCAGCCTCCAGTAACTCCTAAATGACCTTTTCTATTTCATTCTTTTGTGAAAAAGGGTTCCCATAAATATGCAAATTAGTTGTTTGACTTCTTGAAATTAATCAAATACCATGGTCATGATCCCCAAGTGAAGGTGGTAAACCCTTAGGTTTTTCAAATATCTACTTGTGTTTAGAGAGAACAAACTACAAGTCATAATGAATGTTTGGTGGGGTGTTATCCACTACTTGTATGATATTGAATTGTGCAATAATTCCTAAGTAGACTTTCTTCATAATTTCTCCAACCGATGAGAGGTGATCATTTCAAGGGAATCCAAGGTTATCCCCTTGAGGTTATGCTTTTCCCTTATAGAAACTTATGGAAATATTTTTGAAATCCATGGTAACAAGACTCAAGGTACATAACAATTCTTCCCGTAGAACTATATCACAACCTCCCATTTCAAAAAGCAAACATGTGAGTTTTGATATGGTACTCATCCCTTTGGAGTATCACGTCAGCCCCAATGTTTCATTGTACCCTCATTTTCTCTCATAATTTGGAAATTTGGTATAGGAAAAACATATCAATGGGTTTCTTGTACCCATCTCGTATGAATAAAATTATGGGTACAACCACTATCAATCAATACAATCACCTTGCAGTACTTGATGTAGACATTCAACTTCAATGTTTGGGGTGCCAAAAAGCTTGATATGGCAAGGAGAGCAACATAGGGTTCATCTCTAGGAGCTTGCAAATAGGGAATTTTGAAGGATCCATAATTTTCTCAAAGTGTAAAAACCTTGGTGAATCTTACTAATTATTATATTTTCAACCATAAAATGTTTGGTGGTTTTTTTGTAAAAATATTCAAATTTCTAAGGACTTTATATAGTTCTTTGACAATTTTGGCAATTTTTATAGTAAAAAAACTTATCCCATAAATTTTGGGAGACTCATCTTTGAGAAAAAGGAAAATTTCTGAATCAGTTTTTGGATAAAAAAGGTCAAAAAATTGTCCATGGTATAAATTTTCCCTGCTTGCGATGTGGTCTCTGTTTCCATGGTTGGAGTGGCATCCTCTACTTTTGGTTCCTTAGTGTATTCAATTGTTATTTATTTTGGGTGTTCTTGTGGGGACACATCCATTTGGAATAACTTATGGTCTTTACATTTATGGCTTCTAAAACACTATTCATCATAGTTATAGAAAAGTTTAAGGCATTGGTGTTTGCACATCTCTTTTAGAGAGAACTTTTGGATTCTAAATGGTTGAGGGTTAAAGGTGTTGGAAGTAGTTTCCATAGAGGCAATATTGTGAGCAATGAATGAAGATATTTTGGTTTTGGTTTTGATCACCATCTTAACTTCTCACAAGAATTGTCATAAGCTTCCAACCATGTTTTGGGGCACTAAGTTATGACATGTGCTCTACTTGCCCCTTTGGGAACATAATTTATGAAACTTTCTCTAATAAAATAATTGTAGAGGCCCTTTATGTTTCTAATTTCTCAAAGTATTATGATTAAAATGAGCATTAATAATAGCACCATGCGAGAAAATAATAAGCACAAGAAACCATTAAATATATACACACATTACGTGGAAAACCCAAAATAAGTAAAATCCACCATAATAGATCTATGATCTCCCTTGACCTAAACCAGCCAAGCCAGGCCAAGTGAGCTAGCCACCACTCACCTCTAGGACACTTTACAATGGAGCCTACTCAAGCCTTATAAAGGCTTCTTTACTTGCAATACCATGGGATAATACTATGGGACATCAAATATCATTGGCCACCAATACCATGGGCTTTAATAAACCATGCTCTCAAACCATGTGCTAGACCTCAACCACCTTTGACTCATTCACGAGTCAAGGTTAACCCTAACAATCCCCCCTTTAAACTTAAGTTGGAGTAAACACCAACCCCCCTCAAAGTTTTATCGAGGAGTCTCACATACTCCCCCTATCACCTATGTCTATCTCCTGACTTTACTAATGAGTTACCAAGGGTATGGATGTCTTACAAGCTCTTACATCCATATTCCCATTTACATGAAAAAAACTCCATTAATTTTCTTTCATGTGTCTTCATGGCAACTACACCGTCACCATCCATTGCTTCATCCTCTCGCTTTTCCATGCTTGATTTTTTCCTTGTTTTCTACCATTCCCTTTTTGTACCTACATCCAAACTTGCCATTGATGTTCATATAAAAAGAATCCATTTACCGGATTACATGGGTCTTCATCCACTGTAACCTCCAGTTCTATAGGAGTTTTCTTCTCATACTTGGTTCATCAATCTTGGTCCTACAACTAAGATTAAATCATCTCACATTTCTCCTATAATCAAAGACTCAATCTCTTTGATCCACATCAAGATAGTATGAAAGTACGCATTCCACCCTCATAACTACCCAGTGGTTCATTCTACACTTGAAGCAACATCCCTTCTTTGCACATAAGAGGGATACCTTATGCTTCTATCACCTGAGGAAACCAACTTTTGACAAGGAACAAAAAATTTTGGGTTTTCTCGTACCACCGAACATGCACCCCACAATTAACTTAAAAAACTAGGTATAACATAATGAGCACAACTATCATTAGAGAGAATTTGAGGTAAAAAATGGGCCTCAAAAGGACCAAAATGTACTATAAAAATCAACCAATTACATTTTAGTAGATGACATCATCCCCCATGGTTGAGGTGGCATTGCATGAGTTAAGAATGTTTATTTGTCACATTTTCTATGGTGGATGAAAACCCATAGTTAACCAAGGTAATGGTACAAGTACTTTTAAGTCATAAAGTGAAGTACTCATATTAAAAGTCATTTCACACTTTTTCATAAAATAATATTATTATTATTTTCAAGTAAAGTACTCACAATTCACTTTCTCATAAAATAATATTATTGTCATTTTCACGNCCATAAAACCCCTAACTCATAATATTTTAATATATCTTATATTTTTGTAGTACATCTCTTAGGAGGCCCATTTTTGACCTCAAATTCTCTCTAATGATGCCAAACCATGACTCAACTATATTCCAAATCATATATCTAATACCGATTCTTAGGATTTTAACGAGCATTAATAATAGTAACATACGAGAAAATAATAAGCACAAGCAACCATTAAACATAGACACACAATGTTTACGTGGAAAACCCAAAATCGAGAAAAAACACCATAATAGATATATTATCTCCCTTGACTTAAACCAGCCAAGCTAGGCCAAGTGAGATAGACACCACTCACCTCCAGACCAATTTACAATGGAGCCTCCTTAAGCCTTATAAAGGCTTCTTTACATGCAATACCATGAGATGATACTATGGGCCACCAAATACCATTGGCCACCAATACCATGGGCTATAATAAACCATGTTCCTAAACCAAGTTCCAGACCTCAACCACCTTTGAATTGTTCCTAAGTCAAGGTTAATCCTAACACAAAGGATGTAATATAACCCATAAATATGTCACTCTAGCATAATTTTGTCAATTTTACCAAGTAGTGAGTGTCTTATTCAAAACGATCATGAGGGATGTCCATAAAATGGGTCTAAAGAATGTATTTGTAGTAAGATTTCTTATACCCTTTCTACCATTTCCAACATTCATACTCTAGATATAATACCCTCACTTTGAGTTTTTTGAGTTCATTATTAATTTCATGGAGAGAAAAATTATGTTCCATTTAGGTAACACAACTCGATGGATCTGATCCATGAAACATGTTCATCTCTACCATCGGAAAGTAGTGCATTGAATTGTGATTCTTCTATAAGTTTTAAACATGTGCAAATAAGCAAAAAATACCTATTATTTAAAGTAAAATAAAGGTTACACCACAACATTCACACTTAAAACACAGAGATTCGGGAAAACCAACAAACCTTGGAGCCACACCTCCTATTTTTCATCATCATTATGATTAAATCACAATACAATATAGGCATTATGTAGCCTCTAATATCCTAATCTGTTAACGTGGATTAGAAAATATACCCCAATCCCTTAATCGGGATTAAATTACATATTTTTAGAAAATTCCCCAAAACAGCAAAAAAAAACCAAAACCAACATGTTTATGTGAAGGTGTCGACAGGGATCTTCGGATGCGTTGTTAACAGGCGCACCTCCCACATAGACATGCAAAGAATATAATATATACCCAACATTCTCCCACTTGTTTTTTCCTTTGCATAGAAATGAGTTATGTACTCATAAAGTCATAGGTTCTGGGCATCAATGCCAATATATTCTCTACACCAAGATAACTTCTCTGCACTAACAGAATTTGTTAATGAGTCTACAACATTTTTCAAGGTGTCAACCTTTTCTATAAATACCTTCTTTTCTTCAACCATATCTCTCACAAAGTGATATTGCACATCAATATGCTTTGTCTTAACATGATACGCAGGGTTCTTTTCCAAGAAGATTGCACTTTGGCTATCAGAATCTAACCTTATATTTCTATGTACAAACCCCATACATGGACACGATATTTGCAACCATACAACTTCTTTGCTTGCATGAGTGGATTTCATGTATTCAAATTCTATAGTTGAGAGTGAAACTTTATCTTGTCTCTTACTAATCCAATTGATAGTTCCTCCAAATAGGTTAAACACATACCCACTTGTAGATCCTTTGCGATCAAGATATCCAACCCAATCTGCATCAACAAATCCATGTACATGTATTACTCTATTTGGTATGGGTCTTCCTTGGTAAAAGATTGCATAATTTGTGGTGCCATGCAAATATCTGAAGACCATCTTTACAGTTGTCCAATGCTCCTTTCCTAGTTTTGACATATATCTGCTAAAAAATCCCACTACATGAGTAATGGTTGGTCTAGTATAGACAGTTGCATGCATCAAACTACCAACTGCACTGGCATATGGAACTCATGACATATCTTTGTTGAGTATATAGTTGTCATTGATGTCAAAGGTTTTCATGAATGACAAAGGAATAACCAGTGGATATGATGGCAAGACAAACTCAGTGAAATACTAAGGTAGTGATGGCATGGTATGGCATAGTTGAGGATGTGGCATGACATATATGAATACATGGAATATGATAATGTCATAAAAGTTCATTTATAACAAATGCAATGGATGAGATGGACATGGATGATAAGACACCATGAATGACTAATCTGAAGAATTCCAAGACTATGTCGACAGAATGATGTAAACAATGATTAATGAAATAGAGAATGGAGGTCAAGTGGAAGTAGAGATGCAGTATGAATGACAAAGTTGGTTAGACAAATGAAGAGTGGAACTGCAGAAAACTAAAACGAACATGAGATAGAGTATATGTAACAATCGAAGAACATAGAAACTATATCTGCAAGAGTGTTTATAAATTCTTCAGAGAAACTATATTTGCAAGAGTGTTTATAAATTCCTTATAATCAGCAGCATGATGAAATTCTCTGTGAATATAAATCTTCAAAACTGTTAGAAAGAGTTGTGAAGGATTTTCGCAAAGAAATCGTGCAAATCCTCAAATTCATGGTGAGATACACATTCGATCTAAAATCGACGGTCAAGAAGCATCCCGCATTAGATCCGACGATTAAGAATCAGTTCCACAAAAATCAGACCGAGCCGCTTATATTAGTCTCGCACTCGATCTAATGGTTAAGGATTAATTCCGACAGCTAGGCGGAAAATCCAAAGTTTCGCAAAAGATCAATATCGGAGGGCTAAGATTAGATCCGCTACAAGATATCAACGGTGATGAAGAAAAAATGCGGAAAGGGAATTGTGGAAATAAAGTTTAAAGATTCTATGAATCCGCAATCTGGAATATCAAAGGTTGGGAAAGACTCCACAAAAGATCGATGGTGTAGAAGAAAAATTGCGGAAAGGAGCTTTCGAAAAGAAGCTTGCGGAAAGGAGCTTGCAGAAAGAAGATTGTGGAAAGGAGATTGCGAAAAGGAGTTTGCAGAAAGTCGAGATACGATTTGAGGAAATGTTACATTTCCGCATTCTATAATCTGCATCTTATCTCCGATCAATGGTCATAGAAGATCCCACGGGAGATCAATGGTGCAAAACGATTGGTGCCGAAAGACAACTACAAAAATCACGAAAAGACATTTTGGAAAAGTTACATAGCCACATTCCGCAATTGCATCTTACCTCAGATCAACGGTCAGGAAAACGCCTGACGAAGATCAACGATGGGGAATCGTTGATGAGGAAAATGTGGTGCGGAAATACGATTTTCAAGGAGGAAATCTATGCATTAGATTGATGGTCCAGAGAGACTTAGAAATAGGATCAATGACTCTGATTAAAGATGGAAGATGATCCTACAGAAAGAAAATAGAGAGTAAGAAAGAACGCGACTGAAGGGTTAAACTGTAAATCGATTAAACATGAGCTTAGGATATTCCCACAAAAGCTTAAGGATGCCCAGCTGAGGTTGAAAGAAAGCTCTCAGGATCTTGTAAATGAATGCAGAGGGTTTGAGGAATTCCATAGTCTTGAAGGTCAACCATGGAGAAGAAACCTACGCTTTTTGGAAAGAGGATGCACGCCAGTAAAAGATAAAGTATACTAGAATATGTTCTAAACAGTTGTATGGATTAATTAATTAATTAATTAAATGTTCATAAAAATAATTATGAAAAGTGGGATTATCAGATTTAAAAGGGAATGTTTGTGAAAGGGTGTGTTTCCAAAACGATACGTACACAGGAAACGTGAACATACTTATATGCAGTAGTATGAGTGAGAGAAAAAGTCTCGGTGTCCACATCAAAAAATTAGAAACAGAGACTAGTGGGTGTGACAGAGAATGGAGGGAAAAGAAATCTATCATATTACAGAAAACATATTAGGTTGGCGCTAGGGCAAGCAACAGGACTGCAGGGGATTGTTGCTTCCCTCCAGCAGAAGCTAAAAAATAGGTTGTAGGAGCATCCTATCAATCGTAGCTGACAAAAAGGGTATCGTAGAATCCTTTCAGTAGCAGCTGATAAACCAGGGGGTCATAGCCTCCTTCCAGTGGTAGCTGGTAAATAGGGTGTTGTAGAATCCTTTCAGTAGTAGTTGATAAACCAGGGGGTCATATCCTCCTTCCAGTAGTTACTGGTAAATAGGGTGCAATTCCATCCTTGTCTGGAGCAGGCGGAAAACTATTTGTAAATAAAAATTTTGCAGTAATAGGATGTATTGGTGGTTTACCCTATTGGGATTCCACGTTAAAATTGTGTTATGTGTATTCTTGTTGTTATGTGTATTTAATGATAGATTTAAAAAGTGGTTAAATTAGTAAAAATATGACAATACTGATTCACCCCCCCCTCTTAGTATTGACCAATAAACCAACAATTGGTATCAAAGCAGGTTCCTTCACTAAAGTTTAACCACTGGAAGGAAGATCCCATTAAAACCACTATGGATCAACAAGAAGAGATTTACACAGTAAATGGATATCCAATACTTGGAAAACAAGAATACATATTTTGGAGTATAAGAATGAAAATTTATCTGAAGGCATTGGGACATGATGTATAGAATTCAGTGATCACTGATTACTTCCCACCAAAGAGGATAAGGACTCTAGCTCAAAATAAATCCAAGAAAAGTAACTCAATGGAAATGGCTTCAATCCTTGATGGATTACCTGATGATGTCAAAGAGAAGATAGGTGAATGTAACTTTGGAACGGAACTTTGGGACAAGGTAAAAGACCTCTACTCAATTGAGCGAAGAGAAGAAGGAAGACTTGCTATTATCGAGGATGTTAGTGAAGATGAAAAGATAAGTGAAGATGAAGAAAATTTATTTATAGGTGCAACAAACTTAGATGAGGAATCAAAAGTGGACATAGAATCCCAATACATGGCTATTGTAGATGAAATTGAAAAATGTAGGAAAAAGAAAAGTCTTGAAAGAAAAATTGTCAAAATATCAGGAAGAGAAGAATTCAAAAGAAGAGGAATTCAAAACCCTCCAAGAAGAGCTACGCAATTCAAGACAACAATTGTTGGCTAGTATGGAAGAGGTCATGAGCTTAAAACAAGAAGTTGTTGAATTGAAGGAAGAAGTAAAGAAGCTAAAAGATCAGCTGGATGTTAGTGAGAATTTCAAGGAAAGTACTGAAGCTCTTAATAAAGTCCTCAGCTTACAAAGATCCCTCGGGGATAAAACAGGTCTTGGATATAATCATAAAGGATCAAGCTCCATCATTCATGAAAATGTTGAAAATGTTAAATGTCAACATGATGCCTCCAAAGATACACCCAAGCAGCAGAAGAATCACAAGGAAATGAAGTCCAGTTGTCATAATTCTATTCATCCTCCCAAGATGAAAATTTTCAGAAGACATGCAAAAGAAAAGAGTCATTACAAGCAGAAAACCAGAGATCCTCTAAACATACATTCTATGGATATTGTCATTGTTGTCACAAGTTTGGTCACAAGGATAATGATTGTAGAATCAAAGAATAAGATGAAGGGATGATAAGGAAAGAAGGCACCAACATCTCTAATGGGAAAAAGAAAATTGTTTACACCATGGAAGACAGTAAAGATTAAGATGGAAGTGAAGTTGAAGAAACTAAAGTTTTATTTATGGGCCTAGATACTCATGCCTCAAATAGTGACTCAGATGTAGAAGGAGAAGTAGACCTAAGAGTTGAACTTGTTAGCGCCCTTGAAGAACTTGAGAAATGTAGGAAAAAGAATAGACAGTCAAATCTCATCATCAGTCAGTTGGAAGCTCAACTTCTAGATTCCAAAGAGGTTGAGGAGGACCTAAACCTACAACTCAAAAGAAGAATACATAAATCTAAAAAGCTTGCAGAAGAAGTCATGCAATTCAAGAGGAAGCTTGATGAAGGATCTATCAAATCAAATTTTGAGAATAGCTCAAGGATTCTAGATGACATTCTGAGTAGCCAAATACCATCAAGTGATAGGTATGGTTTGGGGATCGTTAAAGAGAAGAAGCCAAAGAGTTTTCCTGTCACCAATCAAGAAGGAAGTAAGAAAAGCTAATCTAAAGTACTAAAGAATCCAGCTAGAAAGGAAGGAAGCAAGAAAGCAGGCTTAATTTCTCAAGAGAAAAATAGAAATAATATAGCACCCAAGAGACCAAATAGATATCTACAAGTCTTTTTTAGGTCACTGCTATTCTTGTAATAATTTTGGTCATAAATCCTTAAATTGCATAACTGAAAGAAAGGTTTCTGAATACAAGAAGAAGTCATCAAGTAATAGATCGAAGGGAAATAAGAATATTTTTACAGTACTCCAAAAATATGACATAGAATGTTATAAGTGTAATAACCATGGACATATGGCAAGAGATTGTAAACTGAAGATTCCTACAAAGAATACTATTGCAAACAAATATCATAACATCAAACGAAAGATGCAGAGAAGAAAGGAAGACTCCAAAGATGTAGAAGAAACAAATATTTCAAACATCAGTGAGGTCTCCAAACATAACGATGAGCATAATAGAGGCATAAATAAGGATGGAATCTTTTATGAGGTAAATCAAGATGGAGATATAAAATATTACACCGATAAAGATGAAGGTGATGAAGAAGGATGTAGTGATGACTGTGGGATCCTTTTCTAAAAAAAGTCTCTCGTTATTTAAAGAAAACCCTGAAAATAACATTAGAAGGGATCTTATACTCAAGGGGAGTTAAAGTTAGAAAATTCCAATTGGTATCTACGAAAAAAACTCAATTGGTGTCTAATGTGGAAGTATATTGAAAGCTATCTTCTTCAAAGATGATGGGTGATCAAGGTTGGTGTATGGATGACATAAGAGAAAGTACGAAATAACATGAGAACAACAAAATGTGAGAGTCATCAAGACCATGATGTCAGCAATCAAATAGAAGATAAAGATGATTATGTTCATTTAGTATTTGAAGTCATGCCACATAAAAATTGCTGAGAGTAGAAGAAAACTCAAGTCTAAAATATAAAAAATTTAGTCTATTGATAAGGTAGCAAGATGAGTTCATTGACAAAGGAAAAGGTTAAATTTATGAGTCTTTGTGTCTGAGATAGTGAGACCAGAGAAAATATGTAATAAACTGAATTAATCTCGGTGTTGAGGATCTGAAGTTATGGGTCTCTGGAAATTTGATAATATAGATCCAAAATCCAAAAATATTTTAGCAGAATATGCTAGGTTTTTTTTATGAATATCTAAATGCACAGGCTTAAGGAATTTTGGTAAAAGCAGAAGCCAGGTAACTTACAGGGAGAATACACCATTAGATATGGAAGCAGGAACATAGTTTAAAAAAACAACATGTATCCTAGACAGAAAATGGAAAATGGAAGAGTGTGAAAAAAAATGTTGAGTGTAAACTCTTTCACAAAAATGTTGACAAAGGAGAGGAAGTACAGTGACACGGGGAGTCCATGGATCTATCAGTTAAGCTACATCCAAGAACCTGTTGCAAGAAAGGAAGTGTTAAAATAAATGATAATACATTGGTTGCGCCGAGAGGCGCTCTACAGCCCAGTATGGGGGAGATCTTGTCACGTGATGTAACGTGATGTAACGTTACTAACATGTCGGCAAAAAATAATAGTGAAAGTGAATATTATGGGGGAGATCTTGTCACGTGATGTAACGTTACTAACATGTCGGCAAAAAATAATAGTGAAAGTGAATATTATGGGGGAGATCTTGTCACGTGATGTAACGTTACTAACATGTCTACAAAAAATAATAGTGAATCCAAGTTCTCCACCACCCTTAATTGAATATCATTGCTGGGTTTCAAGTTCTCCACCCAGTTCCTAAGGAATACACTTGCCTTCTAATCGACAGCTGCAGTCGGTCACAAATGACATGCACTATCAAGCAGAACAACAAATTGATCTTGCTATAAAGCCACTTGCGCAATAATGTGGCGAACTCCATTACTGCCGCAATAAAGCTGATCGATATAGGAATAGGCCAGTAAACTTGTTTGGTTGCCAAGAACAATCCAACCAAGTTTAAAAGCTTCAGCAATTTCTCGTCTGACAAAGACAAATTTACAGGCAAAAGCAAATCATTGTCTAAAACCATGATAGTGTGGTTGTCTAGAATTAAACGATCCAACACTTGTGATAAGCTCATCACTCCTCCTGTGGCTACTTGTTGCCAAAACTCTTTATAGCCTTCTAGAAATACCGTCTTGGGGGCGGCTTCTCCCATTTTTAGCAGAGAGTACCAGATTGAATCCGTTGTGTAATATGTCATTTGCCCATTTAGTAGAAGCATGTTTTTTCCCCTCCTCTCCATATGGAAATCCACGCCCAAATACGACGATTCTATCTGATCCAATATCTCATCACTCATCATTTGCCTTGTCAGTTTTGGCTGTGGTTGATCTGATGGATTGGTCACATGGCACCGCACCTCTTTGTAGACACGACCTGGGAAACATTTCAGTCGAGAGTAGGGTTTGGACAACCCCAAAGGTTGCAGCAACCATCCCGTTAGGCATTGTATGAACGCCCCAAAAGGTGTCAGCTTTACGATCTGCCAAAAGGCAACGCAGAGTTGTAAAACCATCACTGCGCTACTCAAAATTGACTTTGCTTCCATACTATCTCCACGAACAAACGTACTCTTCTTCTCCTCCTTCCCAGTAGCACAGGCATCTTCTTCGTTTTCTTTTTCTTCGCCTTCATCTTTAGTCTTCCATCGACGTGACCCAGAAAAAGCAGTTTGTTCGGGGAAAGAGAAGGGCATCGTTTGGGTGGCCAAGATTATACAGCCATGAAAAGAATATGTTATAAATATATTGACGTGTGACAGGTCACTAGTAAGAACTACGCAAATGGATCCTCAAAAAAAATCTAGAATATTGACAAACCTTCAACGATCCTTGGTTAAACTTTAAAATCACCATAAATTCATCTTAACAAGTATTTAAAGGATTAAATCTATCTAATTACAAACCTCTTTTTGAGTAAAAATATTGAAGAAATGTGAACTAAATGTGTATGGTTTTAATTGTAATTATATAGACTTTTTTATTTGAAATTTGGGGTAGACTAAGGCCTATGTTTTTTCATTGCGTCGAGTGATGTAAAGTTACTAACGTTTGTAACATGTTGGCTAAAAATAATAGTGATAGTGAATATTATGGGGGAGATGTTGTAATCTTCCGACCTAACAAAACAATAAAAAAGTAAAAATTTAATTATCCGTAAAAAAATATGTGGGTCAAGAAAAAAAACAAAAACATGTTGGCCTTGCACATGGTTTTAACACTATGTACACATGGTTTTAAAACCATGTGCAAGGCATTCTAAACAACTCATGGTTTTATTGTACATGGTTTAGGAGGCTTTGCACATGGCTGCCTCCTGAACAACCCATGGTTTTATTGTACATGGTTTAGGGGGATCTTGCAAATGGTTTTAAGACCATCTGCAAAGCCTCCTAAACAACCCATGATTGTAGGAGGGCCTTGCATATGTTTTTAAAACCATGTGTGGGAAAATGATGCAATGTTTGTTCTTAACAAAATAAAAAATATTATATGGGTGCCATAAATATATTAAATATTAATAATAATCAAATTATATGTGGACCTTAAATAAAAATATGTGTCTTTTGGTTTGAATCAAATCAATGGATACCTAAGAAGAGGTTTGCACCTCAAGAGATTTGATCCATCTCGGTGCTTGATAGAGCCTAGGATTTGGATCTACACTGGTTAAATAACACAGTTCAATTAACAAAGGGGAGATATGATGATAGGGGGAGTTGTTAAAAAGTAGAAAGATAGGAAATACTATATCAAAATAGGTACAACATTGGCATAACATGTTATCCTTTGTCAATGTTGTCAAATGGGGAGAATGTTTAGAGGCTTCCATCAATGCAAAAGGGGGATATTGTTGAGTATATAGTTGTCATTGATGTCAAAGTTGTTCACGAATGACAAAGGAATAACCAGTGGATATGATGGTAGGACAAAGTCAGTGAAAGACTAAGGTAGTGATGGCATGGCATGACATAGTTGAGGATGTGGCATGACACATATGAAGACATGGAATATGATGGTGTCCTAATGATAATTTCATAAAAGTTCATTTATAACAAATGCAATGGATGAGATGGACATGGATTATAAGGCAACATGAATGACTGATATGAAGACTTCCAACACAATGTCGACAGTATGATGTAAACAATGATTAATGAAACAAAGAAGGGAGATTGAGTGGAAGTAGAGATGCAGTATGAATGACAAAGCTAGTTATACAAACGAAGAGTGGAACTATAGAAGAGCGAAATGAACGGGAGATAGAGTATATGCAACAATTGAAAAACAGAGAAACTATATCTGCGAGAGTGTTTATAAATTATTCAAAGAAACTATATCTACAAGAGTGTTTATAAATTATTTAGAGAAACTATATCTGCGAGAGTGTTTATAAATTCCTTATAATCATCAGCATGATGAAATTATCTGTGAATATAAATCTTCAAAACTGTTAGAAACACTCGCAGAGGATTTTCGTAAAAAAATTGTGCAGATCCGCAAAGTGATGGTGAGATCCGCATTCGATCTAAAATTGACGGTCAGGAAGCATCTCGCATGAGATCCGACAATTAAGGATCAGTTCCGAAATAATCAATATCAGATAACTTATATTAGACCCGCACTAGATCCTATGGTTAAGGATTAATTCTGACAATTAGGCGGAAAATCCAAAGTTCCGCAAAATATCAAGATCAGACAGCTAAGATTAGTTCTGCTAAAAGAGATCAACGGTGCGAAAGAAAAAATGTGGAAAGCGAATTGCGGAAATAACGTTTAAATGTTCTATGAACCTGCAATACGCAACCCGCAATCAGGAATATCAAAGGTAGGGAAAGACTCCGAAAAATATCGACGGTGCAGAAGAAAATTTGTGGAAAGGAGCTTGCGAAAAGAAGCTTGCAGAAAGGAGCTTGCGGAAATAAGCTTGCAGAAAGGAGCTTGTGGAAAGGATCTTACGGAAATAATCTTGCGGAAAGGATTTTGAAGAAAGTCGAGATATGATTTGAGGAAATGTTACATTTTTGCATTCTGCAATCCGCATCTTATCTCATATCAATGGTCATGGAAGAGCTGGCAGGAGATCAACGGTGCGGAACGATTGGTGCAGAAAGACAAATGCAGAAATCATGAAAAAGACATTTTGGAAAATTCACAAACCCGCATTCTACAATCAGCATCTTACCTCAGATCAACGGTCAGGAAAACGCCCAACGAAGATCAACAATGGGGAATCATTGATGAGGAAACCATGGTGCGGAAATACAATTTTCGAGGAGGAAATATATGCATTAGATCGACGGTCCAGAGAGACTTAGAAATGGGATCAAAGACTCTAATTAAAGTTGGAAAATGATCCATCGGAAAGAAAATAGAGAGTATGAAAGAACGAGACTTAAGGGTTAAACTATAAATCGATTAAACATGAGCTTAGGATATGCCCACATAAGCTTAAGGATTCCCAACTAGGGTTGAAAGAAAGCTCTCAGGAGCTTGTAAATGACTGTAGAGGGTTTGAGGAAGTCCATAGGCTTGAAGAGAAACCATGGAGAAGAAACCTTTGTTTTTAAAAAAGAGGATGCCCGCCATTAAAAGATAAAGCATACTAGAAGATGTTCTAAAGAGTTGTATTGATTAATTAATTAATTAATTAAATGTTCATAAAGAAAATTATGATAAGTGTGATTATTATATTTGAAAGGGCATGTTTGTGAAAGGGTGTGTTTCCAGAATGATACGTCCGCAAGAAACGTGAAGATACTTATACACAGAAGTATGAGTGAGAGAAAAAGTATCGGTGTCCACATCAAAAAATTAGAAACAGATACCAGTGGGTATGACAGAGAATGGAGGGAAAATAAATCTAGCATATTACAGAGAACATATTAGGGTGGCAGGGTGGCGCTAGGGAAGGCAACAGGCCTGCAGGGGGTTGTTTCCTCTTTGCAGAAGAAGCTGGTAAATAGGGTGTAGGATCATCCTATCAGTTGTAGCTGACAAAACAGGGTGTTGTAGAATCCTTTCAGTGGCATCTGATAAACCAAGGAGTCATAGCCTCCTTCCACTGGTAGCTAGTAAATAGGGTGTCTTAGCATCCTTTCAGTAGTAGCTGATAAACCAAGGGGTCGTAAACTCCTTCCAGTAGCTACTAGTAAATAGGGTGTAATACCATCCTTGTCTGTAGCATCAAGAAAAACTATGTGTAAATAACAGTTTTGCATTAATAAGACGTATTGGTGGTTTACCCTATTGGGCTTCCACGTTAAAATTGTGTTATGTGTATTCTTGTCGTTATGTGTATTTAATGATAAATTTAAAAAGTGGTTAAATTAGTAAAAAGATAACAAAGCTGATTCACCCCCCCCCTCTCAGTATTGACCAATAAACCAACATCTTCTTCTTCTTCATGTGCCTTGGTACATTGCTCTACATATAAATTTACACCTACAGAAATAGGAACCTTGACCAACTTTATTTCCTGCATGTTAAATATATGTAGTACCATCTCAACATATTTTCTTGGCTTTAACTAGATCATCATATTTGCGTGTTCTCTTCTTATCTCCATTCCCAAGATGAAGTTTGCAACACTGAGATATTTCATGTCAGATTTGGAGGATAACTGAGACTTCACCTCCTTTATAACATCTTTGTGGTTTCCAATCAGCAACATGTCATCAACATACAATACTATGTTAATAAAGTGATAACCAACCTGTTTGGAGTATACACAGTGATAATGTTTTCTTCTCACAAACCCCAATCCAAGTATGTATGTGTCAAAATTTTGGTAACACATCCCTGGATATTGCTTTAGACCATAAAGGGACTTCTTTAGTTTACATACTAGCTCTTTCTTCCCCTTTACTATGAACCCTTCTGCTTGTTTCATGTAGATTTCTTCTTCCAACTCCCCATGTATGAATGTTGTCTTCACATCCATGTACTCTACTTCAAGATCAAAAGCAACAATAACATAAACAAGAAATCTAATAGAAGTAATTTTTTCAACTGGAGAAAATATTTCACCAAAATAAATTCCCTCTACCTGAGAATATCCCTTTTCTACCAAGCAGGATTTGTACTTCTCCACTTTACCTTATGCATTCAACTTCTTTTTAAACAACCATTTTCTCCCAACGAATTTTCTTCCAATTGGTAACCGGATTATATCCCAATCTTCGTTTTTGTCCAAGGCGTTTGTTTCTTCAACCATAGCCTTCTTCCAGAGATCACTATCCTATGAATCAACAACTTCCTTCACATTTCTACGGTCATCATCAGTAATAGACAAAGAAAAATGAGTGAGAGAAAAAATCAGGAGGGGAATACCTTTCTGGTTGCCTTCTTTCTTGAGATGATCTCCTCAAAATTGTGGTATGAGGTTCTTATTCTTCTTATTCAGCTTCTCACGTTGAGTCAGATTCTTCACCTTCTAACTCATGCTCTATTTTCTATGGTTCCTTTTCCATTGGATTCACTTCCTATATGTGGAATTCTTTGACCTCTCTAAACACAACATCTCGACTATAAATAGTCTTCTTAGTTGAATGATTCCAAAGCTTGTAAGATTTCATACCAACTTTATAGCCAATAAAGATACACTTCTCATCCTTGTTATTCAACTTGTTCCTTTTCTCCTTTGGAACATGTACATAAGCATCACAACGAAAAAACTTTCATATGCTTAATAGAGGGTTTCTTACCAATACATACCTATTGTAGAGTTTTATCAATCAATGTTGATGTGGGTGACCAATTTACCAAGTAACATGTTGTCTCTACTGCTTCTTCCCATAATTCTTGTCCTATCATGGAACTGCTTAACATGCTCCTTTCATTTTCCATCAACGTCCTATTAATCCTCTCGACAGTTCCATTATGTTGAGGTGTGTATGGAGTAGTCTTCTTCCTTTATATACCACACTTCTTACAGAAGTCCTCAAATTCATTCCCACATAACTCTCCACCATTATCTGTCCTTGACACCTTTATTTTGTTTTCTAACTGATTATCTATAAGAGCCTTAGATTCTTTGAACTTAGAAAATACTTCAGATTCCTTTCAAAGGAAATGGATCCATGTATTCCTTGAGAAATCATTTATACATGAAACATAATATGCATAGTTTCCTAATTGTGGAACGGGCATAGGTCCAAACACATCACTACATATTAATTCTAAATTTCCCTTTTTTTCTTGCAGCACCAAATGAAAATCTTACTTTACTATGTTTTCCATATATGCAATGTTTATAAAAATCAAAATCCATAGTGCAATCAGTCATACCTTCAACCATACCTCTTGCTTGTAATGCTTGAAGGGCCTTTTCTTTAATATGCCCTAATATTTGGTGCCATGGCATTGTCTTTCCTTCTGATGCAGTCAAGGTTATGTCATCTTTACCTCCTTCCTCAAGCACAACACAACTGTTACATTCATTAATGATGGCACTTCCTAATAATTTGTATAGAGTTCCATAATGAACTCCCCTCATCAATACCATTGAACCTAGAACCATTTTGCAACAACCATCCCCACACACAGTATTTACACCTGTAACATCTATCTTTCTAACAGATATCAAGTTTATTTCTAGATTTGGAATGTGTAACACTCCAGTAGAGTTCTAATCCTTCAATCCTTCATTTTTAACTTGACTCTACCACCTCCAATAGTACTGGTTGGTGAATCATCTCCCAACTACACATATCCTCCATTGTACTTTTCATATTCACAAAAACAATCCCTATGAGGGATCATATGACATGATGCACGTGAGTCGTCAAACATATATCACAATTTGAAAGTTTACCTGTGGAATCTAGGTACACATCCCCTCCTTCTTTTGATGAGGTCTTTGCCTCTATGAAAGAGGTATCCACATATCCCTTTTCTTTCTCAACATTCTTAGATCTGCAATCCTTTTTATAGTGCCCAACTTTATCGCATTTCCAACACTTCCTTATTCCTTTTCCCGGGGATTTAGATCTACCCTTAGATTTAGATACCCCCCCCAAGATCCTTTATTTTTGTTTCTCTCCCAGCAGAGACCTCTCACAGACAAGGAATCCATCCCATGATTATCCATGGTTTTCCACCTCATCTCTTCTAATAATAGGGATGATACTATTTCATCAAATTTTAAGGTCGCTTGACTAGCACTACCTATTGCAACAATTAGGTTATCCCAAGAAATTGGCAAAGAGCACAATAATGTAATACATTTATCTCCTTCAATAGTTTTAATGCCGTAGAGGTTATTTGACTTACTAAAGTATTGTAGGCATTCAGATGCTTTGTTACTGTGTCATTTTCATTCATTCTAAGATGAAACAATTTCTTTTGCAAAAAGAAATTCTTCACAAGGGGTTTTTAATGGTACAAACTCCCTAGTTTCCCCCAAATCTTTACCGCACTATCTTCACCATATACGTCCAATAACACAGAGTCTGATAAGCACACTCTAATTGTACTATTTTCCCTTCTTTCTATTTTATCCCAATCTTCTTGTGACATTCCAGTAGGTTTTGTACCCAGATACACGGCAATCCATTGTTCCCAATCTCCAAGAAGATCCTCCATTTTTGAGCTTCCATAGCTCAAAATTCTAGCCGTTAAATTTCTTGATCTCAATTCTCGAATTACTTGTCATTCTCTTTCAATGCACAAATCAACATTGCAAATCTCTCACTGAACCCAGGTTTATCACAGATCCAAGATCTATCAATCACGTTGAACCCTAAGCAACAAAGGCGTCCCCCTAATGCCAATAATCGAGCTTTGATACCACATGTAATTTTTAAACCTGTGCAGAGAAGAAAATCATACAGATTCTTTAAAGTAAAATAAAGGTTACACCACAACATTCAAACATAAAACGTAAAGATTTACCCTGGAAACCCTTGACTAGGAAAACCAACAAACCCTGGAACTACACCTCCTATTTTCTCATCATCATTGTGAATAACTCACAATACAATATAGGTATTATGTAGCCTCCAATACCCTAATCCGTTAACCTAGATTATAAATAGACCCCAATCCCTTAACTGAGATTAAATTATATATTTTTTAGAAAATTCCCCAAAATAGCAAAAAAACAAAAAACAAAACCGACCTGTTTCCATAAAGGTGCCGACAAGGATCATCAGATACGTCGTTTCTTGATGCACCTCCCACGCACACATGCAACGAATATAACATATACCCAACAGAGTCATGTGTGAGTGTCTTGCACTTCATTTGCTAAAAAATAATCTTTGGTTGGGTCGGTGTTTGGCTCTATAACACGCATGCTTGACATATCAATGTCAACATCTTTCCATGGCCATTCATTAGTGTAGTGTGTTTTGGTTTTTCAGGGATGCCATACTACAAATTGGACGATAAGACTACATAAATTTTCGCAAAGTGTTAACATTGTCTTATCTCAATACAACTAGTGGTTCAAGATTATTCCATTGAGATATACCTCTGATATCATATTGTCAAGTCCAAAAAGGGTTGCAAGATAGGAATACCACCATGATCATCATGTCGCAAGGATTATTTTGAGATAAAAAATCCCACAATGGTGTTGACAAGATTCATAATCTCTTTTTGTACTTTGGTAGGATTAACAATCTTTGTTAAAAATTACTATACTGACAAAATTTTCAAGTTTCTTTTAAATGCAAAGATGTGAAAAATTCACTGGCTAGATGCGGAGGCTAGTATTTGTAGGGTCCTATGGAAAAAGGAATGTCAAGTGCTATAGATTTCTCATATACCAAAAGGTTTCTGACAATAGTACTCATTCAAATGTTTCATGACACCAACTAGGGAGGCCCAGGTTGTAACCCTAGTCATACTAGTCAATACCTTAGCATGTGAGAGTGATCTCCTCAAGTGTTATTCTCGATGTACTAAATCAACTGGATGGTCATTTGGTTCATGTAAGGCTGGGTACAAGTGTGCTTAAAGGGATTACAATATGCCTAAGGGTACATGGAAGAGAATTCCATACACAAGTGTTATCTAATGAATTACTTCTTGAAGGAGTACCAACAAAGGTTACAAGGGTGTTCAACCAAGTGACATGGCTTCTATTTTATGTAGGTATTTCTCCCTAACTACACTTTTACTCATTGAATGACATATCTCTATGTTACTTAAAGATGTTGGAACATTTATTTAGCTTGAAAGAAATCCTGCTAACATCTGTAGGTGAGTAGGCTCAAGAAAGAGATTTGATACAACTTGTAGTGCTCCTTAACCCGTAAATAAGATCACAACCATGTATACATAGCAAGTATAAATGGAGAAAATCAAATACAAGAGACGGTAATTAAAATGAATAATATGAAATGCACCCTTTTATTATGATAATCAAAAGAAAGAAAGAAATGTTTACTTCTCTTATGATGTGGGGAAACCTTTTACCTAAGTAGAACTCACAATACATCAATACTTGACAAAACATTCCTTAGCCTCCTAACTCTTTAAGTGCTCTTTAAATAGATTCTGAATAACACATCTATAACTACTTGTGGTCCAATAATTTTGGAGTACCAACTACCTAGTGGACCTTATTTCGCAAAGAAGACCCTTTTACATTAAATAATGATTCACTACTATTTGATGAGCCTTTATTCAAAGAAAATGATCACATACATTAATTAACTAACTCCTAACTAACATAAAATGGAGATTTTAAAGTATGACCCTAACCTTTGTTTATAGAATATAACTTGGATCCTCATTCACTAATCCATTATGGCCTACCTTAATGACAAACTCGTCATTCAATCCTACCTTAAATTTCTTTCCAAGTGCTCTCTTACCCAAGCCAATACTTTTTAAGTATTTAGTGTAAACTTGCACTATATTTCAAGTAACTCAATTTATTCACTTTTACTGGAACAAAAACCTTGTTCATTGAACAAAGAGTTGTTATTTCTTGAAACAAATTTCAAAATTTCCAAGATTTATAATTAAATAATTTTTCCATAACCTTTATTTAATACTCTTTTAGAATTTTTTCTAAAGTCATATTCTTGAGTGGGGAAGATAACATTTATTCCTCCCAACCACCCAAGGTACAATCAATGGACAAAATACTTTTAACAACTAAACTCTCATACTCAAATACATAAACAACAATTTTATCAATATTAGATCATTCAATAATAAATGACAATGAAAGTCATTCCACTTAAAGCATTTTGTCTATCGTCAACAATATTCACCGTTAGATCACGAACCATTAACCTCTTACTAAGTCATATATATATAATAATAATAATAATAAAAAGTGTGGCTCCTCATCGTAATGATTTATATAAATTAAATTAATTAGAGGATGTTCTTGAATAGTAGCTCTATTACCAATTCAAGGCGACACGTGTAAACTTCAATGTTTAAAATGCCGACTACTAGTTGGTTCATTCATTCCATCTCCGATTTTATGCTTCCGAAAGAACAATTTATTGTACTGCTCCGATCTTTGCCCCATTTATCACACATCGCTCCGAGTAATTAAGCCTGTTGGATCTTCCTTCCCTTCAAATTTAACCCTAAGCTTTATCTGGGTTCCCATTTTGCGATCTGGCGGTTCTTTCATGGCTGTAGATTCGAAAGTAGGCCGGCGAGGGTAATCAAGAAGAGAGCCACTAGGGTAATCAAGAAGAGAGCCATGGGCAATCAAGACAACGCAGCAGAGCGACAGAAATCACATCTTCCGGCCGTTCTTGGACTGTGCGTAATAATGTGGGCGACGAGCAACATTCCCGGTTGCGCAGCCACCACAACAAATCCACCACCCAATAATTTCCCCACTGGAAACGATCGGATCGAGAACATGATCGACGCCATGATCGGAGCCGGAGACTTCGGTTGTTGGGCAAACGTTCTGTACGTCATAGACCCCGCCGTCCTGCCAATAAAGGCCACGTTCTTCATTCCCAGCGACAAAGCCCTGTCGAGGCTATCGATGCAGGCGGAGTTCACGTCGTCAGTCGTGCAGTACCACATCGTGCCGCAGCAGTTCTCCAATTACGATCTCCAGCGCTTCGACGTCGGGATGCGGCTGCCCACGCTGCTGGCCAACCAGACAATCGTGGTAACCAGCACCATGCAGTCCAATTACACCCTCGACGACGCTTTCGTGACGCACCCCAACATCTTTTATGACGGCACCTTCGCTGTCCACGGCGTCTCCGACCTCCTCAACTTTACGCGCTACGGTGCCGCCGACCTGCCAACGACCCGGTGCCTCAGCGTCGCCTACCCTGCACCCGACATGGTCGAAGCACTAACGCCGGTGCCCGATGGCCACTCGACCACGGGGTCGGTGCTGCCGCCCGGTTCGGGTTCCGGCAGGCGCTCCTACGCGCCGTGCTTGTGCAAGGAGTTCCCCGTCGCGCTAACGGCCGCTTCAGTGGTGTTTGTTATCCGGTTCCTCCACTTTCCTTTCCGTTGATATCATACATCAAAGTCTTAAGATCATTCATTCATTTTCATTATATTCAATAACCAGCTGAATTCCGCAGATGATTGCAGCTGCCATCGATGCAATTAACTGCCGATTATCTGGTCACTTTCTTTGAAAAACCTGCATGTATATTGTTATATTGCACCGTGTTTCTTCTTTCTGGTCTCTACTCTCAATATTGTTCAATTCTAGCTTTCACTGTAACTTTGATCTCCAAGATTTGAAGAATGCTCTGGCCGATTGATCAATACATCAATGGACAGCGCTATCTTGCAATTTCTTGGAGTTCTTTGTATAATCCGATTTTGGAACATTTTCTTGAATACAGTATTAAATTTTCGTGAATTGAATATTTTTCATTGCAAACACTTTTATTACCAGTCATTTTCAAACCTGTCCCGGTCATATAAAAATGTTTTGCGAAAATAAACTAAGAATTTCCACATTAAATTATATCATTTAAAAATAATAATGATGATAAAACACACTTATAACGATCTTTACGTTAATACAATTATAAGAAGAGTTGAGGTTTACAATTTCAAATTATTTAAAAAAAAATCACAAACAATAACATCTAAACTTAAAAATACTAACATCCCATACACTTATAAAGCAATTGGCTCATACGTGTACCTTCCAATACCATATATTTTGATTATTTTATTTGTTGGATTCACGGAGTTTTTAGATCTTCATACCATTAGTTGGGACTTGTTTATTTTATTGTTGACCCTCTTTCTGTGGTTATTTTACTATTCATCCATAATTAGGATTCATTGGTAAATTTATATTTAATTTTAAATTTAAAGCTCTCTATATTCATATTTTTAATATGAATTCCTTTTTTATTTTTTATTTTGAGGTTCTAGAATGTAAACTTTAAACAACTATGGTAAGTAGAACCGTTTGATCGAAAAAATGGCTCGGAAATAAGTTATATTTTTTAAAAATAAATATATATATTTTTTATTTTTATAATATGTTTGATTACGAGAATATGTAGGTAAGGTCAGGTCGAGTGTTATTATATTTTAAGAGTATACCTGATAATATGCGACTTAAATATATTAATAATCAGTATAGATCTATCTTAACTATGGCTCTAACAAGCGCTGAGAAGGATCAAGTTCTCTTGAGGTGCAAACCCTTTTTAATTTATAAAATGTATAATAAGTATTTCTACTTGGTGAACTTGCTTACGTAATTTCAAAATAGGGTAAATATCTAGAAGAAAATGAGTTGAGTAACATTAATAATCATATAATCAAATAGTTTTCCAAAAATGACTTTACTTGTCTTTCTTTAAAACTAATAATGTATATTAAGAGTAGTTAATGAGTAAAATAATTCATATAAAATTTTAAAATATAGATTTCCAGAATAAATTGGAATTTGAAAAACATTTTACCATCAAATGAAGATTTTAAACACAACATTTATATGTTAGGGTTAACCTTGACTTGGGAATGAGCAAGGATGTAAGTGGTTTAAAGCACATGGTTTTAGTGGCCCGTGGTTTAGTTGTATTTGCATTTAAAGAACCTTATAAATATGTTTGTAATATTCCATTGTAATGTGCCAAAGTGAGCACCTCTTAGCCTTGGCCGACCAATAATAAATCTATTATTGAAGGTTGGTTTTTCCCTACGAGGTTTTCTAATGTAAATGTAGTGTTGTTATTGTAATAGCTATTATTTTGTAAAGTCATTGAAATGTGTTTTACATTTTAGCTAATTTAAAAATAAATTTTATATGTTCTTGGTTTTTTACACTTTTTCTTTTTACTACTCAAGTCAATTGAATTTTAGTACTAATATTTTACTACTGAGTTTGTAAGATTGTGAATATTGCCCTAATATGGTTGTCTATTTATATGAGTATAATATTTTTATTTTTTATTCTTTTAATTATAAACCGACATATTATAAGTTTTTTTTATTTTTTACTTTTTATTCTTATTATTTTTATTGAGCCGACATGTGCCACGTGAGACTGGACACATCTCGTCTATTTGAGCTGTAGAAAGCGCCTCTCCAGGCAACCAGTGATTTAACAAGTGTTAAGATGTTAGAAACATTCAAAGTTGAACCTCTATCATAAAGTCACTTATCCTCTTAGGCTTATCATAACTCGCCAAATATTTTATTAAAACTTAGACTTACGTGAAAAAAATATGAAACTTACCTCCTAAGTATTCTTCTCAACATCTTTTTATTAAATTTTATAATATACTTAGAAACACATACTAAGATATGCCCAAAAAGTTCAAAATGTATCTCAAACATAACAATCCATTTAAACCACAACGTATTACAAACCAAAAAAAATATAACAATAAAACATATTCTAAACAAATGCGTATATAAAGATATTACAAACCAAAAATGCTCTAAACAATAAGACATCTTCTTAGTAAATCCATTTATGAAGGTATTACAAACCAAAACTGCTTTAAACAATAAAATATCTTGTCGAGATAGATAGTTTATATGAATACACCATACATAACGCTTTTCCATCGCTAGAAAATTTTGGAAGAAAGAAAAGTAAAAAAGACATCATTTAATTCCATTTAGTTTAACATTCCATAAGGCACACCTATACCAATATTGATTGCATTTTCTAAGACAAGACTACTTCCATTAAAGCCCATAAACCCATGTTTTTTTGGAAGGAAATATTTAAAAACATTTGTGTTCATATCATTATGAGTGAAGTAATGTTGGCTATTGATAAGTGCTTTTTTAAAGTCATATCAATTAAATTTTATTTGTGGGTTGAGACATTTTTTTAAGGAAAGTTGTACATATTGTGTCTCTTTTGATTTTGAATATATATTCTCTTAAGAAGAATTATAAATGCTATTAAAGGTTAGAGTCTTTTTATATATATCACTAGAGGAAATTTCAATTCAAAATGGGTCTTTTAAAAAAAATTAATAAAATAATAGTTAAAATAATAAAATAATATTTGTTAATTTTGGAGGAAGAAAAAAAATTACCTCTTTGTTTGTATTTTCAATATATCTCCTCGTGTTTTTATCCACTTGGCATACTTTTGACGGACCCCGCTACCCTAAAAACAAGAAATACCTGAAAAAATGTGATGTTGATTGGATGCGGAATTTTAATTCCGCATCCAACGAGCTCTCTTGATCGAAATTTGAGTAAAAACACGGAGAGATATGTCGAAAATACAAACAAAAAAAGTAGTTTTTTTTATGATACCTATCCTCAAATTTATATTAAAAAGGTGTTTAAGACCTATACAATATTTCAAATAAAAAATAATTTCATTGGCTAACACATAATGACATGGAATTTGAATTAGAGTTAAAAGGCCCATTTTGAGTTGAAATTTCCTCTAATGATATATATATATATAATTTTTTTCTAAAAAGTAGTTCACCATGGAAGCCCAATTTTTACACCATGGCTACGTCCACTCGGGAAAATATCTTATACTCACTAGGAAAGTATACATGAACTTGGGAAACATTAATCATGATAAACGACTAACCAGCCTAATATTTCATTACATACAAAGGCTCCCAAGGAGCAAATGTCCTTGACGAGATTTGAACCCGAGTGGGGAGCACAACAACGAAATCTCCCAACTACTTGAGCTATGCTCAATGCACACACACACATTCAGATGGAGCTCGCAATGGAGCTCTGCGGAGATGCGCAAGGAGTAGGCGAAAGTGAAAAGGTGGTAGAGGGAAAAAAGGAGCAGGAGAAGGGTGTTTTTTAACTTTTCATTTTTAATAAAAGGTTGTTGGCATTTCATTATAAGAGAGGGCACATTTTTTAGGTGAGATCGTGATGCATATTAATGAAGTGGATTATGAACCAAACGAGCCGGGAGAGTCCATTTTCTGTACGAACGATGACGACGATGATGAACAATGATGATGAGGATGATGATGATGACGACGACAACGATGACGATGATCATGAACAATGATGGTGATGATAATGATGATGATGATGATGATGAAAATGACAATGATGTTGATGATGATCACGATGACTATGACTATGATGAAAATGGTTATGATAATGATTACGATGATGAGGATGAGGATGGTGGTGATGATGATGAGGATGATGACGATGATTATCATGAGGATGATGACTATGATGATGATGATCATGATCATGACGACGACGACGATGATGATCACGAATACTGTGACTATGATGCCGATGATTATGATGATGATTATGATGATGAGGATGATGATGACTATGATGGTGATAATGATGATGATGATGATGATGATGATGATGACCATGACGATGATAATGAACAATGATGATGATAATGATGATGGCGATGATGATGATGAGGATGATGAGGATGATGATAATGATTATGATGATGATGATGATGACGACGACGACGACAACGATGATGACGACGACGATGATGATGATGATGGTGACCATGACGAAGACGACGACGATGATGATGATGATGATGAGAATGATGGCGATGATGATGATGAGGATGATGACTATGATAATGATGATGATGATGACAATGAGGATGATGACGATGACGATGATGATGATGATGACGACCATGACGATGATGATGAACAATGATGATGATGATGATGATGATGATGATGATGAGAATGATGACGATGATGATCTTGACGATGAGGATGATGATGATGATGATGACGACGACAACAATGAGGATGATGATGATGATGATGATGATGATCACGATGACTATGACTATGATGAGGATGATTATGATGATGATGATGATGATTACGATGATGAGGATGATGATGACTATGATGATGAGGAGGAGGAGGAGGATGAGGATGATTATGGTGATGACGATGATGATGATGATGATGACGATGACAACAATGATGATGATGATGATGACCATGATGATGATGATGAACAATGATGATGATGATGATGATCACGATGACTATGACGATGACACGCCTCTCTCTCTCTCACTCATTCACACACACAAAACATGTCACCCTACCTTACCCACAACATTAAACCAGCTTGTACCTCAAGCCACCATGGAGACGGTGTGAGAATCCATTGTGTGTCTTTGAGCTAGGATATGAATTTTGAGCATACTCTCTCTCTCTCTATCTCTCTCTCTCTCTCTCTCTCTCCCCCCCCCTTAACCTACCACCCCTTCTCTCTTTAACCCTCCTTTTCCAACTCTCTCCTTAATCGTCATTTATCTATCTCTCTCTCACACACACACATAGAACAGGTCAGCCTAACTCTTTCTCTCTCTCTCCCAATCTCTCTATCTCTCACCTTCCCCCCCTTTCTCTAACCATCCTCTGCCATTTCACTCTCTATAATTATTTGGTAAACATTTTGTCTCTGTAATTCATAAAAAAATACTTACACAAGTAAATTTCTACCTGAAATCCAACAGCTTTGATGTATAAAAATTTGACAAACATGTGTCTGTTATTCGACAATAATTTTTTTTTTGTCGTTGGTGGGACTTTGTCAGTTATTCAACACCATTTCAAACATCGTCGGTATTTCAACAGGATATTATCGTAAATCAGGAAATTTTAACTTGAATTCGTTGTCTAAATTTCGACGACAAGACGTCGAATAACCAACGGATATCAAATCAATCCAGCACCTGGAAATCGTCGCTTCAATTAACTCTTCATCGGATGTCATGTCTTGGGTGTTGAAAATCCGATGGCCTATAGATGGCCTAGGCATCGAAAATTCGACACCATGTAGATGATTTTAAAAAAAAACAACATGCTTCAGGAAGCACATTTAACTTTGACATTTATCAAGTCGGTATATTGATCAAGAACATTCTTCTTTAGAATGGAATTCTGATGCAAAGAAGTGTTTGGAACTACCCTAACTTCATTGTCTTTAGTCACAAATCTAGAAAGCACATGATATTTGACATTAGGAACAGAAATTTCATGAATATTATCAAAATATTTTTCATCCTTCAAATTTTCTTTACAATTTGAAACCTGGATGCTCTGTTAAGTGTTTCTATGTTTAAAAGATTCAAAATTACTGACAACGTTATTTGTCATTGTTTTTATACGATCTAGGAAATCACTTTCAGGAACTAATCGAGAACCTCTAATTTCTTTTTCCATTAACAGAAGGATATGTGGGCACAATTACTGTTTGTAAACCCCTGTCTAAAATAATTTTTCCTGTAAAATCTATATTTACAAGTGATCTTTGTCCTCCATCAATATAAATCACCCTATTTAGTCTTCTTACTTTCCAATACCCTAGCTCCCAATCCCAAAACTATCCTTTATTATCCCCTTTGTTGCTAGGTGCATTACGCCACTTTCATAGTGTTCTCTGGTATCTGTAGATGTAGTGAATTACATTGGAAAGTGTACAAAAACTATCTTAGACACAAGATCCTTTGATTCACCATCCCAATGTCCAAGTTATAAGTCCACTTTCTAAATTCTATCATTGTTTGTATGTCCAAACAAGTTTGTAGGCCCATGGAGTATGACACTCACTGTGTCAACTTTTCCCACAAAATGGTATTTTGAAACCTTTTCCTACAAAACATTCCTCTAATATTTCCATGGAAAATTTGGGATAAATATTCGTAGACCTATAACACTTCTCCATCATACTATCACCCAGAAATTGAGGATATAAAAAAAAAATTCAGATTAATCCTACTTGCAGTCATCATACCACTGAAAATTTTAACATACATCCTTGTTACTGACCTTACAACTGTAAACATAATTTTTTACAAATATGGGCATATTATGAGAAACAAATATGGGTGTTTCCTGTAGCAGTATCGTTAAAACCAAGTTTTGCGTGGGTCGAATATTTCAAAGAGCAGTATACTCCATTTTGTAGCAACACTAGTATGCCTATATGTCACAACCTTTGTTTGGCATCACCTTCATCACATTACATAAGAATTTTGTGGAATTACCATGAGAAGTAGCCCTGCATATTTGGGTGATGATCACATTGGATATGAATTATGTGTATTAGTTTAGATCCCAGTCATTGGAGGTATCCTTACTTGCATTTAGATCAATTTTATAGGTTTTTTTGGGTATTTGACAACTCTCTCAGAATTTTGATAAAGTGTTGAACCACTTGGAGCCTTTATTTCAAAGTTGGAGAGGTTTTGTGCCATTGGGAGGGGTTGTCCAACTTAGGAGCTGATTTGGCATGATTTGAAGTAGGTCATCACTCCCTTGATTCCCTTTCTACATGGTAATTACAGATTCTAGGGAGTTTGTCACCTATTGGGAACCTTTTCACTTGATCATTTCGTATACTATGGAGGTTGTCACCAAATTTTAGTCATTATTGAATGACCTCGATACCCTACTATAGAATAGATACTAGAAAGTTTAAAAGGATTGAAACTATAATGACGAGGATGCCAAAACCAATAAATGTGTCATGATAAAATGATTTCACGTATACTCATTAGTAAATCATAATTGTTTTCACCATCACCATAATATCCATCCTTGGTTATATAGCAGTCACTTTGTGGATTACCAAGACCATGTGAATCAATTGTTTGACCAATAATTTAAATATAACAAGTTGTAAGTTGGATATATAATTTTCCTATGGAAGAATAACATTAAAAACCAAGGAGACCATGACAAGTTCGAAAGGGTATCACTCTCAACTCAAAATTTTATCACCTAGGGATCGTATTCTATAGACAAAAGAGACCAATCTAAAAATTGTTTCAAGGCATATAGGTTGTGTACCAAACTCTACCTACATGATGTCCTATCACATTGTCAACTTACAAAAAATCATGTGTTGTAGCATAGTCAATTAGACACACACAACTTTGGCCCAATAAGATGAAACAAATCTCAATCCCCAACAACATACCTCTAGATCTTCGAGGAAACAGTACAAATCATGAACAATATGAATCTCATTACACGTTTCTTCTTAGATTTGAATATTATAAGAGCTAATAGTTGATTGCACCATTTTTTTTCTACTTCCTTGGCTTTATCTAGTAGTCCCATTGACCTATTTGTGGTCATTTGACAAACACCAATAAAATTATATTATCCTATCTTATCTTGGAACCTATCAAAAACTTGTCCATTTTATCCTTTTGGATCACTAGGGCTCAATGATACCTATTTCAACATTATCTTTGTATTCTTAAATGGCTTTCCATTTCTAATATATATTCCTTCGCATTCCATTACTTACTCATTGTATTATAAGAGTACCATTTCCTATAACAAAATAAGCACCCACGTCAATTGATGAGGAAACTAAGCATAAACTGCATACACCATAATATATTTGCTACTAACTCAATTGTTACTATATCGATTACCTTATCCTGCAACATGTTCCATCTCTCAAAAGAACACAAATAGGATATCACACTATACACACTTACCCTACAATTACCACTATAGATATGCAAATTTAGAATAAAATGATGAACTTAGAATGGTGTATATTACTAGATCTACCAAGTGAAAAGTGAGTTACCTATTTTGTTTGCATCAGACAGATTCAAATCCAATGGACCCTGCTATCATTTCTTCTTGTGAACCATTTTCCACACTTAGTCCTCTTCAGAAAAAGAATGGGATGCTCTATTTGTTCGTAGAATCCTTTAAGCTTTCATTTGTACCTTATCTGGATTTCCCATCATTAGTCTCTGGCATAAAGTCCTCTTTCTCTATACCTTTATCATGATACTCCTCACATATCTTTTTCACTACCAGAGTAAATTCATTTAAAGGCCTTTCCTTGACATTTGCTTGACAACTTATTTTTCAACTCATAGGTGAATTCCTGAACGTCAATAGCAGCACATAAAGCACTACAAAAGACGCAATAAAAAAAATGAAATCAATAAGCCAAAACCTGCATCTACTTGTAAAAACTGCTTCAACTTTCCCCTTGGTATTGCACAAACTGGGCACCAATGAGCAAATATAAACTATTGTAGATGCCATTCAGTAGATAAAAGTGAGTGGATTTGGTAGATATCAAACCTCACACTAGCAAAAGCAGTAGCAGAATGAAGATTTAATTCCAATAAAGATCTATAACACAAAACTTACCAACAAAAATAAAATAGATGGAATTTACAAAATATGGAACATATACACATAATAAAATGCAATTACACTCTGATATGCACTTGTTACATTTGAAATGATTATAGAACAATTGTTCTAAAAGTTGGTAATGGAGACTATAAGAATATTTGTGGGTGATTGGTCAGTAAATGGGTCCATAAAGGAAAATGTTAAATACTTTAGAGAATTTATGGAGACATGTAAGAAACCTATCCGTGAACCTACAAAAGTATATCTTCCTCATCTACAACAGGAATGCAAGATGATTCCATTCCCTTACTTCCAACTTTTCCCCAAGGATTTTTCAAGCGATGAAAGGTGGAATTTGTTGGTACATTCAAACATATACATATAAAAGGGAGGTGTAGATATATCATTATGCTACAAATTAGTTGAGAAAGTAGGTAGAATCTCAAGCAATTCCAAAAAAATTGGGCTTGAAACAAGAATTGAGTAAAAATATGACAAGTAGAGGATAAATTATCGTTTGATTCTTTTTATAATAATTACTATTAAGAATACATATTTTTTACTTTTAAACACTAGTAAGTAGGAAAATAAGTCATCTCTCCCAAATATGGGCACACTTTAAGTAGTTTTGAGAATTTTGTGATAAGTTTGAAGACAGCTAACATTTTGGGTATATTTGAGGCTTCTTATAGGGGCATGCAACCATGATCTAGTTCTGGGAAAATGGTATAAGGTTATTTCCTCATATTCTATGTATTTGTAGCTATCTTATAATGTCAAACCTAGAAGAAGAATTTCAGAATTTCAAAGGTGGAATTTTAAATCCAATTAAGCCCAAATTTCATTTATAGTTTCTTTGCTATTCCATCTCTGAAATTTTGATAGCCCAATTAAGCCCATAAATATCAGAAATTTTATGGGCTTAACGAATCTTGGACTTAATGAACCCCATCAATGGTAATGGCTTTAATGAAATCATTGTAAATTGTCCAAACCAGGGATTGAATTCCACATATACTTTCCATGTTGTCTCGAGAAAACTTTCCCAAATACAAACTCAAAAAATAAACAACATTAGAAATATAAATTTGAACAATGGAAATTAAACATACATAGTATGTGTTCCACGAAATCTTCTTGGCAGCATATAAAAATCAGAATTTCAGAGATGGAATTTTAAATCCAATTAATTTCCATTAAATTTGATTGTTTGAACAATTTTAAAAGAACTCTTAGGCATTTTATTAAATATTATAATGATTAATATTGATTTGATAGGAAAATCACCATCAAATTCCATCCCTACATAAGATAGATCCTCAACTCTGAATTTATAAAACACAATTACCTAAATTTGTAGCCTTTGATAAAAGACATATCATGTCCTATGTCATAGTGAGTGTACATGTTCACCTTATTTTTAGAAGGAAAATGTATAATAGAATTGATTCTAAAAACTTTTTTAGTTTCAACACATATTGTTAAACCATTTTTTCTTTTTTCTTTTTAAAATGTGAAATACTTTAGTGAAATAAAACACATATTTTTTCTCCGAAAATGATTGGGGAAGTAGAAGAGAAAAATGAACCTCAATGTAATTCTTTAGAGGGAGGAAGGCAACCCCTAAGAGCGGGACCAATAGGATTTATGATTCATTAAGAGAGCAAGAAAGAGGGAATCTAGTCAAGGTGGAAGTCAATTTGATGTTGGGAATGATTTCATATGAAAAATATACAGATATTAAAAAAGATAAAGTTTCAAAAAAATCACAACAACTAGATCATTTCATATATAGAGGAGAAATCAAGAGATGAGAACCCCAACATTAGCTGATCTTACAAGACAAGAGGCTCCATTTGCCAATGTTTGTTTATAAAAAATCTAGATCCAAATAATGTAACCAAGGATAAAATGAATTATTTACTCTCGAATTCTCTAAGGAATTGTATCTCAATGATTTATGCACTTAGGTATAGCTGGGGTAGCTTGTAAATTTGCAATTTTTAATATAAATTGTGTTCATGTTAATAAGTGTTGGAAACTTGAGAGATGGGAACTGTGGGTGGTTTTCTCTTTGACCTTGAGGAAAATATGAAAGAAATATTTTCAAAAATTCACAACTAAATTTCATATTATTTCATATCAAGGAAGCAAAAATTTCAAAAATTCACAACTAATTCATTTCATATCCAGAGGAGGGATAGAGAGATGAAAACACCAACATATGAAATCACCTGGAGATAAGGAAATAAGTAATCACCCTTGCATATATGAAATCAATTGGAGATAAGGAAAGAAGTAATCACCCTTGCATATATGAAATCACCTCCCCACCCACGATTATCCTTAGAAATTTGTGATGCATATCTCTAACAGCACTCGACCTTCCAACATTGTTATCATTATTGATGGTCCAAGCATTTAAATAGGAATTTCAAATAGTACAAAGGTTAGCACAATGTTAATTTTTTATTAAAGAAGCCAGGTCTCTTTAGTCTTCTAGGGTTTGGGTACACCCTTGGGTTACATCTTTAGGGTTTAGGGTTATATCATATTTCATTTTGTGGATCTATCATTACTATTAGAACAACGGGAATAGAATGTAAACAAATGTATTGAATAAAGAATCGAACCAACGAAGGGGATGTGATGCGCTTCTCCACTGCTAGTTTGATTCACTGTTTTGTTTTCAACCCCACTGCGGTGGAACCAAGCTACAAATAAAATTTAAAAAAATGTAAGCTAACGGCTTGAAAATCCAAAAAACAAATGCGTATTCAATGAATAGAGAGATGTATTGAACCTTGATTGCTTCCATTTAAAAAATATGCCTATGAACCCGTCAAATGACTGAGTAATGTTAGGTGAGCTGGGCCTTATCTCCCCAGACCAAGCTCGTTTTCCACCAGTTCAATTTTGAGTTTAACCAGAAGCTCTGTCTCCATCCATCGCTGAACACGTTCCCGTTGCTTGATTGATATCCCACATAAGTCGATCGAGTTTCCTTGTAAATTTAGGGCAGAGCAAGCATAAAAGGGGGTTTCTCATCATTATGTTCTCACAAATTTCCAGCTCCATATAGGGATTGGGAATCCATGAGAAGGAAAAATTGTATGTCCTTCAATGGCTGGGACGAGAGTTAACATTCCTTCGAGGTCGATAGCTCATTGCAAAGTATGGATGGCTCTCTTATCAAGACCACTTCCTCTCCCTGGTCTGTCTCTTGGTGTATATTAATCTAGTGGTAACCAGATAAACTATCCATGAGGTAGAGGGCTTTGCATCTACCACATGTAATACTTAAAGTAATGGAGCAGAGTAGAAATTATGCGTAGTATAAGGAGGAATCCCAGTGTGTTTCAAAGGGATTTCTAAGATTCAATTCATACACCCAACCCAATACGCCCTGTAGGGGCCAAACATCTCCTGTGGAACCCAGTAACTGGGTATATCAACAAAACTAGCCACAATCCACAAAATTTATAAACTGGCGATCCATGAGCTTTAAATATAATTTCCATTTAGTATCGAAAATCCGACCACCATGTCTATTGGGTGTTGAAAATCTGACGGGTATCGGGCCACCATGAAAAAAAATGCATTTTATCACAAGTAAAATCCGACAAGAATCCCAAATTTCAGAGTGTCGTTGGTTGATGTCGTCGGATGTTTTGTTCAAATGTAGTTGTGTCATGACACCCATATCCCATTTAAATGCCTACAAAGAACTCGTACAAGGGGCTCATGTGTTGGTTCAAAAACTTGTTGAAGGCTCATACAAATTAGAACATTCAACAATATCATGATGTCTTACACATTAGAGCGGTTGCTCATGGTGATTGAGCCCTAGAAGTGGCATTTCTCATCTAAGGCCCTAATGATCTTGCTCTACCCCCCCCCACTCTCCTTCTATATACTCTCTCTCTCTCTCTCTCTTTATCTCTCTCTCACACACACATAGAACACGTCATACTACCTCATTTATAGCCTAAGGCCCAAATGATCTTGCTCTACCCCCCCTCCCACTCTCTATATCTCTCATTAACCCTCCTCATCTCAATCTCTCTCTCTCTCTCTCTCTCTCTCTCACACACACACACACACACACACATAGAACATGTCACCCATTTTTCCCATAACGATCGAACATGTTGTACCTCAAATGACCATGTATAGGGTGAGCAAATCCATTGTATGCTTTTCAGTAACGATATAAATTTTAGAGGGCTGCCTGCATGACATCTATCTTTTATTGACCAAGGGATTGAGGTAATGTTTTATTGACAATGGTGTTATTTACCATGTGTTACTGACCATGGTCTCCACTATTGCTACTTCCGTGACCATGGTCATCACTGTCACTACTGTCGCACTAGGGCTTGAGGCTATGTCTTGTTGACCATGCTCGCCACCAAACCTTTGTTAAAGCTTGACACCCATCCTTGGTCACTGTTGGAGGCCTCCCTTACCCTCCACTAGCCATAGGTAAGGAACCCATGGAACCCATGGGCCTAAGAAGAAATTAGTGGTGAATACTATATTGTAAAAATACTCGTACATGTGTGAATACCAATACATTGTTAAAGAACGTTAGTCATTAAATGGGATAACCATTAGTGAGTTAATGTTGTAAATGTTAGGCAGCAATGCACACGCATGTTTATGCGCGTACGCTCATGTGTGCTCCTAGACACACATGTGCGCTACTATTTCTAGTTAAAAAAACAAATATCTTCCTTCCCGGGTTTGCTACCAATTTTCACGGGTTTTCTACCACTTTTCGCGCGTTTTGTGCTCCTAAAATTAGGATTGTGTAGGGAATGGAGTGATGGATTTGGATCCCACTATTAGAACATATTTGTATCAATTCAAAATTGATATACTCTCCTCCATTATCATATCTAAGAGACTTTATCTTCCTCCTAGAGGCATTCTCAACAAATGCTTTAAACTCAATGAATCTTTCCAAAACTTCAATTTTTTTCTTTAGGAAGAAAACCCAAGTGTATCTAGAGAAGTCATCAATGAAGGTGAGTACATACCATGAATCACTCATGGATGTTGTAGGCATGGTTCTACTGATATCAGAATGAATCAGCCCCAAAATACTTTTTTCACGGCTTTCCTTTCCCCGATCAAACTTGTGCTCAAGGTGTTTGCTGACAATGCAACCTTTGAAAATTCCATTGGAATTTTTTATGGCCGGAAGGCTTTCAACCATGGTCGAAAGGCCTTCAACCATGGAATGCTTCTAAAGTTTCTAAAAGTATTTAAATTTCAAATGACCAAATCTCTCATGCAATAGCCTACTAAACTCATCCCCATGAGTTAGAAGAGCGGTGGACTTTGCATCCACCACAAAATTGGAAAACTCATAGGCCTTAGCATGATGCTTTGTTATGCCTGTTGCAAAGAGTTTCTTGGATGCAATATTTGTGATATCAACATCATTTGGGTAGAAAGTGACTCTCTTGGGAACTATAGTGTGTGTCATTTGATATACACTCAATAGATTGGAGGCCAAGGAGGGTACATACAGAACATCAAAAAAGTTTCCATGTTCAAGTTTTATAGTACATTTTCCTTTCGAAATAATATGAGAATCATCTCCCATGTGGATGTGAATTATTTTGTCAAATTCCAAGAATTAGAAGGATTATTTTCTTTCCACCATATGGTTCGAAGCACTAGAGTCTATGAGGAGAGAGCTTCGAAGTGCTTGCCATGAGGGCATGTCCTCTTTCTTACTAGATGTCCCGATCATGACTATCTCTCTTTCTAACACTCTCGGGAAGATTGATATTGTTCCTCTCAAGGAGAAGAGTCATATCATTAAGATTTTTTTTCATGTAGGCATATTTAGGGTGAAATCTTTTCCCGCAATAGGAACACTTGACTTTTTATTTTCCTTGGTTTCCTTTGTTCTTGTGCTTCTTTGAGCCAGAAGGCTCTTCTTGCTGTTGGTTCTTCTCCTTTGGCTATAGAGCATGAAACTTAGTCTTTTGATTCTTTTTCATTCCCTTACCCTTCGTATCTTCTGGCCCCGAAGAAAAAATTTCTTGAGCTTTGGAGGATCTAATGATCCCCATCTACACAAGCTTGTCATGCTCGTTTGTGAGGGACTCAATGAAGGAATTGAGAGAAGGAATTTTCCAATTCGGGGTTGTTAGCTTCCCGGTATAGAATGTGGAAACAAATACCGAGTAATCCAATCCAATTTTGGAAAGAATGGAGAGAATGAGTTGATCATCCTCTTTCTCCACTTCACACTGCTTCAACTGGAGCACTAGGTGCTTGAATTTGGTGAAGAATTCATTGAGAGTTTCGAAATTGCTTGGGTGAAGAGAAATCAACTCATTCTCTAGCCGATAAATCCTCATGTCATCTTTCTTATCAAAGAGATCAGAATTTGTTTCCTGAATTTCCTTCGGATTCTTCAATCCAGTGACATGGAAATGAAGATCTTTGGAAACCGACAAGCACAGAAACCCAAAAGCTTCATGCATATTGTTTTAGTATCTTGCTTTGTCTACAATGTGGTTTGGATCTACCTCGATGTCTATTGTGAATCTGTAGAGTCCCTTGGCATGCAATTGAATCTCCATGTCTCCCTTCCATTGGTGGTAATTGAAAGGAGTAAGAGGATCCACAGAAGAAGCCATTTTTTTCTATTGTAGCGAATGAAGTAGAAGTCTTCCAAAAAAATACCTACAAAAACACAAAAAGGGCACCGTAAGGTTGAACAACCTGCACTTTTCAGGTTTTCATAACACCCACCTTAGTTAATCAAGCAAGCTTGATCAACAATTCATTTTCTTAGGACTTATGTGGTAAACCTACGACTTCTAGTGCAGTGCTGGAATTTTTAAGCTTTTTGCCCAAAATGCATCATAGATCCATCAAGGAATTTGTTCAGGAAGCAGATCCTTGTCCCGTCGTGGCTCTGATACCATGTGAAAATTGAGTCACAGTAATCTTCGGACCAAGGAAAAACTCACAGATATTCAGAATCAATTGCTCAAGAAATTTGACATGAAACACACTGCAATTAGAAGTTGCAGCTGTAAGAATGTATTCAATAATCAAAAGTAGAGATACAATGTGATACACTTGCATGAATAGTAATACAATTTGAATCCCAAGGAGGTCATTCGAATTGGAAACATGAGAGTGGATTAGTTGTTAGTTAGCCACACTAAACACATCAGTTAACCACTAATCACAACCATAATTGACTCTAACTGAGTCCTAACTGAATTGGAGGTAGTAATGACTAAGTATAACTAAATAGAACTCAACAACATGTCAATCAGTAGGTAGGGGTGCATATCTAACTCAAGTCAACTCTGATAAAGTGAATTGAACTCAACCGAGTCACCAAAAGTTGTGTAAGGCGCCTTAAATCACTCCAGTTAACTCAAACCAACCCAAAATAGACAAATAGACTAGGAAGGTTCCTTTCCAACTCAACTTAATTGATTTTTAGGTGAAACAACATTCAGTTAACTAATTGGTGCACATATGACAAGCAGATCACCCCATATTTTCTCCCTGATTAAAGGAGGAAGCCTAGTTAGCCTCCCTGATTGAAGGAGAAGTCTTAGTTGGCCTCCCTAATTGAAGGAGTGTGTTGGTGTGTTGATGCTGATGTCAAGAGTGTGATGGTGTGTTGATGTTGATGTTGGTAATTTGAGTCAATACTTAGAATAAGTGGGTAATTAGGCCAAATTAACCAAATAAATATGTGTGGGTTAGATAATGACTCCAACGCCAATGTCTATACAATGGAAACTCGTGCCCTATAAAAAATATGAAATCTCGTGCCAAAATACCACATCATGGCTAGTTTCCACCGTGTTTGCATGGCCCAGTGGCTTCATTGTGCATTGATTTCATAAACTAGGGTTTTTCTCAGTTTCCTTCAATGCAACTCTCGCATTGGTGGGTCAACTCTACAAAAACCTCCACCGTGCTAGTATTGGTAGTGTTCCCATATTAACATGTCCCATACACACTTGCCGGAGCCAACAACATGCAATCTTGCTACTCCGTTTGGTTTTTCTCTCCCAGACCGAGAGTTACCAAGTGTCCTTGAACAACATTTTCATGTGACTTTCAACTCGACATAACTCAGAAACCAGAGGTTGAATAGACACATCGTTTACTTCGTTGGTCTCCTGGTATTCTATTACCTCTAGGGGGGGCTCTCCACCACGTTTGCATGGCCCAATGACTTCATTGTGCATCGATTTCATAAACTAGGGTTTTTCTCAGTTTCCTTCAATGAAACTCTCGCATTGGTGGGTCAACTCTGCAAAACCATCCACCATTCCAGTATTGGTAGTGTTCCCATATCGGTATTTCCCATACACACTTGTTGGAGCCAACAACATCCAATCTTGCTTCTTTGTTTGGTTTTTCGCTTCCAAACCGAGAGTCACCAAGTGTCCTTGAACAACATTTTCATGTGACTTTCAAGTCGACATATGTTATCATCCAAAATGGCACTTCTCCATCTGAGTGCCAACATTCCTCATGTTGGTACACAAAAGGACAATTTGGATTGAAGTGGCCTAAACACTATAGATGGGCATGACCTTTGATGCATTTTCCTCAGACTAGCCTTGTATATTTTTATTATGAATTTTGGGTTGCATAAGTGACTATGTGCATTGCAACTCGCGTGTCATACGCAAGTATTTGCATTGCAACCCATGTATACTTACATACGCGAGTTCCCTTTGAGCAACTCACGTGTCATACACGAGTTGCCTATATCAATACCTGCATGTACCCTAATTCGACATTAAAAAATATAATTCGAGATTAGATGAGATTAGTTGGGGCATAATCCATAACTATCCCAACCATCTCAACCATCCCAACCTTCGAAACCACTCTATTTCCCAAAGTATAAATAGAGGCCTTGGGGTGGGGCTAATCAAGGAATTTTTGAGAGCAAAGTTATGCTGGTGGTATATCTTCAGAGTCTTGGACCAGCAGAACTTAGAGTCCTTTGGTTGTAGAGGAGTCCTTGTGTCAGAAGTTGGGTTGTACTCTTATCTTATTCACCGTTTGTTAATAATGAGAATTCTTCTTCCAATCTTGTATTGAGTTTATTTCATGTATATTGGCTTAATCGATATGTTGATTATGTTATATATATGCTTTTCATATAACCTCTAATATAAATATGCATGAGATATTACTTGAAGTATTTGCTCTTTGCAGGTGGAGAAGTACATCCCTAGAAGCTTTGGAGAGAAGTGGAGCGAGAGAATATCAAGCTTGGATCAACCTTCGTTAAATGGGTAAGTCAAGATTTTCTTCCTATTCTCTTTCCATTCCCTGTAAAAAGCTGATTGTATGCAAGTTAGTAGTAAGTTGGTAACCTCAAACCCTAGGTTACAAGGGTGCTTTATCCTAAACAACAACATAACTCAGCAATCGGAGGTCGAATCGAAAAACCATCGACTTCGTTGGTCTCCTGGTATGCCATTACCTTTAGCGGGGCCTCTCCACTGCGTTTTCATGGCTGAGTGACTTCATTGTGCATCGGTTTCGTAAACTAGGGTTTTGCTCAGTTTCCTTCAATGCAACTCTCACATTGGTGGTTCAACTCTGCAAAACCCTCCACTGTACCAATATTGGTAGTGTTCCCATATTGAAATTTCCCATACACACTTGTGAGAGCCAACTACATGCAATCTTGCTGCTCGTTTGGTTTTTCGCTCCTAGACCGAGAGTCACCAAGTGTCCCTAAACAAATTTTTCATGCGACTTTCAACTCAACATAACTCGATGATCGGAGGTCAGATCGAAAAACCATGTACTCCGTTGGTCTCCTGACAACCCATTACCTCTAGGGGGCTCTCCACCACGTTTTCATGGCTCAGTGACTTCATTGTGCATCGGTTTCGTAAACTAGGGTTTTGCTCAGTTTCCTTCAATGCAACTCTCGCATTGGTGGGTCAAATCTACAAAACCCTCCATCGTGCTATTGTTGGTAGTGTTCTCATATAGGAATTTCCCATACACACTTTTTGGAGCCAAAGGCATGCAATCTTGCTTCTCCGTTTGGTTTTTCACTCTCGAACCGAGAGTCAAAAAGTGTCCCTGAACAACATTTTCACGTGACTTTCTACTCGGCATAACTTGGCAACCGGAGGTCAGATCAATGAACTGTTGACTCTGTTGGTATCCTAGAATTCCATTACCTCTAGGGGGCACTCTCCACCACATTTTCATGGCCTAGTGACTTCATCATGCATTGGTTTCGTAAAATAGGGTTTTGTTCAGTTTCCTTCAATGAAACTCTCACATTGGTGGGTCAACTCTACAAAACCCTCCATTGTTCCATTCTTGGTAGTGTTCCCATACACACTTGTCGGAGCCAACGACATGCAATCTTGCTGCTCTGTTTGGTTTTCCACTCCTAGACCGAGAGTCACCAAGTGTCCATGAATGACATTTTCATGTGACTTTCAACACAAAATAATTTGGTAACCGGAGGTCTGATTGAAGAACCATCGACTCCATTGGTCTCCTAGCATGCCATTGCCTCTAGTGGGGGCTCTCCATCACATTTTCATGTCCAAGTGACTTCATTGTGCATCGGTTTCATAAGCTAGGGTTTTTCTCAGTTTCCTTCAAAGCAACTCTTGCATTGGTGGTTCAACTCTACAAAACACTCCACCGTGCCAGTATTGGTAGTGTTACCATATTGATATTTCCCATACACACTTATTGGAGCCAACGGTAGGCAATCTTGCTGCTCCATTTGGTTTTTTGCTCCCAGATCTAGAGTCACCAAGTGTCCCTGAATGACATTTTCATGCGACTTTCAACTTGACATAACTTGAAACCCAGAGGTAAGATCGATGAACCATCGACTCCATTGGTCTCCTAGAATGCCATTACCTATAGGGGGCCTCTACACCATGTTTTCATGGCCCATTGACTTCATAGTGCATCAGTTTCGTAAACTAGGGTTTTTCTCAGTTTCCTTCAATGCAACTCTCGCATTGGTGGGTCAACTCTGCAAAACCCTCCACCATGCTATTCTTGGTAGTGTTCCCATATTGCCATTCCCCATACACACTTTTTGGAGCCAACGACATGCAATCTTGTTGCTCCGTTTGGTTTTTCTCTCGCGGACCGAGAGTCACGGCCAAGTGTCCCTGAATGACATTTTCATGTGACTTTCAACTCGACATAACTTGACAACCAGAGGTTGGATTGAAGAACCATCGACTCTATTGGTCTCCTGGCATGCCATTACCTAGAAACCAATATACCATATACCTAGAAGCTATGTACCTACACTACAACAAAGAAACTAGAGTTTCATGATTTACAAGTAGAAACATATAATTGTATGAATTAGAAGTAAAAACTCATACATGAATTACACATATATATCCAATTAGGGTTTCATGGATTGAAAAAAATTCCCATACATAGAGATAATGTGTTATTTTAGTCTCTCTTATGTAGAAACACTTAGACCATATACCTAAGCCATAAGAGAAAATAGCAAAAAAGCTAGGGTTTCACGAACTACAAACCATAAACCTAAAAACTAGGGTTTATAAATTTACACATATAACTACAAACTAGGGTTTTATGAAGTATAAATTCACATGCATAGAGATAATGTGCTATGTTAGTCTCACTTATGTAGAAATACTTAAACCATATACCTAAGCTACATTCACAAATAGAAAAAAACACTAGGGTTTCATGAACTACAAACCACAAACCTAAAAAATAAGGATTACAAATTTATACATACATCTAAAAACTAGGACCATATACTTATGTAAATAAACTTAGACCATATACCTAATCTATAAGAACAAATGTCAAGAAATCTAGGGTTTCTTGAACTACAAACCACAAAATTAAAAGCTAGAGTTCACAAATTTAGACATAAAACTACAAACTAGGGTGTATGAACTCATTAGGTTTATATCATTATATTTGTTAGTCTCACTCAACTAGAACCTAGTAGACCATATACCTAGAAGATATGTACCTGGACTACAACATAGCTAGGGTTTCATGAACTACAAACCACAAACCTAAAAACTATGGTTCACACATTTTAGACATAGAACTAAAAATCAAGGTCCCAAAATGTTACTTCCAGTCAAAGTAAAGATGCAATAGCTATGTCAATTTCAAGTTTACAATTAGGAAGACAATTGTTAGGTAAATGCAAGTGGACTACAAGTATTGTCAATTCCAACTTTGTCAATGAATGGGACTGTCAAACTAAATGTATTTTCCAGACAAGACAAATTTTACTATGACTGTCCCAAATAGTAATTTCCAGTGAAGCCAAGAGTTCCAACAAGTACCTATATGATAGTCCTCAACAAATATGGTATCTTATACATGTTTTTAGAGGTATTTTTGGAATTTTAGTAGTGCAAATGTACTTGTAGATTACTATCAAAACTTCTTATGTTTGGCTGGAAATGTCAATGATATACACAGTCCTTTAGGACTGTATATCTATCACAAAGGAAGGTAACGTTGAGGAGGGAGAGGGTAGGTGTTAGTATGTTGGTTCAATAGGAGTTAGGGTTCAACAAACACTAGTACAAAATGAGGAATTAGCTACTACATGACTAAAAATTCTAGTCACCATAGGTTTTTCAAGTGATTTACTACTAAATATGAGCAATTTTTATTGACCCAACTATAAACGACTAAAATTAATGACTAATTTAGTCATCAATTAACAAATATGACTAGATAGTAAATGACAGAGTTAAAAATGACTAATTTAGTCATGGCATAAAAAATGACTTACCAGAAGAATATGAATTAGTCATTTATGTTAGTCATTTTTAATTGTGTCGTGGAAAATTGCAATTGTGATAATGAAGTGTTACAATTTTGTAAATTTTGTAAATTGTCTACCTTCTATTAGTAATATTGGTGCCATGCACCTCGATCTTCAGAGATCCAACCAAGAAATTGAATGAATTTTCTCTTGACCATCTTTATCCCTGCTGCACCATTGAAGCAAACCGTTAAGTGTGTGCCAAAGGAAAATTAGGTTCCTACAATTACAAATTAGGTACTAGAACTAGTACCATATCGATACTTAGAAGCATCATAGCTAGTTGTTGATCCTTCAATGTAAAATTCCCAAGTCCCATACTGAGGTGCTTTTATAAATTCAATATAACTATCATGATCTGTGACCGTCGAACTAGTTGCACCAGTCGACGTATCTTCATTAGGCTCAGTTCTTTTAAATGTCATAGCAGTTGATCCAATAATAATTGAACCAGCTGAAGCACTAAGAAAAATATTTTAACCAATCAAAGACTCTATAATTAAACTGGGGTGCTGACCCAAAACCAGTCTAAAATCCATATAGAATAAAAGTAGAGGCCCGACCCCATCTCGAAGTTTCAGGTAAATATTTCAATTCCTCGATCTCTTACAATCCTGACCTCGCTGAATATGATACGTATAATGCAATGATGACCTCTCCTTATCACTATAAATTTAAACTTCCTTTATGCATTATTGGCGAGGTAAATTTTGCATCTGATGTCACCACCCACCCGATTCACGATGTGCAGAACTAGAGACATCCATTGAGGTCCCTACAACTCCAGATGTGTGGATGTGTTCGTTGGCATCAAGCCTCTTCTCTAAGTGCAATATTGTTGTCAACCTGTACATTCAAAATTCTAGACTCAATTCACATAAACTAGGTCCTCACCATGTTACATTAACCAATATCCCCATAACCATTTTGTTTGATCATTAAAATGTGCATTAAAAACTTATAATATATAAATATTTACAATATATAATTTTTATATTACTACAAACATATATTATAATATTACATAATACCATATTAAAAATAACACAACATTATACTATTTAATTACATGCACTACTAAATCCATGTAATTACCCTTCATTCCATTATCTCAACCTTAGAAGATCTATTATACACATGTTTAAAAATTGTTATTATTTATTTTATATATAATATTATAATTTATATTAAATTTAATAACCTATCATTTTTAATATCATATATTATGAAATATCTTTGAAAATTAAGAGATTCTTGGTGACTACTCTACTCGTTGGGATGTAACAACTACTACTACAAACTATCTCTAATCTCCCTAGTTTTATATACATGACATCGGTATAGAGACGCTTACCACTTGTCATGAACAAAGATACTATATATATTTAACATATGATGTTTCCAGGAGAAGTAGTAATTACCATTAACATTGGCCATATCGTTGGCTTCCCTATAGGTGGGAAGGCACTCCTCACTCCTATACGACGAGCACTCACTCCCCTATGTAATAAAGAGAAATAAGCTTCATGGGTTTGCTAAGCTAACAATGTAACTCTTTAGTTCAAGGCAAGTAGAAAAGCCAGTTTCTTTTTGCTGGTTGATTAGGACAAGTTCAATAGATTCTGTGGCATAAATGTGCACATGAAAGGACTCCATACCTACTATATTATTGTATTCTCTACGAAAAGCATAACTCTCTACAAAAAAACAAAGTGCGGAATAAACCATTACTACCCTCTTATTCTCTTAATTGTACTTAATAGCATTGAACCAAAAACACTTACATTCAAACCAATACAAACATTTAGTCAAGCTTATAGCTAATACATACATTGAAACTTAAGCTAACAGTGAAAGCTTTAACTCAACCTGTGACACCCACCCTACAAAGAATACAAAGTAAGCAATAGCAAGGGAGAGATACTTTATATAAACTGCTTACTAATAAGCTTTCTCTTAAGATTGCTTGAGGGAGATACTCCCAAATCCCCTATCGTGACGTTCAAGCGTCCACATAGCCTATTTGCTGTTTTCGCACTAAATGGAATTTATTTCATATTGTATTCTCCATGGCCATCGACGATAAAGCATACAATGCTAAAGCATACAGGTAAACTAATGAATGATTTAATCTCTATTAGTAAGCAAAGTGCTTTCAACCATCAGTGAGTTAAATCTATCTTATCAAGCAGGAGGAGAAAGCTAATGACACTAACATTTAAAGCTGCTTCTATTGGCATTTAACCGAAACTAACATTCACAAACTAATACATGGACATTTAGTCGAGCTGATAGCTAATAGTTATATTTTACATTTCACCTCTACTGCTGGCATTTTACTGGCATTCTATCATTAAACTACAATGTGTTCGTCCATGTTCATATATTATATTTCCATGGAGAAGTTTACAAAGACCCAATCAAAACTATAGTATCCATCCTGTTACAAAGAGAACAGGTTTAAAATGCATATGTTTTCTATGGGCAGGTTGAACTCGCATGTAGAAGTTGGTTGAACCAAACTAGCTCAGAGTAAGTGCCATATTAGTTCGTACTAGTTGATGCTAGAGATCCACTATGAATCCAGGATGCCAAAGTTGGGCGGCTAAGATAATCTTGGTGACTACTCTACTTGTTGGGATGGAACAACTACTACTACAAACTATCTCTAATCTCCCTAGTTTTATATACATGACATCGATATAGAGACGTTTACCACTTGTCATGAACATAGATACTATATATATTTAACATATGATGTTTCCATGGAGAAGTAGTAATTGCCATTAACATTGGCCATATCATTGGCTCCCCTACAGGTGGGAAGGCACTCCTCACTCCCATACAACGAGCACTCACTCCCCTATGTAACACTCACTCCCCTATGTAAGAAAGAGAAATACGCTTCATGGGTTCGCTGAGTTAACAACGTAACTCTTTAGTTCAAGGCAAGTAGAAAATCCAGTTTCTTTTTGTTGGTTGATTAGGACAGGTTCAACAGATTCCGTGGCATAAATGTGCACATGAAAGGACTCCATACCTACTATATTATTGTATTCTCTACGGAAAGCCTAACTTTCTACAAAACAACAAAGTGCGGAATAAACCATCAACCTTAGAAGATCTATTATACACATCTTTAAAAATTGTTATTATTTATTTTATATAATATTATAAACTATATTAAATTTAATAACCTATCATTTTTAATATCATATATTATGAAATATCTTTGAAAATTACCTGTATCATGTATTATGAAATATCTTTGAAAATGATTATAGATATAATTTTACAAATAGTAACATATACACGAGTATATGTTGAAATTTTGATTTGATCAATCCCAATTTTTTTTTTTAATAATAACCATTAAAAATTTCATAACCTCATGTGACCACATTGAATTTAACCCATCTATGAATTTGGGGGTTTCTTAAGATGGTTTCTCAAGAACGACCCAAATTCATGTGCCCACTCGTATTCTCCTCTCCCAAATTCATGTGGCCACGGCCAATTTTGTTTTGAGATTTTTCGCTAGGGATCAACAAGGGATATTTATTGTGTGCTCTGCGCCTTGTTGGAGGATGGAGTAGGCGTAGGCTGCATACAGGTCGGCAGAGAATATTTTTTCTTGCGGCTTCGAAAATTGTTCATTTTCTGTATTTTTCCTACAATACAATGTCAAAATAAGGCTCTTCCTTAGCATGGAAGGAGGGAGTCGCTCGATTTCGATCGGCAATGTGGTGTCTGGATGTCACAGTCTAGAGCTTCTGTTAGGATGGATGGTGTTGGCATGGACACCTGTTCTTGCACAAGATTACTGTTGTCCTTCGTTGATTTCAATCTATCACATTGTCTCTGCAGTTTTATTAGGGTTTGCTGAACACTGTATGTGTATAGGAAGTGAAGAATTTCACTAACGCAGTGCTTCCAGGCTAGGAAGGGCCTGATCATAATCCTGGCATTTGGATCTCTTTCAAATTGTTGGAAACTAAGGTTGATAATGAAGGGGGATCTTCATCAACTGAGCCACCTAATGACAATGATTTTGTGGAAGTTGATCCAACTAGGCGATAAGGCCGGTATACGGATATTCTGGGTAAAGGCGCCTTCAATAATTTCTATAGGGCCTTTGATGAAGTTGATGGAATAGAAGTGGCTTGGAACCAAGTGAAGTTTGATGACCTTTTACAGAATCCTGATGATTTGGGGAGACTGTATTCTGAAGTGCCTTTGTTGAAGATTGTGAGTCATGAAAATATCATCAAACTTTACAATTCGTGGATTGATGATAAAAACAAGACTGTCAACATCATAACAGATATTTTCACATCAAGCACTCTGAGACAATATCGGAAGAAGAACAAGCATGTTGACATGAAGGATGTCAAGGGTTGGGCAAGGCAAGTTTTGCAAGGTTTACGCTATCTTCATAGTCACAATCCACCTATTATCCACAGAGACTTAAAATGCGATAACATCTTTGTTAATGGTAACCATGGTGAGGTCAAAATTGGGGATCTTGGCTTGGCTACTATAGTGCGGAAAGCACATGTTCATAGCGTCACTGGGACTCCAGAATTTATGGCTCCTGAACTTTATGAATTGGTTGACATCTATTCTTTTGGCATGTGCCTACTGGAGATGGTGACCTTTGAGTATCCATACAGCGAATGCAAAAATCCAACTCAAATTTATAGAAAAGTGTCATCCAGTACAAAGCCTGCTACCCAAGATCCACAAACTAGGGCATTCATTGAAAAATGTCTGGTTGCAGCACCCCAGAGATTGCCAGCAAAGGAGATTTTGTTGGAACCTTTCCTTCAATGTGATGGGTGTAAAGAGTCTACATATTGCACCCAACCCTAAACCCCCTTCCCATCAATTGATAGACATCGGAAGAAAAAAGGGAAGAAAATTGGATGGGAGCTTGCAGCTAAAGGAGGAAATGGAGCGATATTGGTCTCAACTAGAAAATAAGAAGACGGAAAGAAATGGATCCTTGCGGTCTTGATACGCCAAGTCAAACTGCCATAATGATCAGTCACGCAAAGAGCTTCTAAAAGACCCTGAATTCCCCAAATTTGGAGCAAAATTTACAAAGATTAGTAAAAAAACACACCGGTAAGAAGCTTTACTAATTCCTAAATTTATATATTGCATTTGGCCCTTGGTTTCAAGTAGACTTTTTATTAAGGTCATAATCCAGGATGGTTAGTGTAAGCACTTGTAAATTTAATCCCTTCTAATACAATTCCCGCTTTCCATATTAATGGACAATTCTCCACCTCGGACAACTATGGAGTTTACACATTTTCCATTTGAAGTGTCTTTCTTTTAAAAATACCTTCTATCTATATTATTGTGCCTTTCTGCACTTATTCTCAAGTGTCACTGGAATATTTACCTTTTTTCATGCTTTTATCTTCCTTTGAAGTTCGAATTTTTTATCATGTTGCACAACTTAGTGTAGTTATGTCAGAGTTATTGTAGGAAATTGAGAAGGTAAAGGGTTCCATATTTAACAAAAGACAGCTTGGTTTCATGCTTTCCTTTAAGCCATCTTGTGGCTAGCTTGGATGAACTTTGGATGTGTAGCAGATAGTCTGAGACTCTAAACAATAGATTTTAGAAAATTTTGGATACTGTACTCTTTTTCCTTTTCTTGCTCTTTGTCATTTTCTTTTTAGATATTTTAATTAGATTTTGTTTGTCTAGATGTCCCATTGTTTCTAAACATTTTAAACAAGATGATCTACACCTATTGACAACCATTTTGAGTGCCACAACTCACTTTGAACTTGTTCTGTTTGTAGTGTCCAGATACAAATTATTTGTTCATGGGAGACTATGTTGACCGAGGGTACTATTTGGTTGAGACTGTTACTATAAGTATGGAATTCTCTGATACCAATAAACTTATGCATTGTTTTCCATTGTAGTGGTTATGTCTCGTTTTTTTTTCAGATTATTTTAATGACAAAGTCCTTTCATGGTAGCTCTTCTGTTTAATTTTGTACAAGCATAGAATTTTGCAAGTTTAAACTATGATTGTGCAAGTTGAAACTTTCACACTCAATCCCAAAATAAATGCCATTTCACACTGCTCAAATATTGTGAGGACCAATCTTGGATTTAAGATCTACATTACCCTTTTTGAATTTTCTATACTGGAAATAACAGTTAAGGTTAGCTTGATTTTAGCATGTTGGATAGTAAATTATAACCAATAGAGTGCATGCTCAAAAGGGTGGCGGTGGGATAATATAATTATTCTAGATCTTTAGCCATCATAGAATGTACAGTCCAAGAGATTTCATGATGGCCATATTTTCCTTGAGATCATCTCGAAGCTTATACATAGGTTGCAATTGCAAAGTGGTTGGAGCCAGAGAGGCACCCCTAAAATATATGCCTTTTCACACTAGTCAAATATATTGATGATCCAATTTTGGAGTTAATATCTATATTACTTATTTTCTGTACTGGAAGTTGAAATAATAGTTAAGGTTAGTCTGATTATAGCATGTTGGATAGTAAGTTATAAGTTATAATCAATAGAGTGCATACTCAAAGTAGTGGTGGTGGGATACTATAATTATTCTAAATGTTTAGATAGATTTATCCTGTCCATCATAGAGAATACTGTCCAGGAGAGTTTGGTGATGGCCATATTTACCTTGAGATCATCTCCAATATTTTTTATTACCTACCTGGAATACAATTGCAAAGTGGTTGGAGTGAGAGAGGTATCCATTTTCGGGTCGTAAGTTATAACCAATAGAGTGCATGCTCAAAAGAGTGATAGTGGGATAATAGAATTATTCTAGATCTCTAGGAATCATAGAATGTATAGTCCAAGAGAGTTCGTGATGGCCATATTTTCCTTGAGATCTCTTGAAGCTTATATATTACCTACAGGGATCTCAATTGCAAAGTGGTTGGAACCAGAGAGGCACCCCTAAAATATATGACGTTTCACACTGATCAAATATATTGAGGACCCAATTTTGGATTTAATATCTACATTACTGCTTTTCTGTACTGGAAGTGGAAACAATAGCTTAAGCTGATTATAGCCTGTTGGATAGTAATTTATAACCAATAGAGTGAATACTCAAAGGAGAGGCAATACTAGAATTATTCGAGATGTTTAGACATAGATTTATTCTGTCTATCATAGAGAATACTATCCAGGAGAGTTTAGTGATGGCCATATTAGTACCTTGATATCATCTCCAAGCTTTTTTATCACCTACATGGAATACAATTGCAAAGTGGTTGGAGTGAGAGAGGTATCCATTTTTGGCTCGTTGTTCTCTAGGGGCTTGTTTTTTTGTCCTTGTTGGACTGAATGATGTTGGTTTTATGCTTTTTGAAATATTTGGTTTTCAATTTATTGTATTCCCTACTATAGATTTTTGTTGAATTCCCTTTGTCTTGTCACTCCCAGGGTAGAGATTAGTACTGTGGTCATGGAGGATATCTAGAGTTAGTATTATTTAAACGGATTTATCTTCCCTTCAAGGCCGCTCAATTCAAAGTCTTTTTGCAATGCATTTACTGTCCATTATGGGTGAGATGAGTTGTGTGTAACACGTATAAATCAAAGTGAAAAAAAATTAAGGTCTGTACTGTAAGAACAAGAAAAAAAGCAGACCATTAATATAATATGTATATGATGATGATAATAATAATAATAAAATAAACCATCATAGATCCAACTTAATACCAAATATTTTAATCACCCAGAGGTTTTGTGTCTCATTGCCTTTTCAATCCCCCTTGGTGCTTAATAGATCCAAGGTTAAGATGGGTCTATGCTGGTTTATCTGCATTATTATTGGTTGCATGCCCTAAGGCTTCCTCTAAACCAATTTAGAATAGGCTCACACCAGTTGCAAACATAGACATAATGCCACACCCATAGTGAGGATAGGATTTGCACACTTTGTTTCTTACATAATAGTTAGAAGCCAAGGAGCGTTTCAGTTTTATGTCTAATTTATTATGAGATTAAAGGTGGTCACTAATTTTTTTAAAAGGTTTAGGAGGGCTCACATAGTTTCTTTTAACAATCCAACCAGGAATGCTTGGCATTGCTTCGTGTGATGCCCACCTAGAGGCTTTGTAAAAGTCCATAAATTCAAAAAATAGCTCGGAGAGTCAGAGCCATTAAAAGGAAATAGTCTATCACATTAGGAATATAACCCAGACCATAAGTAGGAAACATTAGTGCCTATCATCATAAATCACATCGGAAAACAAGGAAATAAATACTAGCCGAGGAATGGTTTGGGATATTAACCCTTGGTGATGATTCCCATCATCTCCATCTTCCACCAGCACCAAGACTTCTTTAGCAACTTCAATTTTTTCTTTGAAATCATGTCTTCCTGCATGTTGTGTTCCCTATAAACATGGATGATATGTAAAATACATAATCTACCCATCAATATATTGATCTGATCAAGAACCGGCTGTAGGAATAAGTTATGCACTTCTGATTTTATTTTTTCCCAATCAATCTTCATCTCATAATCCCAAAAGACCTAGTGACCTGGAGACCTTCCAACCCCTTCTCCAAAGAAATTCTGAGTAGAGGAGCCATAGCTTTCAGCTTTGCCTAGTTGATTGAGTGCATTCCTAGACCAAGTTTGAAAGGGAAAGTGCTAGCATCTGAGGTAAACAGAACACACCCAGCACCACATCTCACTGGGTTTCCTTGACTAGCACTGTCAAAGAAACCCCATGGACTAGTTTTGTTAATCTACAATAAATTAATAACCCTATTTTCCTTGGACATTTCTCTTTTGGAGACTTATTGACCTCATCATAAACATACTTAACTTTGCTAATTCATTTCTATGATTTTGGTTTAAAAAAAGACATTTATAAAACAAAACTCAAATTTGTTTCAAATTTGGATACTAAATATAAAAGTATGTTTTCATATTTTTGCAGATGTAGGCTAAGATAGCCTGTCCTTTATTTTGGTAGCAATATGGTATTGTAGTGATTCTGGCCCAAGTGTTGTGGTCTTATAAAATTATCTGGGGGTCCTTGACCCACTTTTCATGGTTTTGGTAGTTGTTAGAAAGAAGGTGATTGTAGATTGGAAATTTTCATAGATAAGATTCTATGAGCAAAATTTACAAATAAAAAATGAGGAGTTATTATTGTCAATGGACTATTGAGGGGACTAAATTTCCTCGTCTGACCTGGAGTCTATGTCTTCATCTTTGGAGGGTGTGGACTTCTATGCGCTTTGATTGGGTTGCTTGGATTGATGTTCTTGGTCCTGTTCATGGGTTCTGTTGTTATCTAATTGCTTAAAATGGCTTACAAAATTCTTATACTAACTCAAGTGGATCTATCATCTTTACCTCTCTAGAAATTTAGGTGGCCATGACGCTATGTTTTAGCACTTATTACACCATAAGAAACAAAGAGCAAATATTCATATGGATCATGTGAGAATACAAGTGTAATCATTTGGTCACTACATATAAGCAATCTCGGAAACAACTAGAAATTGGGAAAAAATAAAGGAAGGTATGAGTGAGGGAGAAGGCAAGGAGTAATAGATTCAACATAACATAACCTGGTTCTAGGCCAGACCTAATTAGAGTTTGTAATAGATTCAACATAACTTACAAACATGATTGAATGTTTCACACTGATTTTCATATAAATTGTGTCAACTATTATGTTGGGCATGCTAGAGAATCGAAGCAGGGCATTCATTTTGTCAAATCTCCTCTTTCCATGCAAGAAGAGCCCGAGCTTGCGCTGCCTAAGAAGGTAGAGAAAGGCATAGATTGGAAGTTGAAAGGAATTGCAAAATCAACACTAGTACGAAGGCAGATTCTCTACAAATCCTAGTTGCAAGAAAATTTTCTACTTACATTTATCTCAGTTTTATTTCTGTTGTAATGATATATATAGACATGCAAGTACAAGGATTAATCATTTTGGTCATCCAAATGATTTTTTACCTATTTTGATACTAGTTAAGAATCTAGTATCGTTAATGTGAGTTTACATTAAGTAATTGACATTCATCAACCCCTGCTGTCACAAGTTCAAAGGTAAATGAAGATCGGTTTTAAATATGAAGGGGCTAATATATCTCTTGATATCATTTTTTTCAAGAGTTTGTCATTGTTGTTGAATACTTGAAGACTCCAGGAAAAAGTTAAAGTTCTAAAATGATCCATAATAATAAAGTAGTTTTTAGGTATTTTAGAAAATATGGAATTTTTCACAGGTACTTGATTTTTGTAACATAGCTAGCATAACCTCATGCAAAAACATTTTATCTCCTTGCAGGAAGACCAGGGAAGGTCTACAACAGTTTCTGGACATTTTTGTTGACCTCCAAGTAGAGCTGCTCATGATAGTGACATTGATCAAATAACTCCTTCTGTGGAAGCACATCTTGGACATTTGCAAGATACTTCTCTGTCTCCTTTCTCTGCATCTAAAGCAGCAATAGTTGAAGGCCTGCACTATTGTTCTGCAACTCTAGGTCTTGCAAGAGTCCAGGTCCTTAGGCACACAGTCTTCAGAAACATTTGTATCAACTGTAGGTGCATCTCTTTCAAGTAATACAACTCCAGATCCTCAGCTAGTCAAGGCGGGATTAACTAGTCCTTTCCCATCTACAAAATTTGGGTTATCTAATAAAGAAATCATTGTTAACCAAGACTCATTTAAAGGATTTTATTCTAAATCCACAGAGCTTGCTACTGCTTTGTTAGGCCTTAGTTTATTATCTGATGGAACAACTTCCATTGGTGATCAAAAACATGGTAAGTCACAAAAAGAGCATGAAATTATAGAATATCAAAATGACCATTTCCATAGCCAAGTTGCTTTAAACCAAAATCCACAGCGTTCACATTCCACAAAATCATAGGTTGATTTAGTCAAGTCACCCATTTTGATAGAGGCACAACGACAGTCCTCTGGCTTCAATCAAAATAGTAGAGGACTGACAAACATGAATATGATCTCCATGACTTCCAAATATCAAGTTAGAGGTGCCCTCTTAAATCAACAGTCTGCCACTGTTACACCCAATTTGTATGTTTCCACATCAGCTGCTGAGATGTCTAATGGGGATTGCTCCAATGGGAAATATCAGAGTCCACATATTCCAAATATATGTACTCCTAATTTTGGATTTGGTGGATATCCAATCAATCCAATGTTGTTACAACCCATGATGGCCAGCTATGTTACACCTAGTACCTTGGCTCCCACATTTGACAATATTTCTGTAGCTGCTGGCATGGATCCAAGATCAACTCTTGGTAGCCTTACTGGAGGCACATCAAGAGGCAACACAAACCTACAAAACTTATATAGATTGAGTAGGAAAATGGGAGTTGGAATTCAGATGCCAATCATGGATCCATTAAGCATGTAGCAATTGCAGAGAACTATAGAATATGCTGCACAGATGGGTGAAAGTTTGAACGATCATTCTATGTCAAGGAATTACATGGGTACCTCTTTTCTTGATTTTCTTGAATACCAGAGGACCTACTTGACTGCTTTGCTTGCTCAACAGCAGTCGCAATATGGTATGGCGTATTTGGGAAAAAGTGGCAATGCTAGTCCAGGTTGCTATGCAAGTCCTTCTTGTGGCTTTGCCATGCCATATCCAGGTAGCCCAAATGGAAGTCCTATTCTTCCGAGTTCTCCTATGGAATTTGCAACTTCACCTATTAGACATAACTAATGAAATTCTCATTATTCCTCTGCTTCAAAGAGTTCATATGGGCGAGCTTTTTAGTCTAAAAATTGGGGTGATATAGAGGAACACTATGGCTCTTCTTTGCTGGAAGATTTTAAGAATAACAAAAACCGATCTTTTGAATTGTTAGATATTGCTGGACATGTTTTTTGAGTTCAGGTATCTTGATTGTCACTCCATTCAATGATTTATATATAGTTTATTTTATTAAGTGAAACTAATTTTGAAGTGTTTGGATAAGTGCTGATCAGATTGGAAGTCGTTTTATTCAACAAAAGCTTGAAACTGCAAGTCCCAAGGAGAAGAATATGATTTTTATGGAAATCTATCCTCAAGCATTGATTCTCATGACAGATGTTTTTGGGAATTATATTCTACAGAAGTTATGTCCTGCTTGACTACACACCAGCCAGTAAATCATAATGGTAATATGCTTTTCTTTTATGTTTTAATTAGGCAGCTTCATAACAGGGACTTCAAATTGGTTATGTCTTATTTATTTTATTTATATATCAATCTAAACATGGTTTCTTGCCTTGATTCTAGGACCTTACATGCAAACTAAAATTCTTACTCCTATTCTGAAATGAAAGTGCCTCCTCTGTACAAAGTTGAAAAGTAGAGTACCCTCCTACATGATCAAGGATTCTTTAGTTAAAAAATTTGCTTGAGTGTTGAATTCACAATAAACACGAGTAAAAGAAATAGACCTAAACGTTTCTTTTGACTCCTTCTCTTGATTCATAACAGCATTTAGACCCAAGTTTCCAATTTTGCGCTGTTGATTTGTCCAATCCCTCATGATTTTTGAGTCACCAAAGACTTGGAAGTGCTCTAAACCTCTTTCCTCTGTAGCTTTTAACAAACCCATAGAGCATAAATTTCTACCCTATTTTCTTTCCCAGAAGCATAATTTAAATGAAAGTAATGATTTGAATCTAAGCAAAAGGACAAGCTCGACATCACATATACCCAGGACCCCTTTACTTGCACTGTTAAAAAATCCCCAAGTTTTTTCATTATCTATACTTGGCATCCATAAGATTCTGTCAGAATGCGTTTTTGAGATGATCTTGTTGGTATCCATTTCCAATATGATCCTATGGGCTACTTGGGAAGGGGTAAGGATCAAATCCTGGAAGACCATCTCGTCCTTGGTCCACAAGATTCTATATATGAATATAAGAGGAAGTACCTAGCACTCTGCTACTGCCTTTTTCTGTTAGCCAGTCTAGGAGACAATCAACCAGAGACATCTTGGTCCATTTGTTTAAAGCCACTAGAGCATGGGAAACCTCCTTCCAAACAGTCAAGGAAAATGTGTAGTTCACAGACAATGGTGTACAGACTCAGGTCTAGTCTTACAAAGAATGCACTTATCAAGCCCTTCCTAATTTCTCTTCTGGCCATTATCCCATGTGAGAGGTTTGTTTGCTAAATCCAGTCACAAAAGAATTTTAGTTTTTAAAAGGCATGCCAATTTACAATGGCTGTCAATGACCAAACTCTTTTTGTCATGATACCCTCTTCAATTATGGATGCATAACCTAGCTTGAGAGTGTAACCCCTGTACCAATATTCTCTGTTCATTTTAGCTGATCTTCTTCTTTTGATAATGCGATAGCACTATGATTCAGAAGATTTACAAAGGAAGTTCACTCGCCAAAATCCTTTGAATATTTAAGGTTCCTGTAGACAACCAACCATGTGACCAAGCATTCCTTTGCTCCTAAGATGTAGCATCCCATAGAGGAAAAATACCAACTTCATGCAACTTTAACAATCGAGCCTCAGATAATTTATAGTTACCTTTAGCCCCAATCCAGAGATCTTCTTCTATCTGAACCATTCTTTTATTACTAACTTGCCAAGATGTCCAATTTCCCACTAAAGGAAATTCCTTTTCCATCCCTTTCCAAACTATTGAAGCCCCATGAGTATTTTTCCTCTCTAGTCTGAACCAATCTTCTATACACAACCCTTTTAAATATTTAGTTATCATCACTCTTCTTCAGAAGCCTTCAATACAAACTATTCTCCAAATGCTTTTTGTTGCACATTGCAATGCTAAAGAGATGAAAAAAATTAAATCCCCCAAGCATCCTTAGGCAAGGCTATTTTGAACCACTTTCCCTGAAGTATTCCTTATTTTATCCTCTTGCCAGCTCACAAAAAATTAAAACATTTATGTCTTATTTTGGTTAAAATTCCCTTTGGGATTTTTGCAAGGGTCATCCAATACACAGGAATGCTCTCCGACACTGTCTTGACCAAGACTAATCGCCCACCACGAGACAACCATCTATTACACAAAACCGATATTCTAGCTTCTAGCTTGTTATAGAGCCAAAGATAGTGATCATAATGATAATATTTGGGTTTAAGCCTAAATAAATACTTTACCTCTTCAGCCATATTAACACTATTATTGTAAAAATAAAATTTTGCCGAGTCTTCACATCATCAGCCAATTCATTAACTCACAATACATATTTGTTCATGTTAATTAACATTCCTGAAGCTTTATAATATATGTTCAACGGTTTTTTATTTTCTCTGATGTCATCTACAAACATTAGATGGGAGATATAAAATGACTTTGAAATTCTTATCCCCTTCAATTCACCTTTCCTTTTTGCATCCTTAATTAACATGCTCAAACCATCTTGCCACTAAGAGGAAAATAAAAGTGGACAATGGGCACCTTTTTCTTAAGTCTATCGATGCATTGAAAAACATAGATGGGAATCCATTCATCATCACAACAAAAGAAACTAAGTCCAGGCACCCCATGATCCAATTTGCACTCTATAGATTCATACCCAGTTATAGCAGTAATCTAAGAAACAACTAATCCACTCTATCATTAGCCTTAGCTAGATCAAACTTCAGGATTGTTGTTGATAAGATATGATAAGATCATTTTATTAATGTCTAATGAATGACCAATAAAGTAGGTCAAAGTCATTGTTGGGTATAAAACGATGTCAATAGAAAGTGGGGGTACTAAAATGACACAGGTTGCATTTTATTAATGTTGTTTTCCTCCACCTGTTGTTTCTTTTTTCCTATCCACATATTTCCATTCTAGGTATTGAGGATTTGATGATGCCATACTATTTTGAGAAATAAGGGGAATGGAGAAATGATCAATCTGAAAATTGAAACAAAGAACTTAGAAATTATTCTAAGGCCTAATCTGGAAATTCAAAGTGTCGAGACAAAGACACATACCTCTTTCAATGCTGGACTCTTTCTCCCTTGCTACTGGACATTCCTCCCTTCTCTTCCTTAACTGGTGGACTGTCAAGAGTTAAACCCTTCACTACTATTATGGAAATTGTTGGACTATCCCTTCACTGTTGTTATGAAAACTGTTGGACTGTCCCTTCACTGCTGGCTGGACTTCTCTCCTTCTTCACTGCTGAGATAAAAATGAGGTGAATGGGGGTGGTTTTGCGACTATAAAATTATGTTAGGGATTATGGAGGAGGCCCCCACCTTTTCCGTCTATTTTTCTGGTGTTTCCCAACTGAGGGAAAAATAGATGCTCAGGCGGCATAGACCTACTCATTTATGGGATAGTGTCCCCCATCGACACCACGTCTCCTTTTTCTATGGTATGGAATTCCCCGTTGGCACCACGTCTAAGGTTCTTCAGGGGACGTCCAATATGCCAGTGTGGGGACGCACACCCTATATGTACATGTGCAACATAGATTTTATCCCATTTCTTACAATCACAAAAAATTTGGTTGTCACCATGCAAGACTAGCATTTAATTGGATTGAGTTTGATTCAAGGAGACTGAGTTCGTGGATACAAGATTTCCAATTCCCAGTTTTCTCAGGTCTAAAGCATTTAAGGCCAATCCTAATGCCTTCAGATGTACCAAAATATGATTACCATTGAATGGCAAGTTACATCTCAGCACTCATAATCTCTATATGTCTTATGGCCCATATTTAATTTCTCCATGAAGTGGAATTCAACTATTGTGCAGTGCACATTATTTCATCTCTTTTCTTGTTTCCAAGACAACTTGTCATGCCAGGTGTGCTCAAAATTGTGGAGCATCTCTTACATGTTATTCCAAGCTTGTTTCAATAGAGTTATGAATTGTCAAGTATTTATCTTTTAATTCAAAGGATTGGTGGAGAATAAATTTCTAGTTCGTTGGCAATGGGAAAAATGTTTTTTTAACTGTGATTGAATTCCTAGCCTTCTAGGAAGAAAAGAAACAGAAATAGGATTCTAAATTGTCTCAAAAAGAAAAGCAATTTCAGGCACTGAATGAATCACTATTTGTTGGTTGGAGCACTTGAGACCTCAAAGAGTTTGAAAGTCACTTGGTGTTCAGCAACTTCATTGCAATTCAGCCTACTCTGTTCGTGTTGACCACAGCCACATTGCACTGTACAACATGGGAAAATAATGTGGATAAAAATGGTTATGAAGGATGACTGAAACTGCAAAATCACTAAATAAGGACCCGGGATTTACATTTGGAAACCCTAGAAGGATGAAATTAACTTCATAGGCAAGTTTTAGGTCCTTACAAGCTTGTGATGTCCAACTATGAAATTGCAATACTGGTAAGATGAGTTGTTTGTGCTAGGATTTTGATTCATTCGTGACTCGTGTATGGCACAGGTTATTTTCACAAATAATATCAGTTGTGGTTAACATGAAACATTATGTAAATTATTAAGAGGTGATAAATAATTGTCTACTCTGGTGTGGGTAAGCATGCACAAGTTAATTTCAGCAGCAGTTAAATAGAAATCTATCATCACCTCAGCATTTGTCCCGTGCTTCTCTCCTTTCCCACACCCTTTCTTGTCTCCAACAGCTTTGCTAATGGATTCCCTGGTTTTAAAAATTCAAAAAAATGCCATATCTGTTTCACTTGATTAATGACAATAGTTATGTAATTTTTTCGTTTGCAGTATTCACTTCCTCAACCTAAAGGTGGAAGGGACACAATGACCAAAAATCCATTTTGTAGTGACAAAATTCTGTACCCCAAAACCAAAAAATCAGTTTCAAATAGAGTAAGTTTGCATTGGTATAATGCAATTATATTCATCACTAGGAAGGCAGTTCCTTCATAAACTTATTTCCAACGTTTTTTTGAGCAGGATATAAACATGCTGAGCATTGAAGAGATTGGTTTCGGGGTCCAGTAGAGAAGAGTTCCACTTCAGGCTCGAGTACGAGAACATGTAGCTGCATCTATTTTTAGTGGAAAAAGAGTGTGGCATCAACAAGAGGAGATTCACAATCAATTGTTATATTGACTCCTAACTGAAATGGTGTTGGTGAAGGAAATTCATTAAAAAATTCTTCCAAGTAGTTAGAATTTGGTAACCAGCTGATACCGTGTAAGTTTACTAAGATGTGCAATAACATATGAACACTATCTAACTTGTCTAAAAGCATCAAAACAGTAAGATATAAGAAACAAAAGAGACAAGAGAGAGGAGACAAGATTTACATGGTAAAATCCCAAGGTGGGGAGACATCCATAGAAATAGGCCTTCTATTCTTCTGGTAAACTCTCCAACTTACAACACTTGAGCTCTCCACACATGCATACACTACTCACTCATCCATTTGATCCTCCTCCACCTCTATTACATAAGGTAGAGGGACAGGAGAACAAATCTCAGGATGTATGTGGGATCAACTCACTTTACAACTTAGTGAGTTATTGAATAATATATGAGAATCCCAATAGTCTAATTATGACTAATTGTGTTTACAAATGCCTTATTATAATGATAGGTTGTACAACTATAAATGAGAACACTAGACTAACATTATCCACATCCGTACACTTCCATCTTATTTTTTGATAATAAGAGTACAAATGAATCATCAAAATTCCAAACACATTGAGATTAGAATGCATTATGTTGGTTATCTCTGTGCTCATGGACAATTTGTGTCAGTCTTTGGTCCTTCCATAGATCTGTTTGCTGATATCTTCACAAGTATTTTCTGGATCCCACCTTCACCAGTGTACAAACACGAATCGGTATAAGAAAGATGCATTAAGTGGGGAAACATGATGTATTGTAGTGTATTATCTTCGTGGTTTACTACTCATATCATGGGATTTGTTGAGATAATGTGGTACTCTTCACTTTAGGTCATGTATTGATCCATTGTACTAATTATATATTTATGGAGCTTCATATAGGTAACTTAACTTACCCATTTATTGTATTCTCTATAGTTCACTATGTTAGCCTAGTCACCCTCTCGAGGTTGGTGCCATAGCCCTAAAAGATATTTAAAATACAGAGACACACTCATCATTTCCATCGAACTCATTCAAGTGAGTTCATCCATTCTTCACCTAAGGGTGTCTTTAAACAATTTGTTGTACTCGTGGTATTTTTGCTCTATTTGTGTGGTTGATTATTCTTTGACGAAGATATGGTATGTGAACATCTTTCTTGTGATAAGGGTTGTCATAAATCTATTGTTTTGATGAATGGATAAGGATTTTTGTTGAAGAGATCACTGTGGATAAACTATCTTCGTATGATTTCGTCAGTTGGTGACAGAAGCGTTGTCTCTAGATAGCATTTTGAAGATCCCTGAAATGCTGATCTCCTTTGGCAATATTTCTGCATGGAATTTTGAAGATAGCAATCCATAAATAGATCATTTCAAATTTGGGTTCATATCATAAGGTGTTCTGTAGAAACCACTACAACATTAAATGCTAATAAAATATCTATACCTGTTGTATGAGAGAAAATGTATCTAGAATGTTCTTGTTGTATCTTGGAACTAGGAACTTTTGTTGTTTGACTTACTATACTGAACTCTCCTTAAAAGTAACCTCTAAAATGCCATAAAAAATAACCTTATCATTTGTTTTGTTTTTAGGTTTGATGTATGTGTAATTTTCATATTTCTGATCTCAAAGTTTTTTTGTTGTTTAATGTATTTTAAACATTCAATTTTTTGTCTTATACCCAAAATATCCAACCCTTATTTACAGAGTATTCTTGTTTTGCATCCTTGTAGTGTGCAATTTCCATATTTGTTATTGTCTTAAGACCTCAGTATTTGTTATTTTTCCTTGTCAGACCATTGTTGCACCTCTCTAATGTCCTCTTTATGCATTATTTAATTCTTTATTCTGCCTCATAATTGATAATCATGTTCTCTCTTTATCTTTTGAGGCAGGACAAAATTAATTTTTAGTACTAGGTTTTTATTGCAGAAATATCTATTGCTTCAGTCAATAGTCTGGGAAGCTTGAACATCTTATGAAGGTATGACATATGTAGGGTAAGATCATTAAGTTGTTTTAATCAAGCTGCACCTATGATTGATATTCTGGTAAGTCAAGGAAATATTTGGCAGATTCAATGAATGAGCAGATTTTAATTATAGTTTATATCCACTAAAAATGGCAATTCATGGTATGAGCTCTGTATTTTTAATAGGAGGAATTCGAAGATGAGGAGATTTCAGTTACTCCATAATTTGGTCTTTATGGAAGGAATACTTTCTTGTTGCCTCAGCTAACCTTTTCAGCAGACTGGGTCAGGTTTGCGATACTCAAACATAACTTATCTTTTGACGAGGGTCATACTTTTCAGTGGAGATTATCTGACATAGAATACTTAAAGAGCCAATCAAAGTGGCGACTTAGAGATGTAGTGCGGATGTTTTAATATTTTAATTGCATAGATTCAATGTAGTGACATGGGTGCATTGTTCCAATATTCGGTTGTGCTAAGTTGCTAACATACTGTCATGCTCCCTTGGCATGTGCACTTTCATTGTGGACACACAACATAACATAATGTGGACGAGCTAACATGGATGGATAGGTTAACAATTCATCGAATGGAGGATTCCAATGGCAACAGTGGATTGTCTTCCTTATTCCCTTGTTTAAAATGAAGAGCTGCAATTGTGAGAAATGTAATTGCAAGTAAAATTCATGTATCATAAACATAATCCTGAGGAAAATATCATTTTTGAAGCATTTATAAATACGTTTTTCCTGGTTTTTTTCTATAATAAAGGATGCAATGATGATTTAAACTTATTATATGTTTTCTTGATATCTGATACATCCTTGTTCACATGTTATTTATCAGTGTTAGGAAAGTTTTTAATTATAGTTTATATCCACTAAAAATGGCAATTCATGGTATGAGTTGTGTATTTTTAATAGGAGGAATGCGAAGATGAGGAGATTTCAGTTACTCTAGAATTTGGTCTTTATGGAAGGAATACTTTCTTGTTGCCTTGCTAACCTTTTCAGCAGACTGGGTCAGGTTTGAGATACTCAAACATAACTTATCTTTTGACGAGCGTCATACTTTTCAGTGGAGCTTATCTTACATAGAATACTTAAAGATATTATGGCTTTCCCAAGTGAGTAAAATTCTGGTCATTTTGTTGTCTTTAGGTACCAATCATTGGCATCTTTAGGTACCAATTATTGGCATCTTCATATCTTGTGCTTTTGTGTGTTCGTTGATATGAAGTTCCTCAGCAAAATAAGTATATGTTTGAAATTTGAATGCCTCGACTTGGAATGGGATTTTCTTTTGCTAATATTTAATTCTGCTTTAAACAACTTACCAATTTACAGACTTGCAGTAGATAAGAGGGAAATTTTTGTTTTTGACTCTTTGTTTTTGATGCAGTGATGGAATTGGGCTTCGAAATCCTTTAAGGAAGGACTCTTCTTTGGACTATGAGAATGATAGTGATCAAGAATGGGAAGATGTACTCATCACTAAATCTCTTTGGTAAGAGTATTTGTAGTATTTTTATTAACTTTCTTACTTTGTTAAAAATTTAAGGAAGATCCTAGGGAAAGCCTTTCTCACTGTGAAAACGATGATGAGGAATAAAAGAATGAGGTTGACACAGATAAGTTTAAATCTGAGGAAGATGATGACAGTGATGGGTTTTTTGTACCTGATGGATATCTTTTTGAAGATGAGGTAAATTCTATAGAAAAAAGTTGTTGATGGGGTTCTTTATGGAGTACATAAAAAGCGTTTGCTGTTATTTTAGTGTTTCATGTTGCAATGTCCAAGTTTTATATGGGGTAATTGAAGGTTCATCCCCTTGTTTTAGTGTTTCTTGTTGCAATGTCCTAGTTTTATTGGGTGTAATTGAAGGTTCATTCCCTTGTATTGTTGTTGGAATTTACCTCAAAAGAAGGGTTATTATAGAAGTATATAAGTTGAAAGCAATCATTTAATTACTTAGGGGATGTATATAGTTGAAGATATTTATTGGCCCTGATGACTATTAGTAGTCCGTCGAGCTACGCATCTAATGGAGTTACAGGAAGGGATCCTAACGGAGCAATTGCTATAAATGGTTGTTATATTAACCTTTTTTTTATTATCATCTACAACCTCCCTATGGGCTATAACCTCTTCCTCTTTTACCACACTTACATCATTGCCCTCTCCTTCAAAACTTTCTTTAAAATCTATAGCAATCTTAATGTTGTTCTCCTTTTACTTATAGACTCAATGGGGTTGCTTCTTCCTTCCCCTAATCCACACATTCATAAACAAGAAAAGTGTTCATTAAACTCTTGTCCTCATGGGTATGTCCTCCAGGGACTCTACATACTTGGATGCACAATAGATGATTGCTGCATTATCATCCTTTTCCAACTCTAGTAGAACATCAAATACCTACTACTCATCATTTTCTCTCAACTCCCTTGCATGGATATTTAGATTCACCTCCTCTTCATAGAAGGTTTCCTCAATATCTTCTCTTTTGACACATCAATGTTGTAATATGTAGAACATTCAATGTACATAGATCCAACTTTAGGATATTCATCAAACACTTTAAAATGAATTTAAGATGTATTTTGATGATGATGATCCACCTGATGGACAACCTATAACTTTTTTCTATTTTGTATATTCCATTGGAACTCATATGCATAATCTTATTTATGTAAAATGTTTTAATGACATTGAATGATAAAACTACATTTCATGGTATCATATGTATAATTTATATTCAATTTTTTGTATTTTTAATATAGTACTATGTTATAGTTGTAAAAAAACCTATCTCTTTTTATCCGTATTTTATTTATGTGATTGTTATATTTTTAATTATATATAAGTTTACGAGAGTTCCTTAAAATGTTTAAAGCACATGCTTCTCTTTATTTCATTATTTCAATAAGCTAAAATACATGTTTATCTTTATTTCATTATTTCAATAATTTATACAATACAATGAAAAAGCATTACAAATTTTCTTGTGCTAATTTTATTTATTTCATTGTTTCAATAATTTACTCAATACAATGAAAAGCATTACATTTTTCCTTATGCTAATTTTAGTTATAGGGAAAACTGTACATAGCTCTCAGGAATTAGTTTATCATAAATACTAGTTACCGGTAAGTTGTAATAGTAATAATTATGTAGTTTGTAGATTGCTATCTATCATAAATTTGTTTCAATATCATCATTGTCAAGCAATAAAAACTTCTTAAAGGGTGCTAGCTCAATGGTAGAGAGCCTGCCTAATTATAGGCAGGAGGTTGGTGGTTCAATTCCTCCGTGCCCTATCATAAATTTGTGACTACAAAAATGACTAAATTTGCATATATACGACTATTAGTAGCTAATTTCCCGTATCTTAGTCATATTTAGCTTAGTCATTAATATGATAACATCTAGTTGTTTATTTAGTCTTATATTTGGTCATTAATTGTTGCAATCAGTGACTAAATCAATGACTAAATCTGTGACTAAATCGGTGACTAAATCATTAACTATCAATGACTAAAACAATGACTAAATCATTGACTATCAATGACTAAATCATTGTCTATCAATGACTAAATCATTGTCTATCAATGACCAAATCATTGACTAAATCAATGACTACTAAGTCAAGCTATTAATGACTAGTGAAATACGACTAGCTATAAGATAGTGGAAATTAGCTACTATTAGTCGCCGACTCAAAAATAGTCCTTTATAGCCTGATTTTAGTCATTTTTTTAGTCATTAATTTCTCATTTTGTACTAGTGAAAGGGCTAGATGACATTCTTCATGAAATTCACATTGAGGAGAAAAGAAAGTATTTAACTTTGTAGCGTTTGTGAGAGAAGAAGGCTAGGGATTGTGGCATTTGAGAAACCCTAAGGTTACTTGGTGTGGTTGTTGTGGAGGAGAGAGAAGGAAACAATCTTACACACCCATGGAATGAGTGACCAGATTTAGTAAGAATTGATTCTTATCTAGGAGTTATGGGTAGCTAGGGTTTCAGAGAGCTTGACTTGTAGAGTCCTAGGAGGGATGCTAAGGATATAGAAGGGGCTTTGACAGGGGTCCAAGGTCTGATCCTATAGGTTGAGGATAGGAGTATGAGATTACAAGCTTAGGTTTAGGAAATGAGAGAGGAGAGGTGGAAAGGCAAGCAAGTACGTTAGGAGATGGAGAAGGGAAGAGGTTTTGGAAGGGTAGAAAGCTAGGGTTGTAGGTTAGGTGTCTAGTTAGGTCTAGGTCCTTAGGGTTTAGGTCTGCAATAACAAGGTCGAAGCTAGGTATGACAAGCTGAGACAACAAATGGAAGGGACTGTTGATGTATTTGTAACTTCGGTATGTATTCACCTATGTATCTTATGTCTTGTACCCCGATGTTTATTCCGGGATGTGTCTGTAATGTAATTGAGTCATGTCATACCCTGATGTTCCAATCAAGAGGATCTATAATGTAAACAAGTCATGTCAAGTCATTTTGGGTAACCCTCCTATTGTTCAAGGGTTAAAGTCCCCGCAGTTTCGGGGCACTAGGGTTGTTAGACTCACCTAGTGAAGTCCGCCCTAGTAGGGTTTATTCAAGTCAGGAATTAGTATAAATAGAGAGCTAACCTCTCTATTTATCACACACTCACTCACACTCAGTTGTAGCGCATAGCTGAGGAAGAAGAAGACATTGGGGCTAGGAAGAAAGAGGTTACTATTGTCGGGAGATCACCTTATTGTTTTTGGGGCTTTCCTATTTGGTGTTGATTCTATCTCTGAGGAAGTTGCGGGGTTTTCTCCATTTATGGTTTCCCCAAGGAAAAACATTGTGTTCATTGTTTCTTGTGTTTGATTGTTGTGCTTGTTATTCTCTCAGTTAAAGATCCTAATAATGCTAGCTTAATGTTAAAAATCTAACAGGGACAAGGGGTGAAGAGAGGCTTGGAAAAATAGAAAAAGATCTCGATAAAATTATTTGGTAGTAAGAGGAATACTTCATGGGAAAATTTGCTAGATTGAAAAATTATTTGCACTATGACTTACAAGATCATGTATTTGGTATTTAAAATTATCATTGTTATTGTACAAATTTATGCAGTTGTGTATTTTTTTTGTTAACTAACCTACAGCGTTAAACTTTTTATGCAATTTATTGTGAACATACAGACTTTATTGCTTCGTCAACAATAATTATTGCAAGCGCATCAATTGCAATCTACTACTGCATTCGACATAATGTATGCAAATATGTAATTAAAGGAAAATTAATATAAAGAAGTGCAAAATGATATATTCATATACACAAATTTCCAATCATATACAGTAGTAGTGAAAAATGGAACATCGTTCCCAATGTCCATACAATAGCAACTCGTGCCCTATACAAAATATGGCAACTCGTTCCAAAATGCCACATCATCGTTAGTGTACATATGAGGGCTCTCAATCCTCCTGCCCACCCTTAGAGCTCCCGGGCGCACCTCCAAAATAGATCTTCCTCTTCTTCGAGCTAGAGGAAGCTCGGTCCTTCTAACCGCTTCGACCACCTCCCCTTAGGCTTTGAAATGACAACAATCAAATGTCAACTCCTACAGGAAATTATACAAGTATAATACACAATTTAAAAATCAAAATTAAGTTTCCAAATCTTAAATAGCTCACCTCATACAAGACTGTAAGTGGTGAGGGGGTTTCCCTCCTCCGTGATCCAAGTCTCTCGGTAATGCCACCCTGCAACATTTAAACACTAAGATAACTCATACAATTTACTGCCTATGTTCATTTTCGTTAATATTGCATGATATTTTCATAAACTAATCAATCTCACTGTGAACATAATAGGATGGTTCTCGAGGCTAACAAGTGGAGCAGTGAGTTGGAAAACATGCTCTGATGCTAGGGTGGATGGCATAGAGGAGGATGTAGCCACATTTAAGTTGGCTACAAAACTAGGGGGTACGATGAGAGAGAGCGTGGACTGGAGTGGGCGAAGTGGTGATGTAGGGCGATAAACCCCAACTGGTTGTAGAATGGAATGGGCCACCCTAAAAGCGGAAACGAGGGTGGTGGGGGAATATGGGGGAGGGGGATGAGGTCTGGGATGGGGTGGAGGGATGGGTGAATGTGGATGGATGGTGTATCATGGTTGGAGTGGGGAGGGTGGAAACATGGGGAATTGCAAGGGAGGGGGTGGATGGGTGGGGCCGGGGGGAGTGAGCAAAGGTTGTGACGAAGAAGGGGGAGCTAGATGGGAGTGTGGTGGTGGATGGGAGGAAAGGGATGGATGGAATGGGGTGGGGAGGGATGTAGGGAAAGGGACATGTATTCCAAGGGCTACACCTGAAATATATGGTGGGAAAAAAGCAGACATTTGAGAGATAGTGACATCAACGTGCCTATGTGCTCGGACCTGCATACATATTCATGGCCTCATATATTAGTACATAAAAATATAACTATAAATAGCTAAGCGATCAAAACTGAAATTAAATTTATACTTTATTACACAATACCTGCACACAAGGGGATCTGTTGATCCCCGACGGGGATGGCTGGTCACTCACTCTTGCAGACACCTATGCAAATACAAAAATATTTATATTCAATTACTAAATATTAACTAAATTGGACGACAAGATTAGCTACTAACATTACATTTAATTACTAAAAGAAAACTACCTGTGTGTATGGTGTCGTGATGTCCTCTGCAGCTTCCATGGCTCCATCTAGGTTGAAGGAACCAACGTCCTCCCACTTGGGTGCTGGAGACTCAGCGTTGAATGCATGTACATTAAAACAAATCAAGTCATCAACATATGATTCTAAGTTAAATTTATTAGAAATTATGAGATTGCATAGCGTATAATCAATACTTGAACATTAAATAAAACAATAACTAACCTGTTGTAGGTAGCTCTTTGTGGCATACTCCTATGTGGGAACATGGCATGGATGCCCATAGCAAGAACAATGATATGGCATTGGTCCCATCGAGTTGGATGGATCATCTTGGATACTAGCTGTAGCTGCTTTCCCTCGCCCACCACCAGTAGACCGTGCAGAAGTGTGTCTCTCGGGGTGGTCCTTCTCGCTCTGTGAGGACAAAGCCACAAATGTGGTATTCCTAAAAAGGTGCCATGTGGCATGTCTAACGGACTCATGGATCTCATCTAGCCCTCTACCTAACCTAGGGGGTTGAGGAAGTGGGTTTGGCTCTGGCCTAGGTGCATGAGGTCCTCTGAGTGGGTTCTGATGGGCATGAGGTCGATCTTGGTCTGAGCTAAGACCGACGCACTGGGACTTGGTGATGTCAAAGTAGTTCACATGGAACCCTAACACAAACTCGGCCCATAGTTTCCTGATAAAATACTGTGGGACCTCGACATTGTTGCACAGAGGCTTGTCAAAAACCATGAACCTTCTCTTCCTCCAGTTTTCTCTCCATGGATGATAATTACACCAATCCATGCAAACTCGCCTCTTCCTCACATCTGAAGGTTGTCCTGTTCTCGGATCTATAAATTTTCTCTACAGTTGGGATTTTTTGATATTCAGGTCTTTTATATCTTCTTTAGATATACCAGTGGCATAATGTTCTCTCATTCAAGCCCTATATTAACTCAAATTGGTTATCTCACTATGGGAAATGTTGATAGACTCGATTATGTTTTGTAGTGATGCAGCAAGGGAAACCTGAGAGGGTTCCTTGTTGTTCTTTAGTTCATCACTCGATATCCTTAACTAGTTTAAATCCCCATGTAATTCATCTTCGGGGTTTTCTAGTGGTTCCCCAAATTCATCTTCGGGGTTTTTTGGTGGTTCCCCAAATTCATCTTCAGGGTTTTCTAATGGTTCACCATCGAGTTCTTCGTTTAATTCAAGGTTTATTGGGTCCTCTGATTGGTTCGTTTCACAGCTTTGTTGGGATGGTTCATTGGTATTTGTCATTATGGTAGAGGTAATGTATCTGCAATATCAAATTTGTTCGATTTCAATTCATTTGCAAATTTTCTTATTTTTAGATTTTATTTGAAAACCAATGAAAAACTTAAAAAACAACAACAACAAAACGCAAATAGTAATCCACCTACCTTATTCCAACGGTAGTAGGTGTCATTTTGGGGTGCTTGGACGCTTGTTTTGGGATTCTAGGTGACCCCAACTATATCTTTCCAATGTCGTTGTGCACAAGCGGGTTTGTGACTGGAAATGAACTATTCACTGTCATTTTTTTTATATAAAAAACACAGGGACGTGCACGCATGTTTAACATGTATGCACTAAACACGCCTGTGCGTCCATGTTGAGGCGACCTTAAAAACACGCGTGCGCGTGCCTAGGGTCACGTACGCGCTCCTATTGTCCACATCAGTAAGCCGACGTGGAGGTTCAACATAGTCTAAGTAGGAACACGCGTGCGTGTACGTTCCTATTTTTTTCTCGCTCGTGTGCTCCCATTGCATCATAATTTGGTAGCAGCTTCTTGTGGGAACCCCTTTAATTTTTTTTACCTTATTTGTATATCTACTGATTTTTTTCATATTTTATCTTATTTAATAAAAAATAAATAATTATGCATAAACCTTTTGTCTTTTAATCTTCTTCAACCAGTAAATTACACAAATTAAACAATGTGTACTAAGTATTTTCAACCAGTAAATTACACAAATGTCTTTTTTATACCTTATTTATCTGAAAAAAACAATTTTATCATATAAATCTAGATCAATTTTGCTTTGTCATCTCTAACATTTTCTCGTGATTCACTTCAAAGTGCTTGCTTTTATTATGCAAATTCTTAACAAATAAAATTAATTGAAATTCCAAGTTGGATTTGTGAGTTATATATGAAGTGAACTTTGGTTGGAAATTTATTTACGATTACATATAAGTCTATCGTCCTACGTATATGTTGCTTTAACGAGGGATTTTATTTCATAGGTTTAGGTGAGCTGAGGGGTAAGGGTGATGGATCTTCGTTTAGCCAAGGCTAGTGCTCGATTTCCTTCACCTGGTACGAAGTTGTCAAATTACATTAGTTTCACATTGTGGGTGATTTGGAGGGTATTGGGAAGGGCGTTCCTGAAGGTGTTGCTTTTGTTGATATCATGAATGAAGATATCGAAGCTGAGAAGTTTATCAACTCAATTGTTAATCGGTCAGTGAAAGAAGCGCTTGAGGATTTTGGTACCTTGGAGGCTGTTAGGGTTGAGGGTTTTGATGGTTTTGAGCCTGCAAATGGTGTTGGGGAGTCTGTTCTGCACCCTTTAGGGGTGGTTTCTAGCCAAGAGAACACTGATGTCGGCAAGGTTTCGATTACCCTTTCTGGGCTTTCGATTAGCAGTGATTCTCTAGTTTCCAAGAAGACCAATGGGCACCCTATTTTAGGTCAGAATAAATGTGTAAAGCTAAAGAAGGCTCATTCACTTCTTGTTCTTGGTATTAATATAAATTTGAATGAAGTTTTTGAGTCTGTGGATCAAATTCCAATTGGTAGAGTTCTTGAGCCTCGTGTTGGGTTAAAAAGGATGGCATATTGAGTCAAGGAGCACTCGTATGGGACTATTGATTTCTTGTCGGAGATTCCCCTTCTTACCAGAGGGTGGATGGCTTTTAAATTCAGGCCGCACTCTTGTTCTTCTCTCATTCTCGGTAACTTCTGGAGATAGAATGGGGGAGGGTTCTTTATTTTAAAATATGGTTTCCTTTGTTTGATCCCCGTAAAGAAAGGCTGGAAAAAAGGGCCATTTGGGTCAAATTGCCCAATCTACCTATGGATTTCTAGTTCAAGGATATTTTTGAAGCTGTTGGGAATATTTTGGGGCACTTTGTGGATGCAGATTGGTCTTATCTTGATTCTGGTGACTATAGGGTTGCCAAAGTTTTGGTGGAGCTGGATATCAGAGAGGGTTTGGTGGCGAATATGGAATTTCGTTGGGGTAAGCGCACTCTGATTCAAGATTTGGATTATCTTGGTCTTCCTTGCAGGATTAATCGTTGCCATCTCCTTGGGAATTTGGTTTCTGACTGTAATCTTCCCTTTCGACTGTTTGCTTGGGATGCTAAGGTAAAGAAGCATCGGAAATTAAAGGAGACCCCTTCCAAGGTTGTTGGAGGTAAGAATTTTTCTGACGAGCATTGGTTCTTCTCCTCTGAAATATTTTTTCATCATGTCCCATCGCTTGAAGTTGTTTTAGTGCAGGAGCTGCCTAAAGGTGTTTAGGTTCAGGAGTCATCTCTCTTACTTCAGGAGATTGGTCCTTTAGTTGATCCTGCACTCGTCTGTAGTCCCTTCTCTCCAGGTATGAGCTTTAAATAACCTTATGTTTTCCTCATTAAAGGTCTGATTGAAATGAGGGCTAAGTTGGAACTTGGGTTAGTTGGGGATCCTCCCCTTATTGATGAGCTGAAGCTTAGGGACCTTTCCTTTCTTGAAATATATGACAAGATTTCTCCTGTTCTTTCCCCTTTATGCTCTCCTTACTTGGATACTGAGAATAGGCATTTCTTAAGATCATGTTGCAAGAACAGGGGTGCCAAATTACCTTTTCTGGGTGGTCTTGGGAAGAGTAAGGCTTTAGTGATTTCTGGAAAGGGGTGTAAATTTGAATTACAGAAAGCTCAAGAAAGGGTTGTTGGGGATATAGAGGATGGTCATCAGCATTCTATCCTTTCTGCAATTAAGTTTTCAGATGTTGGTCTCAATAACCTTAATGAGGCACTTATAGTTGTGCATGCCTATGGCGGGGGTTCCCCGTGATTTTCCTTTCTCTTAATTGCCAGGGTTTTGCTAGTGCCTCTAATAAGCTAACAATTAGGAGGTTGTTGGATGTCTATAAGACCGATGTTATTTTTGTCAGGAAACTATGTGCTTGGGCTCTAAAGCGATTGCAGAACTGCAGCTTTTAGTTAAGGATTTGGATTTTGTGTCTATTGATTATTTTGGGAAATCGGGTGGCTTAATCACTGAATGGAATTGTAGGGTTTTAAAGCTCTTCAATTCTTGGTTTATTTCTTCTAGCATTGGGGTTCTACTGGAAAGTTGTGAACTAAACCTCACTTTGTTATTCCTTAACATTTATGGGTTGTATGGGGATAGAGAACCTTTATGGATTTTTCTAGTTTTCTAAATATTTACTCTTTGAAGGTAACCTTATTCTTGCCACTTGGAGGAGAATTTAATTTCTCTTTATGAATTTCTCAGATCTGGGGATCTAAAGCTAAGCTTGACCCTCTTGTGGGTTTTTTTCAAAACCTGTTGGTGGATAATGGCTTGCTGGATGTGTCTCCCTGCAGATTAAATCCTACTTGGGCCAATAGAAGAGATGGCTTAGATTGAATTGCTAAAAGGCTCGATCACTTTTTACTTTCAAAGAATTTGGTGGTATCTTCTTCTAGGTTTTTCAAATGGGTCGGTCATCGAGGAGATTCAAACCATTTTTCGGTCCTTTTGAATATTGATGGATCTTCTTCTAATTCTGTTGGTTACTTTAAATTGAATCTGTTTTTGATGCTTTATTCTGCCTATGCTCTATCTAATGCCTCTTCTTGGAAATCTTTTGATTCTAACAGCTTGGAATCTGCGGTTATTCAGTTGGCTAATAACCTTTGTTTGGATAAAACTTCCGCATATAGGTGGATTCACATTCAGAAAGACAAGGAGGATATGGAACTCTGTTCTATTGAAGGAGATATTGTTTCTTTCTTTAATAAATATCGCTCCAGGTTTTGATCGGAGGATGACAAATCTTCTCTTTTTAAAGTGGAATCAAGGAAGAAAGAGCTTCTTCGGAATTTAGAAGATGAAGCAAGGATCAAGAGCAGAGCTACTTGGTTGAAGAAGGGTGACGAGAATACCGAATTCTTCAATTGTTTTTCCAATCAACAAAAGAATCTCAACTCCATTTGGAACCTCAAAAAGAGGGATGGAAGCCATATTAGGAGTCCTAATGATTTGGTCGTTGAAGGGATGGATTACTTTGGTTCTCTTTACAAGGAAGGTGTTTTTAACTCTAAATATTATGTTCAGTTATCTATTTTGTATCCTACTTTGGTTGATGAGTTTGCTAATGAATCCCTCATGGAGAAGGTCTCTGTTGAGGAATTGGAGTCCACTCTATTTAGTCTTTAGAAGGAAAAAGGTCTAGGACGAGATGACCTTCCTATCAAATTTTTTCATTCATTTGAAAGATACTATCTTCAAGGATCTTTTGAGAGTTGCAGAAGAATCCAGGATTAAGGGTTATGTTCTGGGATCCTTTAATTCTTCTTTTGTTTCTCTAATTCCTAAAACAGACGGTCTGGCTTCTTTTGCTGGGTTTTGGTCGATCTCTTTATGCAATAGCATTTGCAAAATTATTGCTAAGGTTATTGTTAGAAGGGTGGTTGGTATCCTTTCTCCTGGTATCTCCAATGAGCAATTTGGGTTTTTACCTAGGTGTCATATTCATGATGCTATTGGTTCAACGCAGGAGGTTTTACACTCGATTTGACTAAAAAATTGAAGCCAGTTGTGGCAAAAATTGATCTTTCTAAAGCATTTGATCGGGTTAGTTGGACCTTTCTTCGGATTATCTTGTCATAGGTTAGTTTCTATCCTTTGATGGTTATTTGGATTATGGGTTTGCTCTCTTCAATTTCCTTTTATGTTCTCATTAACGGGAAATCCTCTCCCTTCTTCAAAATGGGTAGAGGTACGAGAAAGGGCTGCCCTATGTCCCCTATTCTCTTTGTGTTGATTATGGAAGGCCTCAACATAGCCATTTTACATGCTAAATTAACGAGTTTCTTTAAAGGCATTGGATTTAAACAGCTCTTGCACCTCAATCACCTATTGTTTGTGGACGACGTTCTTATTTTTTGTGATGGCTCTCACCAAGATGGTGCAAAGTTGGCTGATATTCTTCTTCTTTTTTGTTCGGCCACAGGTATGATTATTAATTTGGAGAATTATTTGTTCTTTGTAGCAGAGATGAGTTTACCTGGATTCTTGGATTATCAGAATGTTTTGGCTTTTAAGGATTTGAAGCTTGTTGATGGCCTTAAATATTTGAGTTTTTGCTTAAACCTCTTGGTTATGGTGTAAATGACTAGTCTTAGCTTCTTAAGAAGTGTGAAGCCAGGGTTTCTAACTAGAGTTTGTGATGGCTTTCCAAGGGTGGGCAATTGATCCTTATTAAGTCTATTCTTGCTTCCATTCCTATCTATTGGTCCATTTCTTGGATCTTAAAAAGAATCCTTATTAGTTGGATTCCATCTGCTCTTGTTTTTTTTGGTTTGGGAATTCTGCTAAAATTGGATTTTCTTTGACTCAGTGGAAGTGTGTTACTGCTCCGTAAGTGTGGGGTGGCTCGGGTGTCAAGGAGCTCAGGTTTTTTGCTCTTTCTATTGCTACTAAGAGAATTTGTAAGGTCATCCATGGTTTTAGACTATGGGTGGACATCGTGACGATCAAGTACATCTTCCCCTTGTCTCTGCTTGATTAGATTCGTAAGCCCATAAAATCAGTTAAAAAAATTTCTTCTATTTGGAGAGCAGCCCCGAGTGCTTTTGTTGTTATTAGAGACAGTGTGCTTTGAAAACTTGGTTGTGGTGATTTGGTAAGAGTGGGTATCGATCCCTAGGTTGGTTGTGGTGAGAGTTTTTCTCTTCCTCTTAGTCTCATTCATACTCTTCATGATAAGAATTTGTTTTTGATTAAAGATATCAGGTCCAAGACTAGTCCAAATTCTTGGAGTACGGATTGGATTGACCCCTCCTTTCTTTGTCTTGTTGGAGAAAATGCTAGATCTGGCAGTCTTTTGTTACTTCCATGCGGAATGGTCATATTAATATTCCTGCTTCTAAGGATCAATTGTTTTGGGATGGAGCTGATAATGGTAAGTACTCTCCCCATGATGGCTATCGCTTGTTAATGGACAAGCATTTTCTTGGATCTAATCAGCTTTGGTGGTGGAAGCAGATATGGCATTTTATTTGTCAGTTAAAAACTAAAATCATTTTATGGTTTAACGTTTTGGACAAAGCCTTAACGTGGGATAAGCTGCAAAGAAGGAACTAGTATGGTCCTAGTCGATGTTGTTTGTGCAAAGAATAGGTGAAATCCATCCATCACTTGATCATTGATTGCATGTTTATTAAGCTTGTATGGATTTCTTTGGAGATTCTTGTTGCAGTTAAATATTGTTGGTTTGGATTCTCTATTGAGGAATGCCTGTGGAATTGGTGCAGTAAGTCTATAACCTCATCTTTTTCTGTTCTTCCAGCTATTATTATTTGGCTGGTTTGGAAGGTTTGTAATGCTTCTTTATTTGAGGATAAGATTCCTCATCCTGCTGCTTGTGATATCCATTTCTTATATTTGCTTGCGTCTTTCCCGCAAGTCTGTTTTTCTAAAAACCTAAGAATTGTTAAACCCTTGGTGCTCAAAGACTTCCCCATCGCCTTCTTTGACGGAGCCTCCAAGGATAAGGATGGGTTTTGCAGAGCAGGTGGTATTATTTTTCTTGTTGATAATGTTTTCTTTTCCTTCAAAGCCGGTTCAGGTTTTGGAACCAACAACTTTGCTGATCTCTCTTTCATTCATTTTCTTAAGATCTCTCTTTCATTCATTTTCATGATATTCAACGACCAGTTGAATCCAGCAGATTGCAGCCATAGATGCAATTGCGGCTGGAGATATGATATCAATGTATTAATTGGTCGTTTTCTTACACAAGTTTCTCTGCTATTAATAGCTGTAGATGTAGAGTACTGTGATGCAGCCTGTTCATTCTTTGAGTAAATTATTGGTCTCTACTCTGAATCTTGTTGAGCTCTACCTGTCAGATCAAATATATTCTTCAAGATTTGAGTCCTTCTATCAATGGACAACCCTATCATGGCATTTCTTGGATTTCTTTGATTTATAGTCCCACTGTGGAACATTTTCTTTGATTAAATTCTGAGATATAGACCCACTGAATTCTTTTCAATTCTAACTGTATTGCAATTCGCAATAATTATTTTCGAACGATTCAATTCCAAACCTCTCATTTGCGCTTTTTTATTCAAATTCTAAGATCAATTTTATGTCTGTGTATACAACTCGCTTATATCGATCTTAATTCGGGTAGCTTTTAACACAGATATAAGCTGGTGTCATAGATTTTTAAGATATATTTAAATATATGTATTTATGGAATTATGTTCACTGTAGCAATCATAAGTTAAATTGTAGGGGTTTGGCTAGTTTACCTAAAAAACTAGCTGTGCGAAGGTTGATTGATGAACAGTCTTTAGATGTTATTTTCTTGCAAGAAACTATGTGTGATGGGTGTATTTTGGTGGGGGAGTTGGAATTGTTGTTAAAATATTGGCAGTTTGTCTCAGTGGATGCCAAGGGCAGATCTGGGGGTCTTCTATTGGGGTGGAGGACTCGTAATTTTCATTTCCTTAATGCATGGGCTATGTGCTCCGGTCTATGTGTTGTTTTGTATTCTATTGAGTTGCAGTTGGATCTATGTTTTATAAACCTTTATGGGCCTTATATTGATAGGGAAGTTTTTTGAAATAACCTATTGGTAATGGAATGTTTCAGATGCCCTAAACTGGTTTTTGGTGGGGATCTAAATTTCTCCTTGGGTTATTCTGAAATATGGGGAGTTAAAGCTCGTGTGGATGTTTTAATTGATTTCTTTATTAAACATTTGGAAGGATTTGGACTTGTGGATATTTTTCCTATGGTTTCACTTCCAACTTGTTATAATCGACGTATTGGTCCTGAGAGTATTTGTAAAAGATTGGATCGGTTACTCTTATCGGTCGATTTTCTGGACAGTGATTTTCTCTTTAAACAGTGGATTGGGTGTGGAGGAGATTCTGACCATCAACCTATTTATTTACAAATCTTGCCTAGTACTCCTAAGGCTCATTGTCCCTTTAAGTTTAATGCATGTTGGTTAGAAAAAGATGAGTTGGTTTCTTTATTAAAAGCATCCTGGGTAGTATATGAGGCCTCATTAGAGGTTTCCCCTGCATCTCAATTTGTTGTAAACCTTAAAATATTAAAAGAGGTATCTATTCCCTGGTCAGTGAAGGAAAAAGCTCAGGACATTAAGGATTTAGTTGATATTGAATTTTCTATGAAGGTTAATCTTGATAGGATGGTTTATGGTTTTAATTCGGAAGAGGAAAAATTGTCTTTGGTTGAGCTTGAAACCCGTAAGAGAACTATTTTATGTGATCGGGAAAAGGAGGCTCGACAAAAAAGTAGGGCGTTATGGTTGTTATGTGGAGACGATAACACACCTTTTTTCCATAAATTTGTTGCTCATAGGAAAAATCTTAACTCAATTTGGAAAATTGAAGATGACAATGGTAATTTAGTTGAAGGTTTTGAGGCTATTGCTGGGGCAGGGGTGCATCATTTTGAGTCTCTGTTTCAGGAAGAAATAGATCTTCATCTTCCTGATATTGTGCAGAGTGTAGGTTATTTTCCTACATCTATATCTGTGGAAGATAACTGTGATCTTATGAAACCTGTTGCTATGCAAGATATTCAGTTTAACCTATCCAGTAGTAAAAATGATAAGAGCCCGAGACCAGACGGGATTCCTGTGGAGGTTTATAGATGTCTATTTGATGTCCTGGGTGAGGATCTCTTAAGATTTATTGAGCTTTCTCGGATAAGTGGTAAAATTCCTGCGGTATTCAATTCTACTTTTATAGCTTTAATTCCAAAGAATGATCATCCTATATCCTTTAAGGATTTCAGGCCTATTTCCTTGTGCAATTATGTTTACAAAATAATGGGTAAGATCATATCTATTCAGATCAGAAAGGTTATGGGTAGGTGTATATCTGGTGAATAGTTTGGCTTTTTGCCGGGTAGACAAATTCATGATGTTGTTGGGGTCATTCAGGAAGGAATGCATACTATGAATAGTAAAGGATTAAAGTCTGTGATGATAAAAATAGATTAATCAAAATCTTATGATTGAGTCAGTTGGACCTATCTGCGGGTTATTCTCTCGAAAATGGGATTTGCTGGCAATTTCATCTCTTGGGTTATGAGTAGCCTTTCTTCAGTATCCTTTTCCCTACTTATAAAAGGAGTTGCAACAACTTTCTTTAAATCTGGCAGGGGACTTAGGCAAGGTTTCCCCTTGGCACCTTTACTGTTTCTTATTGTGGTTGAAGGTCCAGGTAGGGCTCTTCTTTTTTCCAAAGACTGTGGAAATTAACATGGTTTATCGTTTGGTAATGATATTGTCTTAACACATGTTCTGTTTGTGGATGACATTGTTATGGTTAATGATGGCTCTGAGCAATCTCTCTCTACTTTATATGAGATATTAATGATCTTCTGTAAGGCCTCAGGGATGAAGATCAATGATGATAAATCTTCTTTATATTCTTCTTGTTTGGAAGAACCAGAGGTTATTACTTTACAGAATATTTTTTCATTTTTAGTTGACAAAATTGAGAATGGCGTGAAGTACATTGGTTTTTATCTTAAACCATGCAGATATATTTTAAAGGATTGGGACTGGCAAGGTGGAAAAAAGGATTAAAAACTGGAGCTTTCGCTGGTTATCCAAGGGGGGCAAGCTGATTCTAATTAAAGCTGTCCTTGAGGCCATTCCGGTCTACTGGATGCATTTCTAGATACCAGTGGGGATTATTGAGAAAATCAGAAAATTATGTTTCAAATTTCTATGGTCTGGAAATCAGAATTCTTATGGTTTACCATGGACATCCTGGAAGATTTTGGCAAGTCCAAAGTCTTTGGGGGGTCGGGGACTAAAAGTGCCTGTTGTTTTTGCTAAAGCTCTTGCAGCTAAGAATGTATGGAATATTATACATGGATCGGTTCTTTGGGTAAATATAGTTGTTTAGAAATATATTCATCCATTGACCATTTTGGAATGGATTAGATCTCCTGCTAAAAAGAAAAGATGCATATCAATTTACTGGAAAGTTGTTCTTTTTGATATTATTGGAAATTTTTTGGTATGGAAGATTGAGAATGGAGCTGTTGTTCATCTTGGAGTGGATCCTTGGGTAAGCTGTAAATGGAGACATATCTTGCCTCCTTCTGTGATTGAAAAATTACATTTGGCTGGGTTTTACTTCTTATCAAATATTGGAATACCTGGTTTGACTTGTTTGATGTTTCAGCAATGGTTAATTGCAGAACTTATTGGTTTTATTGATCCTTGAGAGATTGCAGTGTGGAATGGATATATAGCCATTCTTAAAGCTAGCCATGTAAGGTTTTCTAATGATGATGATGCTCTGGTATGGAACCTATCAAAAACTTGTCATTATTTACCTAAAGAGGGCTATGCACAACTTATGTTGAATAGGGAGGTGGAGTATACCTGATGGTGGAGAGTTTTATGGAAACTAAAATGTCCACTCAAAACAAAAAAAATTGTTGGTTTATCATATCTAAAAAAGATTTGGCATGGGATGTTCTTGTCAAGAAAGGCAGAGAAGTACCTGGCAGATGTTTTTGTGCAAAATGGATTTTGAATCCAATTTTCATATTGGGGTGGATTGTTCCTTTACTCATAATGTTTGGTTAATCATTGAGGACAAATTAAAATGCAATAACCTTTGGAGTGGAGAATCTGTGTCAGAATGTTTGAAATCTTGGTGTTTAAATTCGGAGGTTGCTCACATAAAACCTTTACCTGTTATTGTCTTATGGTTTATTTAGAAGGCCAGGAACTTGTCTTACTTTGAAGATCTAACTTTCTCACCAGCACAGGTTTCAAGCTTCAGTCTGGGTATGATGATGGCTCTTCCGCAGAAGAATTCAATGGTAATAATAAGATCTATCTTTGTGGAAGTTATTGACAAATCCTTTGTATGGGGTTTCTTTGATGGTTCTGCAGCTGGGGAACCAAAAATTTGTGGAGCTGGGGGCATGTTGTATATCTCGGATGAACATTATTTCTCATATAAGGCAGGATTAGGTTTGGGTACTAATAATTATGTAGAACTTTGTGCTTTAAAGCTACTTCTCTTTCTGGCTAGGAGGAACTCTTTGGCTAAAATTCAGATTTTCGGTGATTCTCAGTTAGTTATTAACTGGGCATCTAGTAAGTTTAGATTACTAAATTTAGATTTATCCATGATTCTTCAGGAAGTTAACAGGCTTACTGACTGTTTTGATTATGTGATGCTCAAACATATATATCGGGAAAGAAATACTTATGCAGATGCCTTGGCAAAAGCTGGAGGGATGATTTTGGAGGGTTTTTGGTCAATTAAGGAGCATCGTGCAGATGAAGTTGTGGAAACTTATCAAAAAAATTTAGTAATATGGGACTTATGAGGCTACATGAAGATCTTGTTGCTGATTGTTTCAGTTTATATGGGACATGAGTCCATTTTGCAGTTCAAATGTGTATGAGGTTCTTTTGGGTTTGTTGTTTTTTTTGTGACAGTACTGAATGATGATTTTATTAACGAGCATCGTGCAAAAGGATGCATGAAGTTTTTTTGAGGATGCAAATTTCAGTTTTTATATATGGAACAGATGAGCCCAATTTGCAGTGTGCAGATCTGTAGACGGTTTCTTTTGGGTTTGTTGTTTTCTTTTTGAGACAGTACTGTATTGATTATCTAGTTAATGATGATCAATTGATGTATAAACTTATGAGCATATTTCTATTTTTAGTTTTGTTATGCTCGATATGGAGGTTTATTTTGAAAGATTTACCAGCTTTAAGGTTGGCTTTTTGTGTAAATGGACATTAGAGCCATCTGTAAAATGTGAATATAAATATTTACGAAATTTTTTCCATGGAAAAAAAAAATAATTGTATCTTTGGGTAAAGGTTGATTCTCAATTTAGTTTTTAGTTTTTATTATATGGTTTTAAATGAGTAGATTTGTGTCGCAATAACATAAACAAATAAAAAAAATTAACAATAATTTACGTGCTATAATATATTTTCAAATTTGTAATTTCACATTAACAAAGTTTATCTTAATTTTCAATATTACAAAAATATGGTTCTTAGAATCTACTTTCTACATTCACGTCCCAACGAAAACGAAAACTAGAAACACGAGGCCTGATTGATTCCCTTTAACTATACAATTATATGCCACGAGGTAATTATACCCAAATAGAATTTGAAAACTATGATTTAACTATACAGTTATATGCCAAGAGATATTACCCAAATAGAATTTGAAAACTAGGATTTAAAAGTTACGGCGCCATACAATCTAAAGTATCGCAGGAGGACGAAAATTAAACATCACAACTTCAAACTATTTTGCATACAGTGATAGATAAGATAAAGGTTTATAATTATATAATGAATTAAAAGAGTAATTCATTAGATGCGATGAAGTAAAAAAGATTATAGTAAAATTAATGTTATAAAGAGGTTTTTTTTGCTGTTTTTTTAAGTTGCTTGAGGATGCTTTTCTATGGTGTTTTCATTTGTAATTTTTATTTTTTTTTGTAATTCATTGATGGTCGCTCACTTGAGTTGATGATAAAACAAAAAAATTATGCCACAAAATGTTACTAGGTAATCAATTCTCATAATGATGTTACCTAGGAAATCAATTTACATAACGATGGTCATTCATTACTTTAAAGCTATTTTTTCTTGATGATAAAACAAAATAATCATGCCACAAAATGTTCCTAGATAATCAATTCTCATAACTATGTTACCTAGGAAATCAATCTACATAACGATGGTTATTCATTACTTTAAAGCTATTTTTTCTTTGTGTAAATGTATTAACTTTGATGGCTTTTAACTTTAAGGCTTTTAAAATTTGGGGATTTATAAGTAAACTCATTCTTATTGGTACTTATGCTTGTTAAATATTAATATTAGTTTTCTAGTGTCCACTAAATTTATATATAGACATGCATCTTCGTCTTTTACTTAACTCCAATTCAATTTGCTGAATCAATATCTCTTTTTCAACTACCATTTAAAAATTGGAATTCTATATAAGTTAACTCTAATGTCTTTCAATAAGTCTAAAGTAATTCAAACATAAGATTCTTCCTACTATGTTAAACTTTACCTCATTTAATGTCATTTATTTCTTTAAAACCACGCCTTTAAAGTGCATGAATGGTTTGCATTTTATTCAAAGATGAGTGTATGCACCTTTGTAGTGGTTTGCATTTTATTCAAAGATGAGTGTATGCACATTTGTAGTGGTTTGCAAATTGTATAGATTGATGCCCTTTCAGGGAAGTCAAGTTCAATTAAAAATCCTAAGTGAACAATAACTCATATACTTATTTGGATACCTTGACGTGTTCAATTCTATTTCAATTAAACTTGATATCTATTTTTTTCCAATAAATGAAACTATAAAGATCACAACCTTATATATGTTCGAAATATCTTTCATATAAAGATAGACATGCCTTTCCTTGTTATAACATGAGAATCATATTCTTCATCATACTCGTTTATTTAAAGCTTCAAATTTGTTTTAAATGCAAGCTTAATTGCCTTCAAAATTAGATCATGCCAAGTAACAAATCACAAATTGATTAAATATTCTAGTATAATTTATTGCAAAAGCATTATAAACTATAGTTTAGATTTGAAAATTTATTGAACAATATGGACACAAAGATTCAAATAATATATCAAGGGAGTTATTTTATGCTCAACTTTGTCAAAATTTTGAAAATAATTTTATATTCAACTTAATTTGCAATGATTATCCCAAACAATCAATAATTAGATTATCTATCAAATTGCTTTATTTTCTTTAGGTATGTATTTTAATAAAATTAAAAAATATATTTTATAAAGCTGACCACCCTCTCTTATATATATGTTGTATATATTGTTTCATAAAAAAATATATAAATTAAAACATTAAATTTTCCATATAAAAACTATTCTACTTTAATCAAATAGTAGATATCCCTATGTTAAAACTTTTTATATATATGTTGTATATATTGTTTCATAAAAAAAATATAAATTAAAACATTAAATTTTCTATATAAAAACTATTCTACTTTAATCAAATAGTAGATATCCCTATGTTAAAACTTTTTAGTACAAGTAATACACCATTTTCAATAAGGGTTTTTGGAAGGAAAAAAAATACAATATATTGTGGAGGCACATTTTAATCTATAGTATTTTATCATTTATATAATAGTTTCATTATATTATGTGATTTTGTAAAACAAAGAAAATGATGGTTCACTCATTAGATTTTATAAAATAAATAAAAAAGAGTGGTTCATGCATTAATCACACGTATAACTAAAAACAAGTTTATATTATTTGTAAAATTGTTTTTGATAGATAATTATAAACAAAAATGATATCCACATTTTTAATTGAAATCAAATTATGAACACAAATAGTAAACCAACATTTCCAAATAATATAAAGCAATTCTTGAAAAAAAACAAAATGACTAATATAGAAAAAACTAATATAGAAAAAAAGTAATTCTTCAAACTATAAATTGGACCCAATAAACTACACCACAAAAACATCACATGGCAAAACCAAAAAAAATGTAAAGTTGTAATATATTAATAAATTTAATGCCCGCCAACCTTGAGCCCAATTTTGACAAGCGGAGGATTGTCACATGTACATGTAGCACAAGTTTACAATAAGAACTTTTAGCAAAGAAATTACTCATATATGTAAAAAGGAAATACAAATAATTATTTTAGATGTTCATAAATATTTCTTCAAATAAATACTTTGTATTTCATAAAACAATAAGTGTTATGCAAAAGAGTTTCAAAGTTGTATTGGTATGATTAATATGTAAAGTTTTAGATTGAATATATAATATGGCAGTTTCTTCAAATAAATACTTTGTATTTCATAAAACAATAAGTGTTATGCAAAAGAGTTTCAAAGTTGTATTGGTATGATTAATATGTAAAGTTTTAGATTGAATATATAATATGGCAGGTAAGATAGCTCATCCTCTCACAAATATAATATTTTTCCAAAAAATATATATCTTTTCAATATCAATATATGTTAAAGAAATGTAACTACGCAGGATATTCTATTTTGTGTTATTATTGTTATTACCTCTTTCAAAGATGGTGTTCCTACGATTAGGGATGGCATTGATGTATTTGGTCATGTAAAGTGTTGAGGTAAAACCTTCGTTGTAATTCGGGTCAATAGTACCCACAAAATTATTATTAAAATGTATTTTTGAGTCGTCCAAGGAAATTTGTCCTTGGTGGTAAAGAGAAGTCAAGCCAATTGGGTTAATAGGCCTCTCAGGTGATTAATATAAATAGGAGAGACACTTCCCTCATTTGGACAAGCATAACACTCAAGCAGTTGCGCTAGAGAGAGAAGAGGCACTCCATCTGGAGGAGAGAAAGCAGTCTAGTCTTGTTCTTGAGTCTTACAATGTACTTGGTTGAAGTCTATATAGAGGAAGTTTTGTTGGGTTTTCTTCCCCACGAGGGTTAACCAGGGTAAATATTTGTGTTTATTTTGTTTTGTTGTGATTTTTATTCTTTCATAGATCCTTTTGTTTTGGTAGAACAAATTTTAAAATCTTACATGGTATCAGAGCTAACCTGAAAGAAGCCATTGTGTAGTAGCTCATTCGACAATCCAACATGATAGGGTTTACTATTCCAAATACCTCCCTCCACAGATCAGCTGGAAAAGAAGGTTCATTCAACTCGTCCTAGGAGGGTGCATATTTTTGTCGAAGCAGTTTTTCATTCTGAGGATTTTCACTTTTTGACCTAACAATACGACCGGGAGAAATTAGGGCATCATATTTTTCAAGGTTCTATCCTCGTATTCCAGAAAAGCAAGATAAAATCTATCTCTCCTTGGGGAAGCACATATTTTCCTCCTCTCATATATACAAGTGATCACAGTTGGAAAATTAGGGTTTCCTAGCCAAACCCTAGGTCATCCTGAAGCTGGTTCTAGAAAAGGTCCTCAAACTGGTAAGTACTATCTCCTATATTTCCATTTAAGGTTCTCATTCATTAAAGATGACAAACAATACCAAGCTTGATGAAAATATTGAGGGAGAAGATAACTTCAAAGCATGGATGTACATAATTATGCTCATCATTGAAGAACATGACCTAGATGGATTTATCAAATAAGAGGTCAAGGAACAAAGGGAGAAGAGGCAAAGGCCAAACACAAAAAGGATATGATCAAAGTAAAAAGGATCATAGTTAATTCCATCAAGGATTAATTGATCTCCCAAGTATCTTCAAAGAATACTCCAAAAGAATTGTTTGATGCACTAACTAATATGTTTGAAGGTAAGAACATCAACATAAGAATGACCTTGAGAAACCAACTCAAGGGTGTGAAGATACAGAAGATAGAGACCATACAATCATATTTCTCAAGAGTATCGCAGATCAAAGAACTGTTATAATCCATTGGTGATATGGTTGAAGAAGAAGAAGTGTTGATGACCACCCTGAATGGTCTCCCTAGAGAATGAGATTCATTCATTAGAGGAATATGTGCTAGAAGAAAGTTAACCAAGTTCAACAAGCTATGGGAAGAATGTGTATAAGAAGAAGGGACGATAATAAACAGAGAAGAGAAGATAAATTTGATAATGAAGATAAAGCTCTAACTACACACACCAAGAATGGAAGAATCAAAAGGAAGAGTCAAGTTTCATCTCCCAGAAGATCACCTAACTTCAATACGAACAAGAAACCTAGAAGGGATTATTCATATTTTGAATGTTACTCATGTCATAAGATGGTACATATTGCTAGACATTTTCCTCTTAAGAAAATCAGTTCAAGAAGAAGAACCAGAAGTACCATGCCCATGCACCTGAAAAAATGAATCAGATAAGGAAAGGACCACAAAAAATGAAGACTCTAGTGAAGAGTATGTCCTAATTTCAGCTCTCACAAGTTCAATCACTCATGAAAGTGACACCTTACTCATAGACAATGGTGCTTCCAAACATATGACATGACATAAGGATTTACTCTCTTGTCTTACCAAAAAATACTACTCACATAAAGTGCATCTTGGAGATGATTATCAGTACCCCATCAAAGGAATGGGAGAATCATCTTACAAATTAAGAACTGGAAATTTCATGAAGATGAAAGAAGTCTTATATGTTCTAGGTTAAAAGAAGAATTTGCTTTCCATATCAACTCTAGATAAGAAAGGGTTTATATTTTCCTTTGTATATGGTGAAGTCCTTATGTGGCCAAAAGGGAAAAAAATAGATGATGCTACTGTAATTGGTGTCGAAGAAGGAGGACTCTACAAATTGAAAGGACACACAAATTCAAATCTTACAAATAGCACCATCAATCCATGCAAACTATGGAATATAATACTTGCTCATGTAAACTACAAAGAATTGCAAATTTCGAGCAAGGTTTTCACACATCTACCAGAGATCCAGATCGACCATGAATCCATTCCCAAGTAGTAACAACAAAGCAAAGGGGATCTTGGACATTGTACACTCAGATGTGAGCGGATCGATGTAAGCCACTTCCTTAAGAGGTTATGTATAGTATGTCTCCTTTATTAATGATTACTACCCTAATTCTTGGATATACTTCATGAAAGGAAAAGATGAAGTATTTGTAAAATTCAAGGAATTTAAGGTTCTTGTGGAGAATCTATCTAAAAAGAAGATCAAGATCTTAAGATAAGGTAATGGAGGAGAATTCACTTCAAATGAATTCACGGACTTATGTAAGGAAGTTGGGATTAAGAGGGAGCTTACCACACCCTACAATCCACAACAAAATGGAATAACATAATGGGAGAATAGATCCATCATGGAAGTAGTCAGATCAATGATCCATGATTAAGATCTTCCTATGCATTTATGGGCAGAAGCAGTAAGAACCGCAGTCTATGTCTAGAATAGAATATCTCGCAGTCACCTCTTGGAAACAAAACCCCAGAAGAAATGTTCACTGGTGAAAATCCCGAAGTAATCCACCTAAATATATTTGGTTGTCCCGTATAACTACATGTTCCAAAGGAGAAAATATCAAAGTTGGACCCTTCAGGAAACAAGGGAATATTTGTTGGATAAAGTGAACATTTAAAAGCTTATTAAATGGGTGTGTGCAAGAAGTTGAGGGTCTCTTTTGGCGCTTTAGATGCAAAACAAAACTGAAAAAATAGACATCCATCAACTTGCATGGATATTTTGAGACACTTACACAATGAATCTTGCGATCAGTTAAAAACAAGAAATGTAGGAAATTGAATGACCTTTCCAAATATATATTTTTTTTCTATTGAAAATGTTGTTAACTATCTAAAGTTAGATAAATTTTAACGGGCACTTTTTATTTTTGTGATAAATTATAAGGTATATGTTTTTGTGGGTGCAGCGTCTGAGTGTCTAAATGATGGAATAAACTTACAAAAACCAGTATACATATAGAGAACATATAGGATTAGTGCACGACTATTTTTCCAATAATAAAAATAATATTTTTAAATTTTTTTTTAATTATCTAAGAGATCAAACCTCGAAAACGGTACATCATTTGTGGGTGCATCGTTTGAATGTCTTAATGCAATTATTTGTAAATGGGCTTTTTATAACATGTAGAGATTGGTGTTCTTTAGTGCACCATACAATTTCTTTTTTAAATGGTTGAGAAACGAAAGAGATATGGACGAAACACTACCAGTGTTTTTTTTGAGTTGAGGAGTGATGACAGAAGATAAATAAGAAAAAAATAGAAAAAATTATGTATTCTTGTTAAAATTTACATATTTAGAATCCGCAAAAAAAACCATATCTGTTTCTAAAATCTCATAAAAAATGGAGGTCACCAGCATAATCAGACAAACCGCTAAACACGAGCATATTGAAAATTTGGATATAATGTTGAATTAGCCATGGTTGATCATACTCCAAGGCACATGCATGTTGAATCCGAAGCAAAGTACAAAGCAGAAACATAGGCATAGGAATTCCATGAAAGCATGGGTGGAGGCTCGGCCTTATCATTTGGAGGGAATAAATTTTTGAATTTAAACAAAACGCGTGCACGTTATATAGAAACAAAATGCATGCGTGTTATATAAAAACAAAACGCGTGCGCATTATATAGAAACAAAATGCGTGCGCGTTATGTGATGACAAATCGCATGCGCATTTTGTAAAACCAAAAATAGCATTCATCATCATCTTCAACTTCATCATGATCATCATCTTCAACTTCATGATCATCATCATCACCATCAACATCATGAACATCATCATCACCTTCATCATCCTCATCACCATTGTCGTCATCATCATCATCATCAACATGATCATCATCTTCATTATCTTCATCTTCATCTTCATCATCATCACCTTCCTCATCATCATCATCATCCCCATCGCCATCATCATTATCATCATCCTCATCCTCATCGTCATCTTCAGCTTCATCATCATCACCATCATCATCATGAACATCATCATCACCATCGTCGTCATCATCATCATGAACATCATCGTCATCACCATCATTGTCATCATCATCATCATCCTCCTCCTCCTCATCATCATCACCTTCCTCATCATCAACATCATCATCACCATCATCAACATCGCCATGATCATCATTATCATCTTCATCATCCTCATCTTCGCCATCATCACCATCGTCATCGTCATCATCACCATTGCCATCATTGCCATCATCATCATCATCATCAACAACATTATCACCATCGTCGTCATTGTCATCATCATCACCATCATCATCACCTTCATCATCCTTATCATAATCATCACCATCAACATCATGAACATCATCATCATCATCACCATCATCATCATCATCATCACCATCATCATCATCATCATGATCACCATTTCCATCATTGCCATCATCATCATCATCACCATCAACATCATGAACATCATCATCATTATCCTCATCATCATCCCCATCATCATCGCCATCAACATCATCATCATCATCATCATCATCATCATCAACATCATCATCATTCATCATCATCATCCTCATAATCATCATCACCATCACCATAATGAACAACATCATCATCATCATCCTCATCATCATCACTTTCATCATCATCATCATCATCATCTCCAACAACATCATCAACATCCTCATCCTCATCCCCATCCTCATCCCCATCCTCATCATCACCATCACCATCACCATCAACATCATCTTCATCTTCTTCATCATCATCATCTTCATCACCTTCATCATCATCATCTTCATCACCTTCATCATCACCATCGTCATAATCATCATCATCATCACCTTCATCATCATCATCATCATCATTGCCATCATCATCATCATCATCATCACCATTAACATCATCAACATCATCCTCATAATCATCATCATCCTCATCATCATCACCATCAACATCATGAACATCATCATCATCATCATCATCATCATCATGAACATCATCATCATCATCATCATCCTCATCATCATCACCATCAACATCATGAACATCATCATCATCATCATCATCATCATCATGAACATCATCATCATTCATCATCATCATCCTCATAATCATCATCATCATCCTCCTCATCCTCATCATCGTCATCACCTTCATCATCATCATCATCATCACCATCATCAACATGATCATCATCGTCACCATCAACATCATCATCATCATCATCCTCATCATCATCATCATCAACATCATGAACATCATCATCACCATCATCATCACCATCAACATCATGAACATCATCATCATCATCATCATCATCATCATCATCCTCATCCTCATCATCATCATTCATCATCATTCATCATCACCATCATCCTCATCATCATCACCATCAACATCATCATCATCATCCTCATCATCATCCTCATCATGAACATCATGAACATCATCATCATCCTCATCATCATCATCACCATCAACATCATGAACATCATCATCATCCTCATCATCATCGTCGTCACCTTCATCATCGTCGTCATCATCATCATCATCATTCATCATCACCATCAACATTGTGAACATCATCATCATCATCCTCATCATGAACATCATGAACATCATCATCATCCTCATCATCATCATCACCATCAACATCATCAACATCATCATCATCATCCTCATCATCATCCTCATCATGAACATCATGAACATCATCATCATCCTCATCATCATGAACATCATGAACATCATCCTCATCATCATCATCACCATCAACATCATGAACATCATCATCCTCATCCTCATCCTCATCATCATCATCACCTTCATCATCATCATCATCATCATCATCATCACCATCATCATCATCATCACCATCAACATCATGAACATCATCATCATCATCCTCATCATCAACCTCATCATCCTCATCATCATTCATCATCACCATCATCCTCATCATCATCACCATCAACATCATCATCATCATCCTCATCATGAACATCATGAACATCATCATCATCCTCATCATCATCATCACCATCAACATCATGAACATCATCATCATCATCCTCATCATCATCATCACCTTCATCATCATCATCATCCTCATCATCATCATCACCATCAACATCATGAACATCATCATCCTCATCCTCATCCTCATCATCATCATCACCTTCATCATCATCATCATCATCATCATCATCACCATCATCATCATCATCACCATCAACATCATGAACATCATCATCATCATCCTCATCATCAACCTCATCATCCTCATCATCATTCATCATCACCATCATCCTCATCATCATCACCATCAACATCATCATCATCATCCTCATCATGAACATCATGAACATCATCATCATCCTCATCATCATCATCACCATCAACATCATGAACATCATCATCATCCTCATCATCATCATCGTCACCTTCATCATCGTCATCATCATCATCATCATTCATCATCACCATCAACATTGTGAACATCATCATCATCATCCTCATCATCATCCTCATCATGAACATCATGAACATCATCATCATCCTCATCATCATCATCACCTTCATCATCATCATCATCCTCATCATCATCCTCATCATGAACATCATGAACATCATCATCATCCTCATCATCATCATCACCATCAACATCATGAACATCATCCTCATCATCATCATCACCTTCATCATCATCATCATCCTCATCATCATCCTCATCCTCATCCTCATCCTCATCATCATCATCACCTTCATCATCATCATCATCATCACCATCATCAACATGATCATCATCATCACCATCATTAAAATCAACATCATCATCATCATCAACATCATGAACATCATCATCATCCTCATCATCATCATCATCATCACCATCATCAACATGATCATCATCATCACCATCATTAAAATCAACATCATCATCATCATCAACATCATGAACATCATCCTTATCATCATCATCACCATCAACATCATGAACATCATCATCATCATCATCATCATCACCACCATCAACATCATCAACATCATCATCATTCATCATCATCATCCTCATAATCATCATCACCATCAACATAATGAACATCATCATCATCATCATCATCATCATCATCATCATCCTCATCATCATCTTCTCCAACAACATCATCCTCATAATCATCATCCTCATCCTCATCCTCATCTTCATCATCACCTTCATCATCATCATCATCATCACCATCATCAACATGATCATCATCATCACCATCATTAAAATCAACATCATCAACATCATCATCAACATCATGAACATCATCCTCATCATCATCATCACCATCAACATCATGAACATCATCATCATCCTCCTCCTCATCATCATCACCTTCATCATCCTCATCATCATCATCATCAACATCATGAACATCATCCTCATCATCATCATCACCATCAACATCATGACCATCATCATCATCCTCCTCCTCATCATCATCACCGTCAACATCATGAACATCATCATCATCATCCTCATCATCATCATCACCTTCATCATCATCATCCTCCTCCTCATCATCATCACCGTCAACATCATGAACATCATCATCCTCATCCTCATCATCATCCTCATCCTCATCCTCATCCTCATCATCATCATCACCTTCATCATCATCAACATGATCATCATCATCACCATCATCATCATCATCAACATGAACATCATCATCATCATCATCACCTTCATCATCATCATCATCCTTGTCATCATCGTCACCATCAACATCATGAACATCATCATCATCATCATCATCATCACCATCAACATCCTCATCATCATCCTCATCATCAACATCATGAACATCATCATCATCCTCATCATCATTCATCATGCCCATCAACATCGTGAACATCATCATCATCATCATCATCCTCATCATCACCATCAACATCATCATCATCATCATCATCATCATCATCATCATGAACATCCTCATCATCATCATCCTCATCATCATCCTCATCATCAACATCATGAACCTCATCATCATCATCCTCATCATCATCATCACCTTCATCATCGTCATCATCATCATCGTCATTCATCATCACCATCAACATCAAAAACATTTAGAATAATTAAAAAATTTACACTTTATTGTAAATATATATTTGAAAAAATTTCCTTTGAAATGTAACTTATAGGTCCATTTCCTTTTTATTATTATTTAATCATTATCAATTATCCATCCATAAAAAATTTTAAACTTAAACAAGTT
>LPNX010450076.1:79212-92554 GCA_001517045.1 Pseudotsuga menziesii | reverse complement strand
GTAGTTATATAACGCGTACACGATATGGCTTCCTATCCTACATGTCCCATGACATGTCAGGCTCGGGTTGAACCATACCAAGTGCTATGTCAGGCTCGGATTGATGTATTTTTTGGTAACGTGATCTTGTTTTTGAAAACTAGGATTGCATCTTAAAGGTCCCTCATCTTCTTGCACTGACCCAAATTTATATTCTTGGATTCTGGCAGATCGAGATCAGTAGAGAGGTTACATTTGATGAAGATGCAACCTTCACCAAATCCATAAAAGTATTTGCAGATAAAGATCATGAAGAAGAGGAGGATGCTCCTAGAACCACAAAACGTACTAAACCACCAGTTAGAGGTATTGAAGAATATCATATACAATAATATCATAACCTTGCAGAACCTATATGACTTATGGAAACACCCCAGAAGATGATCTCAACAAAAAGAAGACCAACTTGGGCTCGTGATGTAATCAATGAAGCAGAAAGATATGGTGCACCATAAGGAAGCAAAAGACAAAGAATCTACTCGGACTATGTGGCAATAATGAGAAACCTTATTGATGAAGAACCCACATGATTTGAAGAAGCTTCGAAGAAGAAGGAATGTTTGCAGGCCATGATCGATGAATACTAGTCAATAATAAAGAATGATGTTTGGGATGTGGTGTCAAGACCAAAGGACAAATAAGTAATTTCTTCAAAATGGATTTTCAATACAAAGCACTCAAGAGATGGAATTATAGAAAATTTTAATGCAAGATTTGTCACACGAGTATTTTCACAAAAGGAAGGAATTGATTATGAAGAAACTTTTGCACCAGTAGCAAGATATACTTCTATCATAACTATCCTTTCCTTGGCATCCAAGATGAAATGGAAGCTACATCAAATTGATGTAAAAACAGCTTTCCGAAATGGAGTCATAGAAGAATAAGTATATATTGAACAACAACCGGGATTTGAAACCCACGACAAGGAAACACATGCATACAGATTAAAGAAAGCTCTATATGGGTTAAAAAAAGCACCCAGAGCATGGTATGGAAAAATTGATGGATTCCTAATGAATTTGGGATTTACCAAAAGTAAAGATGATTCCAACCTTTACTACAAGGTTGAAAATGATGGGATCATGATATTACTATTATATGTAGATGACCTATTTTTGAAAGGGAAGGAGAAGCTTGTTAGAGAATGTAAGAAGAAACTTGCAACAAAATTTGAGATGAAATACCTTCACACAATGCACTATTTCCTAGGTCTTGAAGTATGGTGGTTTCCTGATGAGTTGATTTTCCTAATCTAAGGAAAGTACCCCGTAGAATTTTTGAAGAGATTTGGGATATTAGATTGCAAAGAAATTAACACTCTGATGGTGAAAAACTTGAAAATACTGAATGACGATTCTTCAGAGAGAGTAGATGTCACATTATATACACAGATTATTGGCTCACTAATGTATTTGACAAATACAATACCATCTATATGCTTTGTTGTGAACACCTTAAGTCAGTATATGGTGGATCCCATACATGTTCATCTAGTTGCAGCAAAACATGTGATGACGTACTTGAAAGGTATATTGGACTATGGCCTCAGATATAAAACCGAAAGTGAGTTCAAATTGTGTGGCTACACTGATTCATATTGGGATGGAAGTGTTGAAGATAGAAAGAGCACTTCAAGAGGTTGTTTTGTTTTGGGATAAAGTGTGATATAATGGCTTAGCATAAAGAAAACAAGTATTTCCCTCAGTACAACCGGGGCTAAGTACATTGCAGCATGTTCATCCTGTAGTAAAGCAGTGTGGCTTCACAAAATATCAGCAGGATTGTTCGATACCGAGATGGATGCAATTGAGATCTATTGTGACAACCAGAGTTGCAACAAGTTAATAGAGAACTTGGTGTTTCATGATAAGTCAAGAATATATATATAAATTATCATTACATCCAAGATATGGTGCAAAGAGGATCTATGAAGCTCCAGTATGTTCCTATAGAGGAACAAGTTGTTGATGTGTTTACTAAGCCTATGTCTCGTGTAAATTTTGAACACTTTCGAGACAATCTTGGTGTATTCCGAAAGGACCTCCCTTGAAAGAGGGAGTGATGATGAGATTATTATTAAGGATGAGATGGCAGTTATGTGCCAGTACAGAAAATTCCAGTGTGTCTGCAGATGTTGATGAGGCCCGACACTCACATGTGGATGATAGTATCCTCTTTAAGGATGGTCTTATTGACAAGAACACTCTCTTGTTCAGAATGGTCCTAGATCTTACTGGCTGAGTATAGTCCTTCATACGATAGTACTTTCTTCTGGAGAGTGATCCTATTTTCACTTGTAGGATGGTCCTGTGGATAAGAAAACTCTCTTGTTGAGAGTGGTCCTAACTCTTACCAGGTGATGATGGTCCTATGGGTGATAGTACTCTCTTCTAGAGAGTGATCCTGCATTCACTTTTGGGATGGTATTGCATACAAGAACACTCTCTTGTTGAGAGTGGTACTAGCTCTTATTGGTTGAGGATGGTCCCGCATACGATAGTAATCTCTTCTGGAGAGTGATCCTACATTCATTTGTAGGATGGTCGAGTGGCCAAGAACTCTCTCTTGTTGAGAGTGGTCCTAGCAATGACAGGCTGAGGATGGTCCTACGGACGATAGGACTCTCATATGTTGAGTGGTCATGCATTTAGCTTCGGATCACATATGCATTCAGTTGCAGACAATAGTATCCTCTCTGTGAATGGTCCTGTGGAAAATAACACTCTCTTATTGAGATTTGTCTTAACACTTACTAGTTTAGGATGGTCAGACGGACGATAGTATTCTCATATGTTGAGTGGTCTTGCATTTAGTTGCAGACGATATCTACATTCAGTTGCAAATGACAGTATCCTCTTCGAGGATGGTCCTGCGAACAAGAACACTCTCTTGATGAGAGTGGTCCTAGCACTTACCAGATGAGGATGGTCATGTGGATGATAGTACTCTCTTATGGAGAGTGGTCATGCATTCACTTGCAGACGAGTTCGTGCATTCAGTACCAGATATGATGAGGCTTGAGATGACACTAGAGATGATTCTCGAGATGATTCTAGAGATGATGATGCAATAGATGATGATTCTCGAGATGATTCTGGAGATGATGCTCGAGATGATGTAATAGATGATGATGCTCGAGATGATTCCAAAGATGATGCTCGAGACAATACCAGATGATAGAGATGTCTGTGATGATGATTTTCCATGGATGATAATGATGTTGATGTAATTGTGAAAGTTTCATATGACATATAGATTCACTAGTTAGTTGTACATACATGTTGTTGTATTGTAGAATACCTTCCTTATTAAGAGGGAGTGTTAAAGAAATGTAACTGCGAAAGATTTTTTTTTTGTATTAGTATTGTTATTACCCCTTCTAGAGATTTTGTTCCTTTGATTAGGTATTTCATTGATGTATTTGGTCATGTAAAGCGTTGAGGTAAAACCTTCATTGTAAGTCGGGTCAGTTGTACCCACAAAAGTATTATTAAAATGTATTTGTGAGTCTTCCAAGGCATGTCATCTCTGGTAGTAAGGAGAAGTTAGCCCAGTTGGGTTATTAGGCCTATCACCTGATTAGTATAAATAGGAGAGGCCTTTCCCTCATTTGGACAAGCAAAACACTCAAGCAGTTGCGCTAGAGAGAGAAGAGACAGTCCATGTGGAGGAGAGGAAGCAGTCTAGTCTTGTTCTTGGGTCTTACACTATACTTGGTTGAAGCCTATATAGAGGAATTTTTGTTGGGTTTTCTTCCCCACAAGGGTTTCACAGGATAAATATTTGTACTCTCTTTTGTTCTGTTATTCTTGTTATTCTTTTAGATATCCTTTGTTTTGGTATAACAACTTTTAAAATATTAACAATATATATATTAATTATAGAACAAAAATATAGAACAAAAACTTTCACCTCCAACAAAACAAACAAGGTAATTTACTTAATGTTAATAGCTTAGCATAATAAATGCACATGTATTTTTGTATATTTAGATTGACAAGGAAATTCTTAAGATTATTTTGACAAGTGTTATATAATTAACAATAATTATCCTTTCCCGTGTTTTAACTATGGTTAGGAAGGTTTGCATGGGATTTCCATCATACAGATATTTAAAAAGCCCCAAAAAACATGGGATACTCAAATCTAAATGAAATGTGAGTCTTTAATTCTCATGATGAGCTGATTATTTTCTCTTCAAAACATGGAAGCGACATTACAGGCAAAGCCTATATGCAACCTAAAGAAGGTAATTGAATTTATAGATTCTATTGATACCCATATATTTCTTTGTTATCCTTGGTTTTTTATATACGAATGTTACTGTATCCTTAGAGAGTTGCAAAATGAATGAGGATATTGCAAAGCTGATCAGTCTGTGAGAAAAAAGGACAATGGTCTCTGGCATGCATTTTGAATACCTTCTCAGGAGGATTCTGTGCTATGGAGTATTCCTAGTACTCTTTAAGGGAACAATATGTCCTTCAATAACATGATTTAACATATTCTAATACTCCCATACTTTTATGATATCTTCAATACCTCCACCCAGATCAGGAATGGCATTAAATTAAGAAGAGACTTTGCAAGGTTCGTGTCACTAAACTCACTAAATTATTAGGTCACCTATATGCATGCATACCTTCTCTTTGGAGGGATTATTCAAACGGTTTGACCTTCAACTCCCACAATATAACAATATATTTGCATCATGTAAGCACCATTTTCTCTTCCACGTCCTCTTAATTTCATGCAGACTCTACCATGTAAATTAATTTGTTTTAATTTCATGTCATGTGCATATTTTTCACTTTTGTGTGGAACAACAACCTTAACATTGTGAGATACCCAATATTTTTCCATTCTTGCACACATTTATTTCTCTGATACCTTCAACACTCCCAAGTCATGCCTCTTCAACAAAATCCCTCTTGCAATTTTGATTTCATCTCAAATATAAGTTCCAAACAATTTACGTACCATCAAATTCCTTCATCATTTTCTTCACGTGCCATACGTATAGATATTCTTGTATACCCTCAACACTCCTTAGTATGTCTCTTCAACAAAACATATCCTGCAATTTTAAATGCATCTTGAATGACTAGTTTCAAACCATTTACATACCTTCAAACTCACTCATCATTTTATTCATGACCAAGTTTCAAACAATTTACATTCCTTCAAACTAATTCATCATCTTTTTCATGTGCCATGAAGATATATTTTGTAATTCCTCTATGTTCTGCAAACTGACCTTCCTTTCTTAAATTCTATAATTCCTCGTACACTTGATTGTAACCTACAACAATAATTTGTCTCTAAACTTTAGAACCATCGTATTCCAAACTTGATCTTCTCTTTTTTACCTTTTCAGTTTCCTCGCACTGCATGATTTTCCATTATTTTTGCACTGTGTCCCTTCAACTGGTGAAATGTCATATACAGATCTTCAATTCTCACAAATTTCTAATAGCTCTCCTTCTAACTTAGCAAATCAATCACTATCTCTACCTTCAAGATTTAGCCATAACAAAGAGCTTGGCATATATAATTAGGTAATAATCTATACAGAATGTGTTGTCCACTTTTTATCCACGAGACAGTAAATTCATACACAAAAGCAATAATGACTCTAGCCATAAACCATTATTGGCTCTCGTCAAGCACCACAAACCACGAGCTTTAAGTAAAGACATCAATAAAAAAAACTCCATACAAACTATAAGGGATTTAACATATGCACCAAAAAATTGTATTATATAGAAGAACCAGTCTCTCAGGAAAGATCCACAAACTCATGGTGAAAATAGATGTACCAATAATAACAAGAGGGACTGCAAGGCAGCAAGTCCCTGCCTATTGCTGTGTTTGTTTCCTTGAGATTGTAAATGTTGCATGTTATGATCGTAGATGTCTAAGGCTATGTTTTTTCATCCAAAAGGTAAACCACATGTTAAATAGCTTCCAAGTGTGCAGAATGAAGGAGAAGACCCACATAAAATCTCACGACCCAACATCGTGCTCAATGTTTCAATGCGTTGAGAATACACCCGTGTGTGTAAACCATGCAGATGAGATAGCTGTAGCACAATACAAAGGCTTCTTTCATTTGCTAACTCTCTGCTCTCTCCGAGAAGACAACAAGGTGAATCTTAATGATGTTCCCAATTTCAAATGTCAAAGAGCATCCAAATGTTAAGTTATTGTAGCTGAGCCTGGCGAGGTGAGATAGCTGTAGCACAATAAAAAGGCATCTTTCATTTTCTAACTCTCTTCTCTATCCGAGAATTATAATGTTTATATGAACAAGAGTATACGAAGATGTATCTCCCGCAAAGGGTTAGTCGACCAACCACTACAAGTATGTGGGTATCGACTGAAACTATGTGTGCATGAATCTCAATATCCATCATTTAGTGAGAATTCTCTCTCAGTTGAAGGTTTAAAGTATTCTTCTGTCGATTTAAACTGAAAATAGCGTCGACCATCGAATAATTCATAGCTCTTATAAATAACATAACTTCCTTGGTTAGCTTGTTGTTGTGTCTTATTCTAGTAAATTCTTGATAATGAAAAGAGATATCAACAATGGATAAGGATTTTTCACTGCTCATTTAACATGTTCTACAAATGGAATATGCTCGACAATAGAGAGAACTGTTGATAAACGAATCAGTGTGTATAAGTCTGTTAACTAGTCTGACATCAAGAAGATGTCGACTTATTCTGTCATTTAACAATTGAAAAAGAAGTCGGCCATCAACCAAGCACATCGAACTGATGAGGGAAGTATGTGTTTGATCACCATGAGTAGTCATCAGTGTCAACCTTTTGTTTTGACTAAAAAAAATCATTGCAAGTGAAGATTCGATGCCTAATCTAGAGTGTTTATTACAATTATTATTTATTATTATCTAAAATCTAAATAGTTGGATGAATTTATTCATATTACAATTATTATTTATTATTACCTAAATTATTATTTATTATTCTCTAAAATCTAAATAGTTGCATGAATTTATTCATATTACAATTATTATTTATTATTATCTAAAATCTAAATAGTTGTATGAATTTATTCATATTTATATTTATAAAATCAAAAATAATTTTAGTTTGAAAACTTATGTTAATGTAATTAATTTAACTATCTATGTCACACAAGTCCCAAAGCACCAAGAAGACAATAAGGTGAATCTTTCATAACGTAACCTTTTGTATTCCTAGCATCTCCCCAGTGCAGTGAGTAAATCACAGTGCAGGAACTAGTCGTATATGCAATTGATATATAACCAGCGATTCATATATAACCATTTCCAGATTGAGAGTCCACAACATCTATTCCAATTTGAGTGTCAAAAAGGATCCAAATGTTAAGTTATTGCAGTTGAGCCTGGCAAGTGTGCTCTCAGTTGTGCTTGGAGAAATTGTTCGAGGATGGAGAATTAAGTCAACCAAGATATACAAATGTCAAGTTGAACATACAAGCATCTACGGGAGACATAAGGCATGGAAAATGGCAATGATTGGTGTCCAATAAAGAGCACCTGTCCAAGAAAAATTCTGACACACGCAGTCATAATTAGAGAGCGTAGTTAATGTAAAAGGTTGAGTTTTATTGCTGGATAAGTGCACTACCCTAATGTAAAGTGCCACTGTAATGGAAGGTGCAAATCCACAACTAACTAAATTGAACGCTTGAGTGTGAAAGTAAGCACCAGATTCGAGGTGATTTTGTTCAAACTTTAGATATTGTAGGTTGCCTTCTTCATTTGAAGAATATATTCGTGCAGCAAATTTAATTCAGTTCATGGTTGCGATTTCTGGTGAAGGGAGAACCTGTTGAGTACATTGAAGAAATGATTCATAAGAAGAAGCATTTTATTAATGTCTTACGTTTGCTTCTCCAGGTCTTTCGTCCGTCTATATTGCAGCTTTTTTTTTGGGTAGGAAGGATATGCTTATTAAAATGTTCAGTTTTACTTTGTTTCATATTAGTTGGTATTAAAATTTCAGAATCATAAAACAATAATATATTAATTTATTTATTATTAAGCAACCTTGATTATAAAGTAAATGATAACAATATTATTATCGTTGTAGTGATATATTTTCAATAGTGTAACTTACTATCCATATTTATATATGAACCATGTAAATTGAAATGAAAGATAAATTAGAATTTATTATGTGTGTGTATTTTTAACAAATAAGTGTGGTTTGTATTAAAACTCTAGCGTCATCTATTAGTCACATGAATAATATATGCATGTGTCTCCGATTGGAAAATAATGAATGACATCTGGCTATGTTCTGTTCCAACTTTTTGCATGAGAAGAACGGATGGTTGCATGAGAAGAACGGATGGGGTGCCTTTGGGCTTCAGTCTTACTGTTTCTTTGTTTAATTTTTTGTTTTTAATCCTACGGCTTATACTCTTGGTAGAATACAATGTTCAGAAAATGCTTGTGCCATAGTTCCTGAAAATGGACCATATTTTTTTTTGTTGTTTTGGGTCGAACAGATTTACCAGTTTTATGTTTTATCGCCATCTTCTGATAGAATATCATTTTTTGTTGTTCCGGGTCCAACAGATTTACTGGTGGGTTTTATCCCTCTCCTCTCATAGAATATCAGGTATCACTTCTTTGAATCTTGAAAGCTTCAATTTCTTTCAACTTTCATTAGCGTGACCAGATTTAGGCTTTAGTTAAATTTTTACCACTCACTTTATTCATGTATGTATATAGATGATGGTATCCTTTTGTTGCTTCTGTCTCTATTTTTTGAACTGTTCTGGATAATGAAGAGGAACACATCCCAATCTTATCTAATAAATTTAAAATGTTTAGCCACCTTTTCTTGTGATTTTGAAAAGATTACAAAATGTCATGAGCTTTGAATGCAGTAACACTTTATGTTGCCTCTTAAACTAGCGAACTTGTTTGGGCTCGTTTTCCTGAACTTGTAGGAAAGTGCAAAGAGAGTCTTCTTCTGGAGAAAGAGATGTAGAGTCTATTAAACTAAAGCCTGAGATAGAGGTTAAGGTATTTATTATTTTCTGCTGAACGGAATTGGTATTTACTATTTACAATTATGTTCTCTTCATACATGTTAAATTAGGGATGGAACTGAGCTTGATGCAGTAATATTTTTTCCAATCTAATTGTAACTTACCTTTTGAAATGCTGGTTACAACAGGCCATATATTATGATAATGTGGGAGTTGTATTGAGGTGGGAGCTGTATTGAGGATTCATGGCAAAATTGTTGTTGAGAATGAGAATGTCAAGGTTAATTTTTCTTTTTTAATATTTTTTATACATTTTCTTATTTTATAAGAAAGAATTATAAAACATTTTTCTATTTTATATGAAAGAATTGTAAGAATCCCAAACCTTTTACCCGCAGAAAATTTTATGTAGCATTAAATAGAAAACCTTACTAAAGAAGACAATACTTACATACATACCTATTTTTTCTCTTTTGTTTTTTATAAGTTCCTTAGGTTTATTTTTTCTCTCATCCAAGGGATCTTCATACAGTGGAAAATGATGATGGTTTTCAAAGTCGTCCCCAACATGCCAGTTTTCATCAAGGGATTTAAGGTCCTCCATGGAATGCCAAGATCCTCATCTGAAGCCTCCAATAGATAAGAAAGATCAAACCCAAACTAGAAAACTGTGTCTATGGTCGTAGAGTGAAGAAGATGGCCGTGACCCTCTGTGTGAATAATTGAAGGGGGATGCCTCTAATTGGTGCTTTCTTATTAAACCATTGGGGCAACTTATATCCTTTCTATTATGAAAGGAGACAATTTTATTTGTCATTTCCGCTTTATCCATTGTCGTCTTGTGAAAATATCACCATAGAAGATTATAAGGAACTGTTGACATCTAAGGAACCCTCCTGCTGGTAAGAAAAGAGAGTCGTGGTCTCCCTTGCCACATATTCCCTTGGTTATTCTCTGTTTCCAGACTGTATCCTCCCTCACGTGAAATTCAAGCCTCATTTATGTGTGATTTATTCGCTGTGGAGGCGTTCCATTTCCCGGTGATCAATGGAATCGGATAGAGACTCGGGCTCACGATGGCGTTTTCTGAGTTGCACCTCAGTCATTATTGAGTGGCGACAGGAGTTTCAAACTCGGAACAAAATAATGTTGCACAGACGAAATGAGAGGACGATGATAGCACATCCAAGAACTTCTCTTTCGTGCAACCATAGTGGATATGGATAGCAGAGGGTATAAGATGGCAGTGCACCTTGAAGATGTTCGAATGATAGCACATTTACATGCAAAATTCCATGCCACCAATTGACTTCATCACATGTACGACATGCATGTTGCCAACAATGACATAGTTAACTACTACATATGTTTACCTTGTTATGCTAAGTTATGCAATCAAACATTAAATGTCATGAACTAATGTTGAACTCATTTTTAGCATTAATCAATTTCGAATGAATTTGAATGAAATGCACTTCACATAGACATCAAAACATTGGCCAAAATTTATCAAAAATATTGAAAAATATTGCTTTGCCTCGGGAAGAGGCCAAATAAGAGATCAAAATGTTTGATTGGTTCAGCAAAAGGCAGCTTCGTTCATAAACATGCATATGGAAATGGACCAAATACAGCTTGTTTCATAAACAAGCATCTGAAAATGGACCAAAAATAACTGGAAAATAAAATTGAGAAGTTAGACTAAAATTTTAAAATTGATTTCGATTATTGTGCAGATTAATATAAATGGCAGCAAGCCGATTACAAGAGTCCCTGCTACATGAAGGAAGGGACTAATAAAAAGGGTCCTTTCACATCCACGTTTATAGAGGGTAGTTTCATTTGAAAGTAGGGATAATTTTAGGGGCGAATTTTAGCCCAGTGGGCTATTTTTCCATGTTTTTCTCCAAAAAAAGATTTGCCATTTTGCATTTTTTGAAGCCCTGTTTCTCCCAATTTTGATGGGGTAAAATGTTTTCACCCTAAAAATCACCAAATTATTATATAAACGATATAAAATCCTTGGAAATTAAATATGTTTTAAAAAAATTCGTCAATCATTTTATAGTTGGAAATTTAAGAATTGGTAATATTCACCAACATTTGTCCACTTTTAAATAAGTATGGTTACTTAAAATCATCCCTGTTTGGAAGTGTACTTGTTAAACTTAGAAATGTTAATGTAGCATCAAATTTATCGTTCAATGCCACGTACTAAAGAGGGTAGTTTCATTTGAAAGTAAAATTGTTAAAACTTTAAGATGAACAGAGCATCAAAAACTTATCCTTCAATCCCTCTAAGTAAGCTCTTTCTTGTACTCTCAAGAAATATTTCCACGTAAAGGTTGCACCTCTGAAGAATTTAGAAAACATTGCGATGATTGTAACAACCACAAAATAGTTTACATATGTTTATAAAATCTAATGGGTTGCCTCTAGTAACGTTCATCTAGTAGGAGGTTTTCATCACTTTAACACTATGCAAGGTCAATGCTCATAGATTCGTCCATTTATAACATTGATATATGGTTCTTCATTTTTAAGTTAAATATTGATATTAAGTTCATATATGGTTGTTCATTTCTAAGATGGATATTTCGACTAAGTTCATGCCGAGTTCATTTCTAAGCTGAACATTTATTTAATTTAAATATAGGTATATTTTTCCTTTCTCTTAGTAGTTTCTCAGAAGTGATTTCGGTAGCAAACAGGCCTTGGGGTAATTGTTACCAATAGCGATAGGAGGGTGCCTATCGTTAAAGGGAATGTAGCTTGATGATAAAGTGGGTTGGGAAGCATTTCTCAATATTTTATCCTCAAGAGAAAATAGTGAGAAGCAAAAAATTCCTCAATGAAAAATGGTCTTAGAAACAAATAAACACTATGGACATACAAAAAATTTTATTCACCCACAACGTTGCATTGGAATCCATTATAGATAAATTCAATACCTAAATACCTCATCGGGGCTCTCATTGTAGAGATAGGACTTGACATGCTCAAGAACCGGTGGAGAAGAAGTGGGCAGCTGAGAATCTTCTTTCATATTTAGTACTACAACTCCATTTTCCACCATCCTCAGAAAAGTCTCCACACACCATAGAAATCCATACTCCAAGACAATTTAGGGTGAGTGCACAAAGTTGAGGGTCTCTTTTGACGCGTTAGATGCAATAGAAAACTGGAAAAATAGAAATCCATCAACTTGCATGGATATTTTGAGACACTTACACAATGAATCTTGCAATGAGTAAAAACAAGAAATGTAGGAAATTGAATGACCTTTCCAAATATATAATTTTTTTCTATTGAAAATGTTGTTACCTGTCTAAAGTTAGATATTTTTTAATGGGCACTTTTTATTTTTGAGACAAATTATAAGGTATATGTTTTTGTGGGTACAGCATCTGAGTGACTAAATGATGGAATAAACTTACAAAAACCAGTATACATATATAGAACATATAGTACTAGTGCACCACTATTTTTCCAATAATAATTTTTTTTTTAATTATCTAAGACATCAAACCTCGAAAATGATACGTCAATTGTGGGTGCAGTGTTTGAATGTCTTAATGTAATTATTTGGAAATGGGTTTTTTATAGCATGTAGAGGTTGGTGTTCTTTAGTGCACCATACAATTTTTTTTTAAATGGTTGAGAAATGAAAGAGATATGGATTAAACACTAAGAGTGTGTTTTTTGAGTTGAGGAGTGATAACGGAAGATAAATAAGAAAAAAATAGAAAAAATTATGTATTCTTGTTAAAATTTACATATTTGGAATCTCCAAAAAAAACCATATCTGTTTCTAAAATATTATAAAAAATGCACAAAAAATGGAGGTGTTCAGCATAATCAGATGAACGGCTAAACATGAGCATATTTAAAATTTGGATATAATGTTGAATCAACCATGGTTTATCATATTCCAAGGCATAGGCATGTTGAATCAGAAGCAAAGTCCGAAGCAGACACGTAGGCATAAGAACTCCATGCAAGCACAGGTGGAGGCTCAGCCTTATCATTTGGAGGGAATACATTTCTAAATTTAACCAAATTGCATGCCCATTTTAATGAACAATAACGTGTGCGCGTTGATACAAAACGGGAGCGCAATTTTATGAATCACAATGTGTGCGCATTATAAACTACTACAACGAATTTGGTTTTGTAAGTTATATCAATACTAAAATTATTTTATGTCCCCCTCGGCTCCCCTCTTCCCCCTAACTCTTACTAACCCCCCCTCCTCCTGTCCCTACCTTTAACCCCCCTCCCCCT
>LPNX010450076.1:30703-78410 GCA_001517045.1 Pseudotsuga menziesii | reverse complement strand
GCTTCCTCCTCCTCTCTATCTCCCCACCTAATAACACATTGTCTCGCTCTCTTTCCCCCTTTCTGCACTTACTTGCAATCTCTTAACCCCCCCATTGGTCTCTACCTCTAACTCCTTAACACTCCCTCTCCATGTCTACCTTTAATGCCTTACCACCCCCTGCCCCCAAACCTTTAAATGGTATAAGCTCAAAAAAATTATATAGTTCTAAATCGCATGGCCATTTTTGTTAATCAAATCGTGTGCTTGTTTTTATTAATAAAATCATGTGTGCATTTCATTCAATGCTCCTATACACCCCCACATTAATCTAACCACCCCCCACCCCCCCCCAACTCCTATACTCCTAGTCACCCCATACACATCCCCATGTCTCCCCTCTGACACACACACATACATCCCCACATTAATCTAACCCCCCCCCCCCCCCCCCCAACTCCTATACTCCTAGTCACCCCATACACATCCCCATGTCTCCCCTCTGACACACACACATACATCCCCACATTAATCTAACCCCCCCCCCATCTTCATCTTCATCATCATTAACATCATCCTCATCATCATCACCATCGTCATTATCTTCATTTGTTTTCTTATTTGTTTTAATCATCATTAACATCTTCATCTTCATCTTCATCTTCATTGTGGTCATCATCATCATAATCATCATCATAAAGATCTTCATCTTCATCTTCATCTTCATCTTCATTATCATCATCATCATCAACATCAACATCACCATCGTCATTATCCTCATTCTCATCATCATCATCATCGCCAGCAACATCAATGTCATCATCTTCATTTTTGTCGTCGTCATCAACATCATCATCATCATCAACATTGTCATCATCATCATCACCGTCATCGGCTTCATCATCATCGTCGTCGTCATCATAATCACCATGATCATCGATCATTATTGTCACCATCATCATCATTGTTGTCATTATCATCATCAACGATAACATCATCGTCATATTCATCATCGTCATCATCATCTTCATCGTCGTCATCATCATCGTCATCGTCGTCATCATCATCCTCATCGCTATATTCATAATCATAATCTTCATCGTCATCATCATCACCACCACCACCATCATCATCAACATCATCATCATCATCATCATCGTCATCGTCGTCGTCGTCGTCGTTGACATGATCATCATCTTCATCTTCATCTTCATCATCATCATCATCTTCGTCATCGTCACCATCCCCGACTTCATTATCATCATGTTGTTCATCATCACCATGATCATTGATCATCGATCATCATCATCAAAATCACCATGATCATTGATCATCGATCATCATCATCAAAATCACCATGATCATCATGATCATCTTCATCATCAACATCATCAACATCATTGTCATCATCATCATCATCATCGTCGTCATCATCATCACCATCGTCATCAACCTCATCCTCATCATCATTATCATCATAAACATATTCATCTTCATCTTCATCTTCATCATCATCATCATCAACAACATCAACATCATCAACATCATCGTCATCATCATCACCATCATCATCAACCTCATCCTCATTATCATCATCATCATAAACATCTTCATCTTCATCATCATCATCATCATCATCATCATCATCATCACCTTCATCGTCATCATCATCTTCATCGTCATCATCATCAGCATCATCATCAACATCATCGTTGTCGTCGTCGTCATCATCATCACCATCATCATCACCATCGTCATCATCCTAATCCTCATCATCATCATCATCATAAACATCTTCATATTGATCTTCATCTTCATCATCATCATCATCATCATCATCATCATCAACATCAACATCAACATCATCAACATCATCGTCATCATCATCGTCATCATAATCACCATCATCATCACCATCATCATTATACTCATTCTCATCATCATCGTCGTCGTCAGCACCATCAATGTCATTGTCTTTATTGTTGTCGTCGTCATCATCATCATCATCATCGACCTTTTCTTCATCATCATCATCATCATCACCACCACTATCATCATCTTCAACATCATCATCATCACCACCATGATCATCGTTATCATCATCATCATCATTGTTGTCATCATCATCATCAACGATAACATCATCATCATCTTCATCATCTTCATCATCGTCATCATCATCATCATCATCTTCATCTTCATCATCGTCATCATCATGATCACCGCCATATTCATAATCATAATCTTCATCGTCATCATCATCACCATCATCGTCATCATCATCATCATCATCATTGTCGACATCATCATCATCTTCATCTTCATCTTCACCATCATCTTCATCATCATCATCATCTTCATCATCGTCACCATCCCCGACTTCATCATCATCAGCATCATCACCATCATCATTGATCATCGATCATCATCATCAACATCACCATGATCATCATCATCATATTCATCATCAACATCATCATCATCATCAACAAAATCCTCATCTTCATCTTCATCTTCATCTTCAACATCATCATCTTCATCATCATCTTCATCATCATCATCGTCGTCGTCATCATCATCACCATCGTCATTATCCTCATCTTATAGTTATAAAACAATATAGTTAGGTTGAAGAAAGGGGGGGTGTTAAGGCGCAAAGACTAAGGGAGTGCTTGTTAATCCCCCCCTAAACCTTGAATGACCCCTTAGCCATGCAACTACCTTCTTAAATGCTCCAAAATTCTATTAGAGTAAAACGAGCACACATTTTATGTGTCCAAAACGCGCCCCTGTTTTAGTTAACAATAACGCATGCGCGTTTATTCTCAGTATAAACAGTAGCATTCATTGTCCGAGAAACACTCTATAACACATTTTCACAGGTTTGACAATACGCGCGCAAATTCAGGTTACAGATAGTGCGTGAACATTATCTTCTTCACCATATTTTCACACAAAATTGTTTTGTGAATAAAGCATCTCCACCACAAGTTTCTAAGTATTGCTTGGAGCATGGTATACATTGAGGAGCAAGAAATAAAGAATGAATTGAGCAAGAAAGAATCCATTAATTGAGAAACGAGCCACATAGAGCATCTCCACCAATATTGTTTTTCTTGTAAATGAGGAGCTAGCAAAGGCAACATTAACTTGGTCATTGTGGTGGAGTATGTAGACACAATTGAGCAAGAAAGAAACCAAGCTTGGAGAATTTCCCATTGAGGAGCACCATAGAGCATCTTGTTGTAGCTGCAACAATTTCCCAAAATTCCAAAAATTTTAGGACCCTCCTTTGCTTAGATTAGCTTGACTTGCTTCTTTGATTTGGTCTAACATTGTTTCAAAAGTGTTTTTTCTAACCTCTATTGCTGCCTTTGAACGCATTTTCAGCATGCTTGAATCGGAAGATTATTTGATTGATGCTCCCACCGTTGCGAAAAAATATCAAGTCGTGACTTCGACTTTCTGTCCGATATGTTGGTTTTCACGTCGGATGCTTTTTGGTTTTGCATCGGAAGTTTTTATGATTATTTCTTCCGCCGTTACGGACGGAAAATTGCTATCTCCCCCGATCACTGTTTGGTTTTGCTCCCGCTTTGTTGTTTTTGCCAATCCCGTGAGTCATGGGCTTCCGCCGTTTTGGCCGCGGAAAGTTGTATGGTTTCCGGATGTCTAACTCCTTTGAATCTTGTCGTTGCAGAAGGCCGCATCTTTAGTGGCTCCGCCATTGCGGCTGCCAAAACTCTAAACTCTCCGAGCCTTTAGTTTTGTTGCTTCCGACTTAAGTCCCAACGTTGCATACGGTGGTACGCTTCACGGTTCCGCCGTTGCGGGAGAGAGAAACATTAGCCTTTCCAATGTATAGTCGTTTTGCTTCCAATTCAGACTTTACCCATTGCGGATGGATTTATCCTTCGCGGCTCCGCCGTTGCGGCTCCCTTTGCACTATTGGCCCGATGATTAGTATTCCGAGGTTCCACCATACATGTCTCCGTGGATGGCCTAGCGCTTTGGCCGTCCACCGTTGCGGAAAGAAGTTTGCTTTCGACTTCCGATCTAAAGTTGTCCACCATCCGATATGTTACCCGCCGCGCGTGGTTATATATATGGGTGGGTCATGGGGGTCGTTATCTTATTGTTATTTTTCAACTATTAAGCACTGCCATTATCGTGTGTGTCGTTCTCACGAACAGCGAAAGATCTCGTTGTCAGTACCCGCGTCCAGGTGGCTTGACTGTGGAAGTTCGATCGCCCTTCTACCCGCCGTCCGCGCCTTATTGCCAGGTAGGCTCCCCGTCGCTTTTTCCTAGTCCTTTCGAACTGTTGGTTGTTTCTTTTACGGTGGTTTGTTTCCCCGGCCGTTTTCCCTTATCCTGCTAAGCTACATGCCTATATATTGGGGATTTTTTGTGGCGTTGCTATCCACGGTTAGGGAAGGGGGCATTTTGACCCACATAATAGTTTGCCCACAGTCGTTTGTTATGTGACCTTGCTTGTGGTAAGAGGGATTTTGGTGCAAACGACCGTTACACTGTCTGCACCAATCCGCCCTGTATAATGATGTAGAGGGTAGGAATAGGTTTGTCGTGGCCTGCTCCTGTGGGGGTTTGGGTTGTTTGTCCCGATTTTGTGCTACCGGCATCATTTAAACCCCAGCTGTTTCCTACGCGGTCCTGCGTGACCCCATTCGCCGCAGGTTTTCGAACCCAAACCAGTGGAGGGGGATGTACTACTGCTTTAGTTTGTTGACCATAAGCTGCATGGGAATGGTTTTGATAGAACACCGTTGAAACCTTGCGTTTTTCCCCTGTCTGTCCCACGCGGAGAAATAATAATGGCACATGCAGAGAGCGGGGGTTTCAGTCGTGTTAATGTGAATGTTTCTACCGTGAACAGCACGAGTCTCCCTCATTTTTATGTAGATTTCATTCCTGCTGGATTTTATTGTCAGTATTGTTTGGTATTGAAAAGCAGTGGTAACTTGCAAAGTTTACTGCGTATAACTGTTTTCCATCATGCTGGGCATAGACTAAGTCACTGAGCACTACACATTGTGTTTCAATGGTTCTGTTAGTTAGGCCATTTCTGCTTATATGCATGCATATATTTGCTTCATTGACTGATTGCTATCATGTTAAACATAGAAGAAATGACACACTGCACATTGATGTATACAAGTTTGTCACTCAGCCAAAATGGATTAATTTTTACAATGTTGTGTGTGGTAGGAAGATTTCGAATCCACAATGTCAAAGAGGCAAAAGAAGAAGACCCCGGTGGTCGAGGAAGAGCCCGAAGTAGAAGTTGTCACTAAAACTGAATACATATATGAAGACACTAAGTGCATTTATGGTAATGAACCTGAATAGCAGTGGGGGGAAATATATAGACTGATCACACGCAGAGAGGTTCCTGACATGGGCTTAGAAGAAGAGTCCATATATGCCAACATAGAAAGATCTTCACTGATGAAGATCGCCACCAGACCAGAGTTGCTCCTGTGCTCTGAAGTAATCGGTTGGATTCTGCCCCGGGCAGATGTCACAACAATGATTCTGAAGAATGTTGAAAAACAGGTTTATGCTACTTACAGCCTCGGATATGTAGCTCTGGCCTATCACCTGCCAAAAGCACAAGTGTTTTTATTGGATGATTGGTTGAACAACGTTAGAATGGACCTTATTGAAACTATGAAGAAAATGATGTTATCTAGAAAGCATTTCAGAACTAGAGCAACAGGAGATTACGATACAGCAAGCTTAAGGGCCCCCTATAGGTTCATAGCTTTAATGCTTAACAGGATTTTTGGAAGAGCACATGGTAGGTTCTTCAAGTTAGAGTGGATACCCATCACTTTTCATGTTGCAACCCAGGGGACAATTTTCAACTGGGCTAGCCTTGTATCAAATAGTCTTTCACCTTGCTTGGCCTCAGCTTTGGGAGGAGTGGCCCAAAAGAGGTCTGAATTCTATATGAGTTCTATACTTTTCGATTGCATATTGTGTAATCAGCCTTTCCCCGGACTCAGGTGCATCTGGGATAGGGAAAGAATGCCTGTCTATGCTACCTATAAACCGTTGTGGGAACACAAATATCACAGCCATTATCGAGAAGTATGTGAACACTTTATCATGCCCTTATACACACTCATTTTCCTAAAGGAGTATGATTGTGTGTCAGAGGAGGCACTGCAAGTAATAGAGGAGTATGCAAACTACTATTTGACTGAAAATGGCCTGTACTTCAGGATGTTTGGAGGTTCGAGAGCACCTTCCCTGCTGCCCAAATATGCAACTGATTACATTATTCACAAGGAGGCAATCAAACAAGTCTTCTTGGATGGCATAGGGAGCTTTCTGTTTGAGCACAAGAAGACCGCCTATCCTCCTTTTCCCTTCAGGTTAGGAAGCTACAAGTTTACCAGAGTGAAAAAGGCTGATGAATTTGTAGAAGAGCTGGAAAAGTTCCATTTTGGAGAGATACCTTCCGTAGAAATGATACTCATGGTAAAGTAGCTGAACATTGCAAAGCAAATAATGTGCATTTTGAGTATGCCCACCATTGGGATCAGGAAGAATCCATCTTCCAAAATGCAGTAAACATGACAGCCTTGCGAAGAAGGTTCAAGAAGAAGATCACCACCAAAGATGGGAAGGGAGATGAACAAGCAAAGGCTAACGAAGAAGCAAAGAGAATAAATGAGGAATCCCAAAGGTTAGCACAGGAAGCTGCAGGGTGGTTGCACACAGAAGAAGAAGAGAAAATAAAGGCTGCTCAGGAAGCAGCTGAAAAAGTAGAAGAAGCAGCTAAGAAAGAAGAAGAAGAAAAGAAAAGGAAGCTGGATGAGGAGCTTCAAAAGAAAGAAGCTGAAAGGCTAAAGCTGACACAGACAGAGCAGTCAGCTTCTGAAACAGCTACAGGGCAGACCCAGGACGTGGAGAATCCTGAGGTTCAGGACCCACAAGTACCTGCTGCCAGTACACCCATGGGCCCCACTCTCAAGCTGGTCCTTTTGTGCATAAAAAAGGAGAAGAAATCCATGATTTCAATACTGATTTCTACGACAGGGAAACAAAGAGGATAGTGAAGAGAACAGAAAGGAAAATTGAAACGGGAGATCTACTAGGAATAATGATATCGGATACGCCTGTTATGTTGGGAACAGACCAAGATCCAAGATTCACCATTAGGGCTGGAGAAGCACTGATTCAAGATTTGGAGGATAATGTGGGTAGGATCATGACAGACTTGAAGCTATCTAAGAAATCCTCTGCTCAATTGAAAGACAACTTGAGGAAAGAGAGAGAGGAAGGCAATAGGCTGAAGCGGAAGTATGAAGACATGCAGATGGAAATGAAGTCTTCTAAGGCTGAGTTGCAGCTCCTCCAGGAGGAGAAACAAGCTAGTGAAACTGCGCAAGAATGCCTGGAAAAAGTGCAGAAAGAATATCAAGAGCTGAAGGTGGAGAAGGAACGGCTGCAGGAAAAGGTAGAAGAGCTAGAAGAGCAGCAAAATATTATCTTGCAGGCCAGTGAGATGCACTCCCAAGAACAGAAAGAGAAACATCAAGAGCAGATTTCTTCTATGACAACTGCTCTAGAGGAAGCAAGGGAGCACCAGGTTAACCTCCAACCATTCAAAGAGCATATCTTGGCCCAGAAGGCTAAGATGTTGCAGCTACAGACTGCTATAGAAGGAGAAAGGTGCAAGGTGCTGCAGGTAGATAACAGATTGGAGGAAATCCTGGAGACCTCCTCTTACTTTGTTGATCGATCTCAGGACGTCCTTGAAGTCCTAACTGCGAGAATGGCAAGGCAGGAAAACAATGAAGAAACTCCAGCAGAACTGCCATCAAAGGATACACAGGCCCTCAAGCAGGATTATGACTTGCTGGAATTTGCTATAAATACCGCGGAGGATTTCAAAAAATCAGTTAAGAAGACGAAAGGAGCATGCACCGAGTTTTTTAGAAGGCTTCTCATTACCTACAACCGGTGCCAGATAGAGGCCGAGCAGAGGCTTGAAGCTTTCCCGGATCACAACGCCTTTGTGGAGCTGTTGCAGAAGAGATACCAGGAGGAGGAAGCTAAAGTACAGCAGATTAAAGCCCTGAATGATCAGATCTTGAGGAGCGAAGTAGATCATTCAGCTATCAGCGTGCAGCTTCTGGAGGATCAGCTTCGATTGAGTGCAGCCAGGATTGAGGCTATAAAGAACCAGGCTACTAAGTTTGAGATTAATATTCAGTTTTTAGAGCCTTGTGCGTTTGAGAGCATTGCCGCTGAAGCTTCGGCATGGAAGAAATTTCTAGATACCCAAGTGGGACCCTCCTCGTAAAGGATTGGTCATTTTTTGTAATATGTAACATTTTGTAAAAAACCTTTGAGAAAAGTCAAGCATTGGAAAATGAAGAGTTCGGAAGCCCAAAGGTTACTTTGGGCAGCCCAACCGTCTCACCTTTTTTGTATAAATGTAATAGACTAAGAGGGAAAAATGGGTTTTTTCCCAGTTAGACATGAAAAGCTATAATGTAAGAAGGACTATTTCTCTTTGCAATAAAGAAGTATTGTTTGCCTATTGGAGGAAGATTGGTGGCACTTTCAAATGTTATGCTGTGGATGGATGAAAGATGAACTATTTTGTTTTTCCATCTTTTTTTCCATTAACCGTGAGGTCGTTCTAACTCTCAGAACCTATGTTCTTGTTTAAATGATTTCTGGTTTATTTTGTGGAATTACCACCATGAGTAATGTATGATGTTCATAAAACAATTAGCTAACTAATTGTTGAAATATCTTTAATCATTCATGTGTTGTAAGAAAGAAATATCAGCTATCTGTAATTTCTCTTTATGATACATGCACAATTCACATTACTCACAAATAAGTTAAAGTTTTCTCCCAGGGGATAGATAGATAGATAGTTAGTTAGTTTTATTTCTGCACATGTGATTTAGATGCTTGTGAGCCTAAGACGAGAGGTAAGAACCACGCATCACATTGTGAATACTCCTTGCATCCTTATCGCCCTGCATGGTTAATTAGGCATATGCATATCATACTTAAGTCAAAAATACAAAAATATACACGGTGGACCAGGCCACAACCGGTAAAACCTTTGTTTTTGTTACTTTGACCTACGGTAGCCGGACCGCAAACCGGACGGATTCCCCATACCAAATAGTCACGAGCTAGTTGGGAACGTTGACTGGGGAGAATCCCTTTCTGTTGTTGCCTACGAATTTCCAAGCCTCAACAGTTCTGGTGCTAGAAGGAGGGCCGCCAGTGCATGGCTGGCCGTGGAAACTTATTTTCCCAAGATTACCTTACCAGCAGATGTTTTGAAGCTTGTAACCTGACCCAAGTACTTACAGGTTTTGGTTATACCTTTGAAGTAAGAAATCCTGTTCTCACCCTACGTTGCTCTTTACTCAGACTTTGTTCCTTTACCTGTGCTTATGGCTGGTGTAATTATCAATCTGCACAACCCATTTCCTGCTTGGAAAGCTAGATCCCCTTTGAACCTCACACCTCCATTGCATAACCTACCTCAAGCTTTTGATAAGCTGTTGCCTAAGTTTGATCCTAATGAAAAGACTACAATAGATGACCACTTGCAAAGCTTTTATCTAGCATTAGAAGGGCTAAGGGATGGGAAGTATGAAGACGTGGTCTGTAGACTGTTCCTGCACACCCTGAAAGGAGCAGTAGCATCCTGGTATTTCGGCTTGCCTGCAAACTCTATTCCTGATTGGGACACCTTCGAAAGGGTTTTCAGAAGTAAATACACAGCCCAAAAAACACATGCCTCATTGATGAAAGGTCTTGGTTTGTTAAGAAAAGAGAAGAATGAGAAGGTACATAGTTTCACTCAAATATTTTCAATATACCTAAAGAACTTTTCTAAAGCTGACAGACCCTCAGACAAAGTCTTAATTGAATATTATACCTCAGCTCTAGGACCTGAGCTGGCCATGTTTGCCAAGATGAAAGCCAAACCTACATTGGTAGAGACTTATGAAGAGGCAGAAAGGGTAGAGGCTGAAAGGGAAAGTGTAGAAGAGTATCCTGATTTACCTGGAGAGAAAACTACAAATAGAAGAGCTTTATTGCTGTCTAAACCTAAAGAGGAGCAATCACATGATTTTGAAGGAATGTTGAAAGTGATGCAGAAACTATCCAACAGAATCATAGATATGGAAAAAGAAATGGAAATGCGGAAAACTTACAAACCATACTATCCAAAAAAAGAGGATAGCAACCAATGGAAAATCCCTCCCCCAAATTTAGCCTCAATGAATATAACAGAAGTGGGAGGAGACAATTTCTGCACTTTTCACCAACAGCCTCATTCTGAAAAGAAGTGTCCTCAATGGTTGAATTCAATGACATTGGTTATGAATCAGTTGCTAGATTCTAAATTGATCAAGGACAGTGGCAAAGAGGAAAAGAAAAACCAGAATATGGAGAAACAAGATAATGACACTATGTTTTCATGGGATGGTGTCTCGTTGTTTGACACTGAAGAGAGCGCTCTTAAAATTGAATGCACACCTACAGCAACAAAGGACATGGATTTAACAATTTCAAAGATCAAAATATTGCAAAATAATGTCAAGAGACAGGCAGAAGTGAATGTTGAAGACAAAACACTTGAAGCCACTACCCTCAACCAGGAGGCAAAACCGACCAATGAGACTATCAAACCTATGGAAGATGTTGAGGAAAGAAGCGCTGAAATAGTTAAGGAATTCAAAGAGGAGATACCCACCGAAAACCAACCTGTGGAGGAAAAGGTCAAATCAACTGGGGAAAGGAAAACTAGCACCCCACCTTTCCTTTTGACTCTGCAGATTTTGAACCATAAGGTCCATAATTGTCTGGTGGACTCTGGATCATCGGTGAATGTTATGCCTCTTGCAATCTACAAAAAAATTAATGGGCAGCTAGAACCTACTGATTGGGACGTCACTCAACTAGACAAGACTAGTGTCAAAGTGGTGGGGGAGATGAAGAATGTTTTGATTCGATTGTCTGCAAATAAAAAGATATGTCGGTACCTTGATATTGTAGTAGCAGACATACCTGATGGCTATGGATTGATCTTGAATCGAGATTGGTCAACACAACTAGATGGGTACTTTGCTTCAGACTGGTCACACTTGTGGTTGCCTCAGAAGGGTAGCCCAAACCTGATTAAGATTTTAAGAGAGCCCTACATGAAGCACAATGTCACTGGGTTGGAAGAGGATAGTGAATCTGCTGATTTTGTCCTGGGAAATTATCTGATTGAGCTTAAGATAAGACATCTTATAGAAAAAGAGACCAGTTCTAAGATTAACTATCAGCCTGAGCTCCTTCAACTTCCTCAGGATGATGAAGATGAATGTAGGATTGTAGACATGTGTTCAATTGCAAAAATAGCCCAGCTAGACCATGGTTAGATATCTCATGTCTATAATCCAGCCCACCCCTTAACTCATTTGATTGAATATTCTTAAGGGTGGGCACCTATTTTCTTTTCTTTTTGCTTTGTACATAAATAAATTGTGTTGTTTTCTTTAATGCTGTTTGCTTCGATTTATTACTTTGAATGCTGTTTTATTTTATTTTAAATGCTTTATTGCTAGGTCTTTGGTTTTGAATAAAGAGGAAAACTTTTGGTTGCAATGGAAACATCAGCGTTCTTTATTAACTGAAATCTTGAGCAAAAGACTGTGCTTTTAAAGTATAGAATGTCTTCTAGTAGCAGTGTTCCTAACTGGCCATGCATTCATTGAAGTCTTACTTAACCCCTGTAAATAACTCAGAAGTAAAAGAGGTCTGGAATACTATTTCGAGGCTCCATCCATTTCACATCTTAAATATCCAAGGGGGTAACAGCAAAAGACCCACGGAAAGGAAGCAAGGTAAACAGTATATCATATATAAATGATCCCATGCCATAATTTCAGAAAATCTAAAAGCTATCAAATGTCAAAACTCCTTAAAAGAAACAAGACATATCAAAGCAAAGTATCTAACGCATGAATTTCAAATTGCCGAAAGTTCCTCTCCGTCTGTGAGATGAAACGCCAATTCTTCTCTCACACAAAAGGGCACTATGGGATAGAGGAGCCTAAATAAAATTCAGAAAGAGAGGCAAATGGAGAACTCAAAAGAACTAAAGTTCAAATGGCACAAAAGTGCAATTGGCATGGGAATGAGGAACAAAAGGATAATGTTGTTTACTATCTGTTACAATCCTGTGGTGTCCAAGCATGAAACTACCTAAGGAAGGGTAAAATAAACCTCATTTATTAGGCCTCAAAAGAGTCATTCAGACTTGCAATATTTCTGATGTTACCATTTCCCAAAGAATGGACTACTTCTCAATGATTTAAATGCTTAAGTTGGCCAGCTTAGGGATACAAACATCTAGAAGATTTCAATTTCAAGCTAGACAGTCTTGCACTGCGAAGGACTTAATTCAGAAATCTAGGGTTCACCAGGTAGTCGCCAATTGTTGCAGCTGCAACAATTTCCCAAAATTCCAAAAATTTTAGGACCCTCCTTTGCTTAGATTAGCTTGACTTGCTTCTTTGATTTGGTCTAATGTTGTTTCAAAAGGGTTTTTTCTAACCTCTATTGCTGCCTTTGAATGCATTTTCAGCATGCTTGAATCGGAAGATTATTTGATTGATGCTCCCACCGTTGCGGAAAAATATCAAGTCGTGACTTCAACTTTCTGTCCGATATGTTGGTTTTCACGTCAGATGCTTCTTGGTTTTGCATCGAAAGTTTTTATGATTATTTCTTCCGCAGTTACGGACGGCAAATTGCAATCTCCCCCGATCACTGTTTGGTTTTTCTCCCGCTTTGTTGTTTTTGCCGATCTCGTGAGTCATGGGCTTCCCCCGTTTCGGCCGCGAAAAGTTGTACGGTTTCCGGATGTCTAAGTCGTTTGAATCTTGTCATTGCGGAAGCCCGCATCTTTTGTGGCTCCACCGTTGCGGCTGCCAAAACTCTAAACTCTCTGAGCCTTTAGTTTTGTTGCTTCCGACTTAAGTCCCAACGTTGTGGACGGTGGTATGCTTTACGGTTCCGCCATTGCGGGAGAGAGAAACATTAGCCTTTCCGATATATAGTCGTTTTGCTTCCGATTCAGACTTTACCCATTGCGGATGGATTTATCCTTCGCGGCTCCGTCGTTGCGGCTCCCTTTGCACTATTGGCTCGATGATTAGTCTTCCGAGGTTCCGCCATACATGTCTCCACGGATGGCCTAGCGCTTTGGCCGTCCGCCGTTGCGGAAAGAAGTTTGCTTTTGACTTCCAATCTAAATTTGTCCGCCGTCCGATATGTTACCCGCCGTGCGTGGTTATATATATGGGTGGGTCATGGGGGTCATTATCTTATTGTTAATTTTCAACTATTGAGCACTGTCATTATCGTGCGTGTCGTTCTCACGAACGGCGAAGGATCCCGTTGTCGATACCCGCGTCCAGGTGGCTTGACTGTGGAAGTTCGACCGCCCTTCTGCCCGCCATCCGTGCCTTATTTCCAGGTAGGCTCCCCGTCGCTTTTTCCCAGTCCTTTCGAACTATTGGTTGTTTCTTTTATGGTGGTTTGTTTCCCCGGTCGTTTTCCCTTATCCTGCTAATCTACATGCCTATATATTGGGGATTTTTTATGGCGTTACTATCCGCGGTTAGGGAGGGGGGAATTTTGACCCACAGAATAGTTTGCCCACAGTCGTTTGTTATGCGACCTTGCGTGTGGTAAGAGGGGTTTTGGTGCAGACGGTCGTTATGTTGTCTCCACCAATCCGCCCTATATAATGATGTAGAGGGTAGGAATAGGTTTGTCGTGGCCTGCTCCTATGGGTGTTTGGGCTGTTTGTCCCGCTTTTGTGCTACTGACATCATTTAAACCCCAGTCGTTACCTACACGGTCCTGCGCGACCCCATTCACCGCAGGTTTTCAAACCCAAACCAGTGGACGGGGATGTACTACTGCTTTAGTTTGTTGACCATAAGCTGCGTGGGCATGGTTTTGATAGAACACCGTTGAAACCTTGCGTTTTTCCCCTATCTGTCCCGCACGGCAAAATAATAATGGCACCTGGAGAGAGCGGGGGTTTGAGTCGTGTTAATGTGAATGTTTCTACTGCGAACAGCACGAGTCTCCCTCATTTTTATGTAGATTTCATTCCTGCTGGATTTTATTGTCAGTATTGTTTGGTATTGAAAAGCAATGGTAACTTGCAAAGTTAACTGAGTATAATTGTTTTCCATCATGCTGGGCATAGACTAAGTCACTGAGCACTGCACATTGCATTTCAATGGTTCTGTTAGTTAGGCCATTTCTGCTTATATGCATGCATATATTTGCTTCATTGACTGATTGCTATCATGTTAAACATAGAAGAAATGACACACTGCACATTGATGTATACAAGTTTGTCACTCAGCCAAAATGGATTAATTTTTACAATGTTGTGTGTGGTAGGAAGATTTCGAATCCACAATGTCAAAGAGGCAAAAGAAGAAGACCCCGGTGGTCGAGGAAGAGCCCGAAGTAGAAGTTGTCACTAAAAATGAATACATATACAAAGACACTAAGTGCATTTATGGTATTGAACCTGAATACCAGTGGGGGGAAATATATAGACTAATCACACGCAGAGAGGTTCCTGACATGGGCTTAGAAGAAGAGTCCATATATGCCAACATAGAAAGATATTCACTGATGAAGATCGCCACTAGACCAGAGTTGTTCCCGTGCTCTGAAGTAATCGGTTGGATTCTGCCCTGGGTAGATGTCACAACAATGATTCTGGAGAATGTTGAAAAACAGGGCTATGCTGCTTACAACCCTGGATATGTAGCTCTGGCCTATCACCTGCCAGAAGCACAAGTGTTTTTATCGGATGATTGGCTGAACAACGTTAGAATGGACCTTGTTGAAACTATGAAGAAAATGATGTTATCTGGAAAGCATTTCAGAACTAGAGCAACAGGAGATTACGATACAGCAAGCTTAAGGGCCCCCTATAGGTTCATAGCTTTAATGCTGAACAGGATTTTTGGAAGAGCACATGGTAGGTTCTTCAAGTTAGAGTGGATACCCATCATTTTTCATGTTGCAACCCAGGGGACAATTTTCAACTGGGCTAGCCTTGTATCAAATAGTCTTTCAGCTTGCTTGGCCTCAGCTTTGGGACGAGTGGCCCAAAATAGGTCTGAATTCTATATGAGTTCTATACTTGTCGATTGCATATTGTGTAATCAGCCTTTCCCCGGACTCAAGTGCATCTGGGATAGGGAAAGAATGCCTGACTATGCTACCTATAAACCGTTGTGGGCACACAAATATCACAGCCATTATCGAGAAGTATGTGAACACTTTATCATGCCCTTATACACACTCATTTTCCTGAAGGAGTGTGATTGTATGTCAGAGGAGGCACTGCAAGTAATAGAGGAGTATGCAGACTATTATTTGACTGAAAATGGCCTGTACTTCAGGATGTTTGGAGGTTCGAGAGCACCTTCCCTACTGCCCAAATATGCAACTGATTACATTATTCACAAGGAGGCAGTCAGACAAGTCTTCTTGGATGGCATAGGGAGCTTTCTGTTTGAGCACAAGAAGATCGCCTGTCCTCCTTTGCCCCTCGGGTTAGGAAGCTACAAGTTTACCAGAGTGAAAAAGGCTGATGAATTTGTAGAAGAGCTGGAAAAGTTCCATTTTGAAGAGATGCCCTTCCGTAAAATTGATACTCATGGTAAAGTAGCTGAACATTTCAAAGCAAACAATGCGCATTTTGAGTATGCCCACCATTGGGATCGGGAAGAATCCATCTTCCGAAATGTAGTAAACATGACAGCCTTGCGAAGAAGGTTCAAGAAGAAGATCACCACCAAAGGTGGGAAGGGAGATGAACAAGCAAAGGCTAAGGAAGAAGCAAAAAGAAGAAATGAGGAATCCCAAAGGTTAGCACAGGAAGCTGTAGGGTGGTTGCACACAGAAGAAGAAGAGAAAAGAAAGGCTGCTCAAGAAGCAGCTGAAAAAGCAGAAGAAGCAACTAAGAAAGAAGAAGAAGAAAAGAAAAGGAAGTTGGATGAGGAGCTTCAAAAGCAAGAAGATGAAAGGCTAAAGCTGACATAGACAGAGCAGTCAACTTCTAAAACAGCTGTGGGGCAGACCCAGGACATCGAGAACCCCGAGGTTCAAGACCCACAAGTACCTGCTGCCAGTACACCCATGGTCCCCACTCTCAAGCTGGTCCCTTTTGTGCATAAAAAAGAAGAAGAAATCCATGATTTCAATACTGTTTTCTACGACAGGGCAACAAAGAGGATAGTGAAGAGAACAGAAAGGAAAATTGAAATGGGAGATCTGCCAGGAATAATGATATCGAATACGCCTGTTATGTTGGGAACAGACCAAGATCCAAGATTCACCATTAGAGCTGGAGCAGCACTGATTCAAGCTTCGGAGGATAATGTGGGTAGGATCATGACAGACTTGAAGCTATCTAAGAAATCCTCTGCTCAATTGAAAGACACCTTGAGGAAAGAGAGAGAGGAAGGCAATAGGCTGAAGTGGAAGTATGAAGACATGCAGATGGAAATGAAGTCTTCTAAGGCTGAGTTGCAGGTCCTCCAGGCGGAGAAACAAGCTAGTAAAATTGCGCAAGAATGCCTAGAAAAAATGCAGAAAGAATATCAAGAGCTGAAGGTGGAGAAGGAATGGCTGAAGGAAAAGGTAGAAGAGCTAGAAGAGCAGCAAAAGATTATCTTGCAGGCCAGTGAGATGCACTCCCAAGAACAGAAAGAGAAACATCAAGAGCAGATTTCTTCTATGACAACTGCTCTGGAGGAAGCAAGGGAACAACAGGTTAACCTCCAACCATTCAAAGAGCATATCTTGGCCCAGAAGGCTAAGATGTTGCAGCTACAGACTGCTATAGAAGGAGAAAGGTGCAAGGTGTTGCAGGTAGATAGCAGATTGGAGGAAATCCTGGAGACCTCGTCTTACTTTGTTGATCGATCTCAGGAAATCCTTGAAGTCCTGACTGCAAGAATGGAAAGGCAGAAAAACAATGAAGAAACTCCAGCAGAACTGCCATCAAAGGATACACAGGCCGTCAAGCAGGATTATGACTTGCTGGAATTTGCTATAAATACTGCGGAGGATTTCGAAAAATCAGTTAAGAAGACGAAAGGAGCCTGCACCGAGTTTTTCAGAAGGCTTCTCATTACCTACAATAGGTGCCAGATAGAGGCCAAGCAGAGGCTTGAAGATTTCCTGGATCACAACGCCTTTGTGGAGATGTTGCAGAAGAGATACCAAGAGGAGGAAGCTAAAGTACAATAGATTAAATCCCTGAATGATCAAATCTTGAGGAGCGAAGTAGATCATTCAGTTATCAGCATGCAGCTTCTAGAGGATCAGCTTCGATTGAGTGCAGCCAGAATTAAGGCTATAAAGAAACAAGCTGCTAAGTTTGAGATTAATATTCAGTTTTTAGAGCCTTGTGCGTTTGAGAGCATTGCCGCTGAAGCTTCGGCATGGAAGGAATTTCTAGATACCCAAGTGGGACCCTCCTCGTAAAGGATTGGTCATTTTTTGTAATATGTAACATTTTGTAAAAAACCTTTGAGAAAAGTCAAGCATTGGAAAATGAAGAGTTCGGAAGCCCAAAGGTTACTTTGGGCAGCCCAACCGTCTCACCTTTTTTGTATAAATGTAATAGACTAAGAGGGAAAAATGGGTTTTTTCCCAGTTAGACATGAAAAGCTATAATGTAAGAAGGACTATTTCTCTTTGCAATAAAGAAGTATTGTTTGCCTATTGGAGGAAGATTGGTGGCACTTTCAAATGTTATGCTGTGGATGGATGAAAGATGAACTATTTTGTTTTTCCATCTTTTTTTCCATTAACCGTGAGGTCGTTCTAACTCTCAGAACCTATGTTCTTGTTTAAATGATTTCTGGTTTATTTTGTGGAATTACCACCATGAGTAATGTATGCTGTTCATAAAACAATTAGCTAACTAATTGTTGAAATATCTTTAATCATTCATGTGTTATAAGAAATAAATATCAGCTATCTGTAATTTCTCTTTATGATACATGCACAATTCACATTACTCACAAATAAGTTAAAGTTTGCTCCTCGGGGATAGATAGATAGATAGATAGTTAGTTTTATTTCTGCACATGTGATTTAGATGCTTGTGAGCCTAAGACGAGAGGTAAGAACCTGCGCATCACCTTGTGAATACTCCTTGCATCCTTATCGCCCTGCATGGTTAATTAGGCATATGCATATCATACTTAAGTCAAAAATACAAAAATATACACGGTGGAATGAGCCACAACCGGTAAAACCTTTGTTTTTGTTACTTTGACCTACGGTAGCCGGACCGCAAATCGAACGGATTCCCCATACCAAACATTCACGAGCTAGTTGGGAACGTTGACTGGGGAGAATCCCTTTCTGTTGTTGCCTACGAATTTCCAGGCCTCAACACATCTCTACCATTTTTTTTCTTGCAATTGAGGAGCTAGCAAAGGCAATGTATTCTTCCCAATCTTCCCCCTAGCTCAAGAGTATGCAGACACAATTGCACAAGAAATAAACCAAGCTTGGGGAATTTCCCATCGAGGAGCACCATAGAGCATCTCTACCATTGTTTTTCTTGGAATTGAGGAGCTAGCAAAGGCAATATTCTTCCCAATCTTCCCCCTATATTGAGTATCTAGACTCAATTGAGCAAGAAAGAAACCAAGCTTTGTTAGTTTCCCAATGAGGAGCTAGCAAAGGAAACCATATATATCATTGATCTTTGGGGTCATGGGAAACTCACGCAATCGAGCAAGCAAATCAGCAAGGAAGCGGATACCCAATGGAATCCTTAAACAAATTAGAGAGAAAAAAAGAAATGACATGACCAATCGAAGATGCTCTATGGACACTCAACCAATTCTGGTTATTGAGGATGCCACAGTTCTTCCTACCAATCCACATCAAGAAATACAAAATCATTCACTCAAGGGGCCCTCAGTCACCATATCAGTAGAAGAACGAGCACTGCATGGCACTGATCGAGTAAAATATAGGTGCACATCAAGGCCACCTGAAAACTTTGCAGATTTAATTGAATGTAGGTATACAAGTGACGAAGTTAGAGAGACATTGAGTGTTGAAGGTATGCTTGAAGAAGACAATGTTGTTTAGACCACCCAAGAGGATTTCCAATTGCCATCGTCTAATCGTCAGGAAGACATGGAAGGACATAAAGCTCATGTTCAAATGCCAGACCAATCGAGTGATATGGTATAGGGTGCAGTTCCAACCTCCCTACCCCCATTAGCAACTTCTCACCGAAGAACTCCAAAACGTATACAGATTGATGAAACTCTCATTGGTTTGCTTGAAGGTACGTTGTCTAAACACAGTATTGAATATCAAGCTCAACAGATACTTGTCAACTATTTTGATTCTAAATGTGATGGAGATAAACGTAGATTATTTATATCGTTGTTAAAATCTAGGTCTATGACTGTTGTTAGGAAAAGCTTAAGGATACAAATGATAAACACTTATGAACCAAGTTCTTATGTTGTCAGAAGTTTGGTAGATGCATTTAGTAATATTGAAAAGAAATCTCGTTCAAAGGATCGCAATGCAACTCATTGTGTGTTGTCACAATCAATCGTGAACAAAAGCACCATGGCCCTTCGCCTTCTTAAGCCTACATCCAAACTTGTAGGATTGGATATCAAAGCACTCCGTAGGTATTGTTATAGAAGAGAACAACTTGACTCTGGTGAAACAGATGTTTGGTCCTTCGTTGGCAAGTTGCCACGCTACGATATGAAGCTCATTGATGCGGTAAAGGGACTAGTGCAGGAGTTTTGGCGTGACAATAGAAGAACTTCATCCAACCAAAAAGATGCACTAAAATTGAGAAGGGGTTCAAGGGATCGAGAGACCCACATTAAACATTTTCTTGACATGACACAAACAAAATTATATGAGAGATTTAGGCATGAACATAATGAACTTAACTTGGGCCAAAGATTTTCGAGAAATGAAAACCATGGTATGTTAAAATAAACAGAACTCGTAACACATGTTGTTGTCGATATCACATTGAGTACGCTTATTATTATGACACATATATACATATACTGCATGTTTTACATAACAGTCTTGTGTAAGAACGCTCAACTTTATTGCCACTGACATCATCTAGAGAGTTTATCCATAGCATCTTGTGTAGAAGGACATAAGGTTGCACATTTTATCAAAGGCCTTGCATAGATGGGACATGCCCAAGGTGTGGTGGAATGGCATTTTTGGACAAATGCATACATGTCACTAATGAGCATGAACTTGGGAGACATGAAGTGAACTTGCAGTCATTCAAATATGTCACTTATGATATCGGTGGAGGGAATGAAAGGAAAAAAATACAATTGGTCACCTCTTAGGTTAGTAACGAGTTCTTGAATAGTATTTTTTCCTTCATCTATTTCTACTTCATATATGTAATAACCTATTGATCTATACATCTTTATTGTTGATATACCAGGTACTGGTATGCAACTTCATGGAGGAATTCTTTGAAAAGACACAACAGTATGTAAAGCATGTACATGTGGCCCGTTGGCAATATGAGCAGTTTAGAGCATGCAGGGATACATTTCCTATTGGAACTATATTATCAGTGGTCGATTTTGCAAAAAACTACACTCTTCAACCACAGAACAAGATTCAGAGTCAATATTATCACTCAGACCAGGTCAACATAATGGTCCATATCACCTATAGACATGGGGCAGATAGTACTGAATAGAACAGGTTTATATTTAAGGAGTATCATTTTGACATAAGTGATGACAGGTGTCATGACTTGGCTTTTGTACAGCACAACTTTCAATTGTTCTACAAACACTTGGATGATAACAATATACAGATGGAACAACATTGGATTTGGTCTGACGGTTGTGCGGGGAAATTCAAAAATTCCTGTGTCTTCCAATGGTTGTGTATTCTCCACAAGAGGCACAAGGTGCCACATATTTGGAACTATTTTGAGACCGGACACGAAAAAGGGGAACATGATGGAGCAGGTGCATGCATCAAGATTGCATTACGTAGGCAAGAGATGAAATTCAAAACTATTTCGCTCATCCGATATGCAAAGACCATTGTTGCATGGTGTTCTTTAGTGATGGGGCAGGGAGCTAGAAGGCAAGAAGACCAATCATCTCAAAAATCACATGTACATAGATATTTTTGGGAGGTGTTCAATGTATATCGATCACACCTATATGAGTGCAAGACCGTCCACGGAACTCGTGCATTCCATTCAGTTAGGACGTCAAACAATGCTATAGTTGAAATGTGGAAAAGAAAACTCTCTTGTTTTTGTTATCCATGTAGCAGTGGTGAATGGGACAACTGTGAATCCACGGATTGGGTTGACAGCTGGGATCGTGTATCACTCCCCGTTGGTCGAAAAATAACTACAGAATTATCTGAGTTGGAGGAGGGCCAGTCGAGTATTTCACATGACTATAACCACATTTCATATTTCATACAACCATGTTCGACTATTATGTTGATAACTTTGAAATGTTTTATGACTAGATGTGTTTAGTTAGCTGACTCCTAGGTCTGCACTTTATTTTATGCAGGTCACATATACGCAGTGGTTGCCCCGAGAGACAATGAATTGCACACTGACTACTGGCTGGCATGTTTCTTGGATGGGAAGCAGACCCTCATTGTCTCATTAAGCGACTCCGAGGGAAATGATTTTCCAATTGGGTCGATGGTTATCAATGGACAATATTTGACATAGGTTGCCCACGCACAAAAGCAAAAGGTTATGTATTTGAATATTATACACTAGGTCAAATTGTATACCATTATACAAACTTAGTTATTGGCACAAACCTCCAGCTGTAAACAATTCCAAACAAGAACTCATCAAAGTCATGATACTTGTTGCCTTACTCCGAGCAAGAGAGGCTAAAGGATATCGTTTCTATTAGAGGTGATCTCGATGGTCTAGTCAAATGACCACAGGTAGGTAGTTAGGTATGTGGTAGTCATATATTTTGGTTTCATGGTCTCATTGATTATTTACAATTTGATACATTGAGTGCTTGATAGAATGATAAATTCAATATACTTCTACAACTTGATAAATTGCACCTGAGATTCATAATGGATTTGTTGTATTATATTGATACTTAGATTAATCATGCCTTATAGCCCAAGACCATTATCTACCACTCTATCTAGGATATGTCTATTGCATTTGCCTTGAATCTCAAAGTTGATCCTATAAGGACATATCCTTGAATCTGATAATTATCTCCTTGACTTTGATAATTCGTTTCTCCACAGGAATCCCTAAACATGCTTGCACGACCCACTGGAAGCCCTTTTTGATGTACAGTTTCCATTCTATGCCTCGGTTAGGGATTCAACAGGTGTCCCTGAAATCCTGTAGGAGGTGGGATTCAACGTGCGATAGAATGATGGTCATTGCTTGGATCGACGAACCATCAACTCCGTTGGATTTGGGACATCAAGATAGTGCTACGGGAGGCCCTCTAATTTGGTTCCATGGACAAGAGATCATTGTTTTGGTCAATTTTAGAAACTAGATTTTTTCTCAATAAGTGAATGTGAAATTTTTGCACATGGGGGTCAAATTCGCATATCGCTCGACTGTGAACGCGTGGCTATAATTCCCACATGGAACATACCTAAAAACACTTGCATGACCTAACTGAATCCCGTTCTGTTGCACAGTTTCCATTCTATGCCTCGAGTAGGGATTCAACAGGTGTCCCTGAAAGCCTGTAGGAGGTTGGATTCAATGTGCCATAAAATGATGGTCGTTGCTCGGATCGACAAACCATCAACTTCATTGGATTCAGGACATCGGGATAATGCTAGGAGTGGCCCTCTACTGTGGGTCCATGGACAAGGGACCATTTTTTTAGTCAATTTTGGAAACTAGGTTTTTGCTTAGTAAGGGAATGTCCAATTTCTTCACATAGGGGTCAACTTTGCAAATTCCTCGATCGTGAACATGTGGCTAGCATTCCCACATCGAACCTACCTAAACAAGCTTGCACAACCCACTGGAAGGCCTTTTTGATGCACGGTTTTCATTCTATGCCCCAGGTAGGGATTCAACAGGTGACCTTGAAAGCCTGTAGAAGGTGGGATTCAATGTGCGATAGAATGATGGTCGTTGCTTGGATTGATGAACCATCGGATCCATTGGATTTGAGAGATCGGTATAGTGCTACGGGAGGCCCTCTAATATTGTTCCATGGACAAGAGATCATTTTTTTGGTCAATTTTAGAAACTAGGGTTTTGCTCAATAAGTGAATGTGAAATTTTTGCACATGGGGGTTAAATTCGCATATTGCTCGACCATGAACGTGTGGCTAGAGTTCCCACATGGAACCTGCCTAAACACGCTTGCACGACCCACCAGAAGCCCTTTTTGATGTACGGTTACCATTCTATGCCCCGGGTAGGGATTCAACAGGTGTCCTTGAAAGCCTGTAGGAGGTGGGATTCAACATGCCATAGAATGATGATCATTGCTCAGATCGACAAACCATCGGCTCCGTTGGATTTAGGACATCGAGATAGTGCTAGGGTGGCCCTATAATCTGGGTCCATGTACAAGGGATCACTTTTTCGGTCAATTTTGGAAACTAGGGTTTTGCTCACTAAGTGAATGTGAAATTTTTGCACATGGGGGTAAAATTCGCATATTGCTCGACCGTGAACATGTGGCTATCGTTCCCACATGGAACATGCCTAAACACGCTTGCACAACCCACCGAAATCCATTTTTGATGCACGGTTTCTGTTCTATGCCTCGGTTAGGGATTCAACAAGTGTCTCTAAAAGCCTATAGGAGGTGGGATTCAATGTGCCATAGAATGATGACCGTTGCTAGGATCAATGAACCATCAGCTCCATTGGATTCAGGACATTGAGATAGTTCTAGGGTGGCCCTCTAATCTTGTTCCATGGACAAGGGATCATTTTTTCGGTCAATTTTGGAAACTAGGGTTTTTCTCAATAAGTGAATGTCCAATTTCTGCACATAGGGGTCATCTTTGCAAATTCCTCGACCGTGAACATGTGGCTAGCGTTCCCACATGGAACTTGCCTAAACACACTTGCATGACCCACCGAAAGCCCTTTTTGATGCATGGTTTCCATTCTATGCCCCAGTTAGGGATTCAACAGGTGTCCCTGAAAGCCTATAGGAGGTGGGATTCAACATGCCATAGAATGATGACCATTGTTCGAATCGATGAACTATTAGCTCCGTTGGATTCAGGACATTGGGATAGTGCTACATGAGGCCCTCTAAGCTAGTTCCATGGAAAAGGGATCATTTTTTTGGTCAATTTTGGAAACTAGGGTTTTTCTCAGTAAGTGAATGTGAAATTTTTGCACATGGGGGTCAACTTCGCATATTGCTCGACTGTGAACGTGTGGCTAGATTTCCCACATGGAACATGCCTAGGTACGCTTTCACAACCCACCAAAATCCCTTTTTGATGCATAGTTTCCATTCTATGCTCCGGTTAGGGATTCAACAGGTGTCCCTGAAACCCTGTAGGAGGTGGGATTCATCGTCCCATAGAATGATGACCGTTGCTAGGATCAACGAACCTTCAGCTCCGTTGGATTCAAGACATCGAGATAGTTCTAGGGTGTCCCTCTACTCTGGGTCCATGGAGAAGGGATCATTTTTTTGTCAATTTTGGAAACTTAGGTTTTTGCTCAGTAAGTGAATGTGAAATTTTTGCACATAGAGGTCAGCTTAAAGGTGATTGTAGATCTTCCCCTCTTGAAAAAATACTTGTTGCAAACTATTATTCCATGTGCAACTGTCGAGAATTATGTTACCTGTTGGGAGGTGTTGAACTTGACTTATTTCCCATCATTGTCAAGAAAGAAATATTCTTTGTTTTTGTTTTAATCAAGGCGAAAGGAGTTGTCAATCTCTATGTGGAGGTGAATTGATCTTAGGATCTCATATCATTCGTGGGAATGGAAACTCGAAAGAAGGTTGTTTCCCATATTAATTTACCTAGGTCATCCAAGAGATGTGAGCATTTGTACGATGAAATGCAGGAGGAGACAATGATGTTACATCAGTAACCATGTACTGGAACATTTTTATGTTTAGAAACAAGTGTCCAACCTATTACGCCATTATTACAAAATATATACATCTTCACACTACGAATGCTTCGAATAATACTCCATAAACATAAATTTATAAAACAAGATTTAGAATAGTACTTCTCTAATCAATTTAAACTATAATAAAATCACACATTACTTTTGTCTCTTTCAAAGTTGTTACTCGAGGCCATTCATCAAATTCCATGTACATTAACAAAATGATAAAATAATGTGCAAGATATACATAATGTGTAGGATATAGTCATAACCATTATTTTGAATCAACCTTATAATACTCAGATTCTTTTAGGTTTGATGTGTATCCCATGTATTCGTTAGATGAAATACATCATGCTAAACACTAATTTTATTTATGTAGACTATACAGGTGCATCACTTAGGTGTGTCAACTTCGTGCATCTTTTAAAGTTTGTTAGGTTGGTATGTGGGTAAGGTGTTTTTGTATTCCACTTAGTTGGATCAGTTGCTTAGCTGTGCTGGGTGCTTATGTGTATTAGGTATGTTCCATCTTTGTGAATACAATTTAACACTGTTAATATAACATTGTATATGCAATTGATCGTGGTAAAAAACAATTAAAATGTACATTTTTGTCATTACGTAATATTCTAATTGTGCATTGTTCTCAAATTTATAACTGATATCTCCATGCAATCGTAAAATCTATAAAAAAAATTGGGAACATTACACATAGAAACAGTCTTGGCCACATGTGTATAATCGCACTTAAAAGACTAAACCATGAATATCTCAAGAGCCTTGATATGAAATATTTTTTATATCATGAAAGTTATAATACAAAAATAGAAGGCCCATCTATGGCCTATCAATGTACATGTATCAAAAACATATTTGATGTACATGTGCAAACAAAAGTACATATGTCCTAGACAACACCCTTATACTTTAACTCCGGATTGTACATAAAAATACATATGTGTCCTAGACTAACACATCAAAAATATAACTTTCTCTTGTTTTTCTCGGACCCTGATGCTTGTCGCCTCTGTCTACGACCACTGTGCATCTCTGGAGACTGCAAATCAATGACAATATTGCTTGATCAGGTAATTGAACTAGTACTGTCCAGCAATTACAAAGTTTGAAAATTTAAAATATGACTCAATTGTAAATAAAACAAAGACTCACTGCATCTGTCGGGGGTATAGGTTCCTTTGGTGTCCTCCTCCTTGCAGAGATTCTCTTTGCAATGCTTCTTTGTGAATAAAAAAAATATGTCAATTATCTCAAGAATTATCAACATGTACATGAATGAGAAAGTGCTAATCAATTATGTAAAAAATGAACATCTCACCAAAAAAACCATTTCTATGGGATTATGCTGGGACTCTTTAGTAGTAAGAGGAGCCGTAGGTTGAACATCAACCTCAATTCGTGCACTAATGGACCAGGGTGTGGCTACATTCACCAAATGATAAAATAGTTAGACATCATGCATGCCCATAAACAATAAAAATGAAATGTACAATTACAAATATTTAAGTAGATGTACCTTAGTGTGACTTATCCCTATTGTAGATGTAGCATTGACCGCAGCATCAACAACCCCACTAATGTCTGGCATGGATGAATCTACATCCTGATGCTGTAAACATGTGAAAATAACATTAAGAAAAACTAATTGTGAAGTGAATTCATAGCTAACCAGCAACTGCCATTGGAAGTGTGTACATTACCATGGGATGAGTAGGTTGATCCTCATGCACACCCTCTCTATTCAAGGAATAGGGTCATCTGGTGTAAACAACCCCCTTATCTACATTTGGACTACGGGGAGATCCAAACCAAAGAGGCGGTGCAGGGATCTGCGATGATGTCTGCAGTCATAAAGTGTTACCATAGTTAGACATGGATTTGAATGGATGGAATCATATGTACTGAAAAACTAACATGTTGTAATATACTTACCCCTTCCTAGGACATATCTCCCCCATGGGAGTGACCGCTTCCATCAATTTCTTGCCCCTCTTCAAATGCTAATATCATCTGGAAGTTTAAAAATTCTAAATATTAGCAATCTATAAAGGAGTGTACAGTAAAAAATTTAAATAATTCAAACAAGATTCATTCATAACCCATGTACTTACTTTCTTCAAGTAATCATAAATTCCACCTTGGACTATGTCATTGATATCAACGTCTCCAGCATCACGTTCTAAGTGGGGTTCCTGCAACTTAAAAAATTGTAAATAGTAGACAATTTAACAAATTAATCAAGACTAACACATGCATTAACAAAATGATATGTATTAACAAAATGACAAATGTTTAAATATTACCTCAATGATGGTTGTTTGGGCCTCAGGTACAACCACACCATGTGCAGTACCTCCCCCGTGAGAGGCATCAATCTCCTGCAAGAGTAAATATTGCAGATATTACGAATCTTTTAATATGTTACATACATTATGGAAAAATTAAAAATTGAACAATAATAGAGTTTTAACAATGTCCTTACATGACCACCAATCATTGTAGTGGTACCACATCTTGGTCCAAGACCATAACAGGGCCCCCCACACGATGTGCATACGTGTGGCTCTCTCTGAGGCACATGGGATGTCATTATATCCCCACCAAGAGATGTCCCTCCACCACTAGAAGCTGGTGGTTGTACCCCAGCAAAGGAAGAGGGCGCTCTCTGGTCAATAGTGGGCGTGTGTAGAGAGACCATCTCAGCTAGAGTAAAAAATGCCTCCTGTGTCTGGGCAACCATGCCATGTTCAGGAGGGATGTCTGCCCTCGGTAGCTGGGAACGAGGTGCAGGTATCTATGGATTGGCATCTCTATGCCTAGCATTGGGTTGGTGTTGGGGCATTCCCCTACCAATGCCCTGGAAGCCCAACATGTCAAAATAGTTGACATGTTTCCCCATCACAAACTCTGCATACAAATTTCGGAGGAAGTACAACGGTACATCCCTATTGTTGTGAGGGGGAATATCAAAAACCATGTACCACCTATCCATCCAATTGTCTCTGATGGGTGGAAAGGTGCACCACTTAATAGAAATATGTGGCCTATTGATCTTTGGAATGTCATCCGTCCCAGGCAGTCTAAACAATGAAAAAATGTGTTGTTTTGTTATTTTGAGCTTTTTTACCTCATTGTAGTTCAACCCATCAGTGTATTGTTGTCTTTTCCTCTCCCTGTACGATGTGATGCTATACAAAGCATCATTCGATCTTGCGATCGTATCAACAATAGACAACAAAGAATCTGACAAGGAGCGATGGAGCTCATCTCCACCCCTCCAAGCATAACCAATCTCTCTTAGATAGCCAATAACCCTCAGTATCTCCACATTGTTATCCATAGTAGCCACTGCAATCATAAATACAAATAAAATATCATTAGAAATATAAACACATGATATAATGACATCTCTAAGCACTGAAACTGTATAACTAATGTACGACAAATAACAACATAAACTAAATCTATCATGTAAATTTAAGTATTGATCTTGAATTTTATAGTAAAGAATAAACATTTAACATTTTTTCATTTCATATTTATGTCCTAAATTCAAGTATTAATTCCAATTTTTAAGTATGCATGTGTACATAAAGTGTCTTGAGTTCATATGTTGATTGCGAAGCTCCTCTAGCTTATTTTAAGGCTTGGATTATTAAGTTTCATCGAAATTGTGAGGTGTTGACTAATGCCTTTGCAGGACCATCTCCTAGATTGCAGGTAGAGGCGACATCTAGACCCTAGAATAGGCGGCATAATGTGTTATTGATGAATAAAATCCCAGTATAGGAAACGATTTTGTTAGATATGTAATTATTTGTTGTAGCGTGATGTTTTTTGGACTCAAAAGACTATTTAGCAGATCTTTGTTTATATTTAATTTGGGCCATGTATGGATTCCACTTGATGTTATTTTTGTTCTATGCCCTCTTTCTATATACCCATGAGAGAATTTAAATGCACAATTGTGTATAGTGGATTTTATGGTTGCAAGGTTTTCACTGGATTATATCATGTCCGATAGTATGTGATTGGCATGTTTAATCAAACACATCAACCTAGCTATGTCTCTTCATGTTCGTAGAGTCTATTTTGAAATTTGTTGTCTTGACCTTAACCAAAAAGTACCCTTCGTTCAAGAGGAAATATTTATTAAAAGCATGGGAAGCTTCTATACCTTATTTTAACACTTGGATTAGGAAGTTTCATCAAAACTATAAGGTGTTTATTGATGTTCTTGGAAGACCAACTTCGATATTTTGGATAGAAGCAAGGGATTTACCATGTTTGTTTATGTATTTTAGGGAATATATGAATTTTACTTGATTTTTTTTTAATTGTATGCAAGCTTGCAATATAATTAACAAACTTTGCATATTTGTTAATTTTGGTTTGGATTCACAATGATGCTTCTGAATATACATATATGCAAATAGTGAAGTTCGTTTGCTTTTTATGAGTTAATCGGGGTTTTGGTTTACATTGGGCATGTAAATTACTTATGCAAACTTGCAATGTGCTTGACAAACTTTGCATATTTGTGAATTTTGGTATGGATTCACAAGGATGCTTGTGAATATGCATATGGAAATAGTGAAATTCATTTCTTTTTTATGAGTTAATTGGGGTTTTGGTTTCCATTGGGCATGTGAATTTTGGGTATGAATTTTGGTAAATAATCAAAATTATTTAATTTTTATCATTAAATTGGGGGTTTGGTTTCCATTGGCCAATTACATTGGGATTTTTGTTTCCATTGGCCATAAATTAATTTATTTTGGTTTAATTTTTCAAATTAGGGCAAATAAATTGATGAACTTAGAGAAAAAAACTTGAGAAGAAATTAGGAAAATACCTCACAAAGAGGAGGTTGATCCAAAGGTGGATGTGGATGGCTTTGGCACACCCAAAAATGCGTTCTCCCAGTCGATATTTGCTCCATCCAAATCCAATAGCCCTGCGATGTGGCGAAAAAGACGGGCTCAGCCCGTTTAAAAAAAAAACAGGTTTTCCAAAACGGGGGCACAATTTTTATTCACTAAAATGGAGGCGTGATTTGCTTAAACAAAATGGAGGCGTTATTTGGTCTACTATCCTAATTGGCATGCCTGTTGGCAGCCTTGGGACTAGGCTTGGTAGGTTCGGAATCGCTTGGGATGATTTCTTTTTTTTAAATCAAGAGTGATTGACTTCACTCCACCATTGCATCTAAAAGGTCCCCCAACTTTGTGCACTCACCCTTCAATTCAACATTCAAAGGGTGTCTACACCCCAAGTAATCTGAATCATAATAAGTAATGAATTATGAGTGTTAGCATCTTTTCTGCTGACCCAGGTTCAGACTTCTCTATATGTCAGCAAAGCCCAATATATTATGAAGCAATATTTATTCGCTCATAGAGTAATATTCACCAAAAGATCTGGAATATTAGATAAGCCATAAGGCAAGCATATCTTAATAAGATAAGGATAAGATAATAGATAAGATAATGGATTATTACAATGGTTGATGACCCACCTATTTAAATAAGGCTTGGGGAGCTGTGACTTGAAAGGTCATGTCCTTTCAATATTATAGTTAATTATGTTTTATTATTAGTTATTTAATTATTATTTTATGTTCGTTACATTGCCTTCCCTTTAAGGGAATCTTTGTCCTCAAAGATGTATTTGACATTAATGTCTGATTTATTTTAATCTGTCATCTCGGAATTATTTCCCTTTTGTATTTGCGACATTTGAGGAGATGAGCCGATACGAATTACAGATTCCCCAGGAGAATTGTTGCATCGTATCTACTGTGGTCCATCCCAGATCTATCTTTATTGGAGCTCTGAGATCTTTTTGTGGGACAATTCGTCTCAATTGTTGCTTGGTATGTCGATATTTTCGCATGTCCCCATAAGTCTTCTGTGAATATTCATTTTGACCCTGTCATTGGTCAAAATGACGATTATAATTAGGATGTCTGTAAGGTGTAGGTGTTGTTAGTTCTTCTTTCTTTTGGACTATGGCGAGGACCGTCTTCACTTCCTCGATTTGATTTTTGGATGCATTTTCTTGGATTGTGCTACTTGGTTCTCTAGTAGATTGTTCATGATTGTGAATCTTTTCGATTCTTTCCTCTTGTGATTTTTTTTCAATTTCTAATTCCTTGATCTGATTCTGTAGTTCCTGATTATGATTATTTAGACACTGGTTTTCTTCTTTCTTTTCCAGTATTTTTCCTTCGAGGTCTTCACCGGAGTGTTCTCTCTTGCTATTGTTTTTCAATTTTTTTATTTTTGTAATCAATGTTTTGTTATGATTTCTTAATCTGAAAATTTCTTCAGAAATGTGAGATATTGTTTTATTACTCTTTGTGATCTCCAGCTTGTGTTCTTTTTTAGAGTCGCTATTTTGTTGTTGAAGAACTTTTATCTGTTGTCGATACTAGTCGACCACTGATTCTTGATTTGTTAATTTTTGTCGTATGTGCGTTAGTTCTTCATCCCTGTTGTTAACGATTTTGTTCAAGCGTATTGTTTCTGCTTCGTAATCACTCATTTCTTTCTTTATATCTGGATTTGTTAGTCTCTGATTGAAATTACTTTCATCTTTTAATTTCTTAATTTGGGCCGACAATTTTTCTATATGATTGTTGTAGTCGGAAATTATTTGTTCCTTGCGCTCTTTTTGCATCTTATGTAATTTAATCAACATTTTCGATTTCGTATTTATGTCCCGTAATTCTTTATTGCCTCTTCGATAGCGCTTTAATTTGGCTTCTAATTTCTCTATTTGTGCTTGCAGAGCAACTTCCATGGTCTCTGGCTTCTTTAATCATAGATGGCTATCGATTTCTTGACAAGTCTTCCTTTGACGTTTTGACTCTTCGTCGATTGGTGATCTTCCTTGATTTTGGCTTTTTCTTCGCCGCTGGACGGTCTTGTTGACTTGACTTCTTTGACTTATTTTCTTTTGACAAGGGATTATTCTTTGATTAGGTTACATAACCTCTCTTTTTTTCAAAAATAATATTTAATAATATTATTTCTATGTATTTCTTTTCTTTTTTTTGTTTCTTCCCTTTTTCTTTTACAATAATAATTATTAATTATATAATTAATAATATTATTATTAATATTTTATAAACTATATATAGTTTAAATCTTTTTTAATTAAAATATTTAAACAATATAATAATATTATAATGTTGAATATTTTTTTTGATATTAATTAATTATTATATAAAAAAATGTTTCTTTTGTTATTTAATATAATAAAACAATTGAGAATGTTATGTTATAATATATTATAATATATTTGAATATTATATTATAATATTTTTGTTTGTCGTTTTTTTTCTTTTGTGCAGGTCGCGGGGAGTGGGGGCCTAAAGATGTAGCGAATGGAGGGGTGGCCAAGGGTGGTAGGGGGTGGCGACGGAAGCAGCCAGGGAGCAAGCCGAGCTGGCGGATGGAGGCGGTGGTGAAAGTCAGGTTAAGGCGCTTGAGGAGGTGGCGAGGAGGTGACGGCGCTGTGAGGGCAAAGGGAGGAACGTCGCGACAAGAGGGAAGGTGGGACGAAACCGCGTGGTGAGGAGGACGCTGGTGGATGCGAGACGGAGCTGCGAGGGAGAAGGGAGGCGGCAGAGAGAGTGGGGAAGACAGATGCGTGGGTGGAGGGAGGATGAGGCAGTAATGGTAGGGAGATGGCAGCTATGGAGAAGGGCAACGAAAGGTGGTGCAGCGCGGAGGAAGCGATGGAGGTGGAGTGGGGAATGCGCAGAGGATGGGCACACGTTGGTGGAGGAGGCGCGAGGTGGGCGGAGCAATAGAAGGGAGGGAAATGTGTGCAGGATGGTGTAGCAGCGCGGAAAGACGGGAGTTGACAGGCAGCACGCAAGTGGAATTTGGGAGGAGAGCGAAGGACGTGGAGCTACGTGCAGGTGGAGTTTGGGGAGAAGTGGTGAGGGAGATCGTGATGTGAAAGGAATGGCCAATGGCCAAGTTAAGGTCAAGGACCACGTCAATCAGAGAAACTTTGAAAATTATCAGAAAATCTGAAACTTTGGCTAAATCCGGAATGAGCACAAACCTGAGGAAAGGTTGGCTCTGATACCACATGAAGCAATATTTATTCGCTCATAGAGTAATATTCACAAAAAGATCTGGAATATTAGATAATCCATAAGGCAAGCATATCTTAATAAGATAAGGATAAGATAATGGATTATTACAATGGTTGATGACCCGCCTATTTAAATAAGGCTTGGGGAGCTGTGACTTGAAAGGTCTTGTCCTTTCAATATTATAGTTAATTATGTTTTATTATTAGTTATTTAATTATTATTTTATGTTCGTTACAGGCCTGACAAAGTAACACGTGCAACGCAAGTGAGGTCTCACCCAAGATATCTATGGAGACTTCTAGAACCAGGTTCTATAGTTATGGAAGGGTATTTTCTTGTCACAACATCACCAGGCCACTTGAAGGAAACCAAGGAATGGACTTCTGACATCACACATATATCAAAGCATAAAACATATCGATCCTAATATAGATAGAGTCTAACAAACATTAATCAACATTCCATACTATTATACTATTAGATATTCGACAAACTCATAATAATTCATTCATATTAAAACAAATATATCAAAGACACAAAGACACACGTTTAACGTGGAAACCCATATGGGAAATACCTCAAAGGAATTCTTCATCTGGCATGAGTAATGTTTAAATGCCTTTGGTTTGCGCACACAACCTGCAGACTCTTCTCTAGATATTATTTACAATCAATGAAGTCTTTACTCATCTCATGCTCTTAGGTTTTGGTCTCTCTCTCTCTCGTCCTCTTCCCTCTTGGTCATTGGCATACAGCTTTGATCAACCTTACAAGATTTTTACAATTATTGTTTCACCCGTCGACTGATTCTTGAATGTCAGTTGACAAGTTGTTATACTAAATCAAAACATCATATTACATTAATATAGGAACTATCGACCCAGTTTACAATCATACTTTATTCCCAAATTATATTATTAGTCTAACTATCGCTTACCCAAAACTATGTCGAGATCATGGTTTTTACTTGCTCTTCTCCTCTTTTGTCGCAACTTCTTTCATTGTGGTCTTTACTTGTCTTATGACTAGAATATTCATTTTTTCAACCAAAATTTGGTTATATTTCTCTAGGGACAACATGCCCCCAACACTCACATGTGGCTCGTCCCAAGCCACTTTAGTCTAAAATTTATATCGAGTTGATTTTAATCTGAAAATCCTGACAGATATTCATTACTGCATCGGCTTCTTGTTGCACAACTTCCTAGACTTTCTACATTTGTTCCACAAGTTCGGAATTGATATGTTCCAAGTTACTATTCTTGTCGCACCTAGTGTCCATGGAACCCTTTCATGGATTGGGTGGATTATTCATGTAACCTTCTCTGCTTCAATATTTAGTGGTGAGAAACGATATGTTCATTGCTACTGTTGTGTCTGTAGTTTAGCTACTTGTTGTTGTAATATTTTAAAATCAACATCCTTGCTCATCTTTTCTATTGGCAGAAATTTCTTCATTTTATTATTCAGCTTATTAAAATTTGCTTCAGCAATATGAAGTTGTAATGTTACATGTTCCAACTCTGTATCATCCACCAAGGCTTTCCATGATTGAGAAACATGTTCATATGATTTGGCACAAAGTTCCTCGACCTCCTGAATATTCTGCATAGTTTCTTTCATTTCCTTTCGTCAAGATTCTAGTACCTCAAGGGGTGTACTGGTAGTCAGCTTTGTTTCCAAATCTGTGACTTATTTACAGATATTGACACCTACCTCCACAAGTCAAAAAATATTAGCTTCTAGAAACATGTCAGTTGTGATTCCTTCTTCCATGAAGTCATTGCAATTAACTACGACAACTTGTTCCAACCTCTTCCTCTCATCCTGGCATATTTTTACTTTCTAACTTGTCTCCTTGACTTTTTTTTCAGTGACGCGATGGTATTCTTGGAGTGCTTTAGTTGGTCAAATTTTGCTTGTCTTCATCTCCTCTATTGTAGTATGTCGAATACTATGCAGTACATACATAGAATCTACAGAAAAATCAAGACTCACATGACCAATATACTTGATCATGGCGTTATGGTATGGTGTACATAAGTTAATTTCCTTGGAAATTACTTAGATATTTCTATGTGGCAGTGTAAAAGGCACGTCGAAATATCGCTCCTCAGATGGGCCAGCTTCCTCCTACGAAACAACCTGATATGGTTCTCGGTTGACAACTACTCAAACGTATTTTACTGCGACACAAAGAGTCTTCAGTAAGTCTGTAATACCACTGACCAAGTTAGTATGATTTCATCAATATTTTTGCAAGTTTCATTTTCCACTTCCATTCGATCCGAAATAATATTATAGTAATCATTTGTAAGACCAACAACCCCATATTTTATGTCAACCTTTCACTTCTTATGACTCTTCTTGGATTGCTCAGATCCTTTTCTCTTATCCCCCGTTTCTGGATTTGTCGAGGTATCACTAGATTCTTCTTTACCATCATAGAGAGAATTTCTTGGGATTTATTTTCCTTATTGATATCCTTCCTGATTACCTGATGTTCCACCCTGTCGCGGCTCATTTTCACCACATAGTTGATCATCTACAAAAGGTTTTCTCCATTGTTACACCCAAAACCTGTCCTAATGCTCTAATCCCTTGAAGTCCTTGGTCGAAACCTCTTTTGGGACCTTATTGCTCACTACTAAGAAATCTGACGCACCTTGCTACCTAGCACTGGGTGTTAGAAAGGAATGACGGTATTGTCCATTAAAATAAGGCATTGGTGGCGCCTGTCACATGACCAAAAAGAGCGTTAATTCACTTAGCCTATTCACAAGGAGCGTCAGTAATCCCAAAAAGGAAAAAAAGAGAAGATTCGAGAAGCTTCTAAGTGAAATCTCTCATGAAAAATAAGGTCAATATATTGTAGGTATTGGGGGGGTGGGGAGTAGGGTGTGGGGGGTTTGTAGGTATTGGGAGTATAAAAAGGGATATCTATTAAAAATAGGGAATATATCATAAAAATAAGGTTTTTTTAATTGGAGATATGTATTGGGAGGGGGGTTAACAAACAGATTTTGGTAGGTATTTATCAATATCTAGTGAAATTAAGGGTATTATTTAATATCATATGAAAGAAGGTGATATGCACGGGGGCTTCACTTGTTGACCAATATCCTATCACGTTAGTTCATATTGTGGGTTTTAAAATTATTAAAAATTGAACCAATATATTGCAGGTATTAGGGGCCATAAGGAGTTTAAGGTGGGGGTGGGTAGGGTGGTTTATAAGGATTGAGGTATAAAAAGGGGTGGGGAGGAGGTTTTAAGTATTGGGAGGGGGTTTCAACAAAAAGATTTTGGGTCAATATCTCTAGAAATTAAGGGTATTCTTTAATATCCCGTGATCGCACGTGCTATGTGAGATGTTCACTAAGTGAAATCCCCGTGGTGCTATGACATAACTTCATTGAGTGAATACCTTGACAGAAAATAATATTGTATGGAGGTCAAAAAATAGCATGGCTAGTGTTTGGATGGTGTGAATATTCCAACACCCCCAATTAAGCCTAACTATGAGGAAATAAGTACCTAAAATATGGCCCTAGTTACTAAGACCAAAGGTCACCTTGTACAACAAACCTAAAAAATAAATGAGCAAAGAAGGAAAACCTAGTGGGAACAATCCCCCCTCAAAATAGATTGTAATACAACTAATCAATCCTTTAACAAAGTATCACCCACCCCAGGAAGATATATGAGTTGAGTGAACCTTTTCACTGTGAAAGACTTAGTGAAAATATCTACAATTTGCTCTTTTGAAGGGTAGTAAAGCAGTGAGATTGTACGAGCATGAACTAATCCTTGAATGTAATGCATGTGTATCTAAATATGGTTCATCCTCTGCCTCTATACCAGATCTATAAATATCCTAATAACACTCTGATTGTCACAAAATATGACTTGTGGAGTACCGTAGTGAATGACAAACTCAGATAGGATGCCCTACAACCAGATGTATTATGTTGTTGCATTCACTACACCTATATACTCGACCTCAGCTGAAGAAACAACAATGGATGACTATTTTTTTCTCAACCAACAAATAGGATTGAATCCAAACATGAAGACAAATAATGACATATAGTTTTGATCTGAGCTATCTCCATCCCAATCTCAATCAGTGTACCCAACAAGGTTCAATGGAGACTCAGTTGCATAATGAATACTAAAGTGTTTGGTTCCTTACACATAGTGCAAGATCCTCTTATATTCCTTCTAGTGAATCTCATGAGGCTCCTACATGTATATGGAGACTACAGTGACTTCATAATATAGATCTGGGTGAGTATGTGTGAGGAAAAATAGACTCTCAATCAACTTCCTATACAAACTAAAATATACCAATGGTGTAGAGCAACCTTCTTCAATACTGACTCCTGAAAGAAAGGGGAATGTTATTGGTTTGCATTCCTTCATCTTGAACATGGCGAGCAAATCTTATGCATAATTGGATTGTGTAATATTGATCCTAAAGCACGCTAAGAGACTTCAAGGACAAGAAATTGCTTTAACAGTCCCAAAACTAACATGGAGAAGGATAAATGCAAAGCTGCTTTGATAGAATTGATGCAAGAAGAATGGCTCCTTGTGATTAGAAAATCATCAACATAAAGAACAATCACTAAGAAGATATTTACCATATTTTTGCATGTAGACATTCGAATCTAAATTATATCTTTGAAATCCTTGTGCAAGTACGAAGGAATCCATTTTGGCATACCAAGCTCGAGGATCTTGCTTAAGTCCATATAGAGGCTTCCTTAACCTACAAACAAGGGAAGGATCATGAATGCATCCTTCAAGCTTCTTCATGTATATCTTCTCCTCTATATATCCATAAAGGAATGTGCTCTTCACATCCATATAATGCACCTCCTAGTGCTTGGATGCAACTGGATCCAAAACAAGACGAATGGAGTCCATATTAGATACTGGAGTGAAGGTATTTTTATAGTCTACTCCTTGAACCTGAGATAATCCTTTAGAAACCAAGCAAGCCTTATACTTGCAAGTCACTCCATCTGGGCTCATCTTTGTTTTGTAAACCCACTTACATTGAATAAGCTTCCTTCTAGGAGGAAGAGGAACCAACTCCCAAGTCTCATTCTTCTTAAGAGATTGATACTTTTCATCCATAGCTACAATGCATCTAGGATCTTGGGAGGCCTCAAAGAATGTTTTTGGATATGATCGAAGCATAATGAAACTCCTTTCAGGAAGAAAGAGATATGTAGAAGAGAGTGCAAGGCTTGCACTTCGGTACCGAGATCTTGTTCTTCTTGGATATTGTAGATCCCCAACAAACTCACTAGCAACTTCTATCATCTTCTCAACCCATTTAGGAAGGGATGTTGGATCTTATGGATCTACTGAATCTAGTATTTCATCATCTTCACTTTCAAGATCAGATTTAAAACTTTCAACTTCAGAGCATTCACTATCTTGTTCACTGTTCTTGTGGTGAGGTATGAGTGGAGAAATATGATTATCATAGTGCACTTCATGCAACTACCATTATTCAAACTGGACACTTCTCTCAATGAAGGTCTTCATGGTGGACAAATTCAACAGTTTGTAGGTTTTTTAATTTAGTACATAACCAACTAGTATGCACTCTTGGATTTGAGGCTCAAGGGCTCTTTTCTTATATCAAGGAATCATGTCCCAAACCCTGGAACCAAAGACCCTAAGATACGACACATTTGGATTGTATACCATCCATGCTTCGAATGGAGTCTTACCCTTTAGGACTTTGTGTGAAATTCTATTCTGGAGGTAAGAAACACAGTTGACAACCTATGCCCAAAGTTTAGGAGGAAAATCCTTTGCTTCAAGCATGCATGTGACCATCTCCTTTAGGGTTACGTTCTTTCTCTCAACTATACCATTCTAATGTGGCATGTAAGGAATAGTGTGTTGCATCTCTATACCTTCATCTGCACAATATGAATGAAACTCATTCTTTACATACTCTCCTCCATTGTCGGTTCGAAGCATCTTGATATTACTTCCAGAAAATTTCTCTACAGTAACCTTAAAATGTTTGAATGATCAAATACTTGTGATTTTAATTTAAGGCAATAGACCTAACTAAATCTTGAAAAATAATCTATGAATACCAGTATGTATCTAGAATTATTCAAAGATGAATGAGGAAGTGGTCCTGAGATATCACTATTAATCAGCTCGGAAGGAGAGGAGGCTCTCCTTGCCTTCTGTTTTGTAATTTTTTGCTCTGGATGATTACCCATCAAGCAACCTTGACAGATACCTTTCGCAATATTGATGCTGGGAAATCCTTCAACCATGTTTTTCTTATGCAATTCTTGCGAGTACTTGTAGTTGAGATGCCTAAACCTATCATGTCATAGCTCTCTAAATTCATTAGCATGGGAAACTAGTGCATTCTCTTTGGAGTAGGGAATGAAGTGAGAAAATTCATAGATCTTGGAATGATGATCAAAATATCCTTGTGTAATGATGTTCCCAGCAGATATCTCCACAATGTCAACACTGTCAGGAGTAAAGATGACTTTCTTTGCAACTCCTATGTGAGCCATTTGATATAAACAAGTTATATAACTTGACGAGAACCCGACATTGTTCTTGTTTTTTTGGGGGTCAATTTTGAAGCTATTTTTACTTCCATTTCAAAAAGTGTGTCTACTAGTAGCACCATTTTTCATTTTGAGCCAATTTTTATTATTTTGAAACTTCTTGGTCATAAAATAACTCTAATTTTTATTTACTAATGTGTTTTTTCAAATTAAAAAAAAAACATTTAATAGTTAGTTATAATGAGAAAATAGACACATGTTTTTTTAATTTTCTTAACATTTAGAAGCTAGTTAAAATGAAGAATATATACATTTTGGAAGTTTTTTCTTCAAAAACTTATCTTAAATAAGCCAATTTTATGGGAAATTTTCTGAAAACATGAGAAAATAAAGACATTTCAAACCATTTCAATGCATTTTTAGAGATTTTATGTATAAAAATGATACTATTTAACATTATCTTCCATAAAGTGATGATTCACATAAACTTAACAAAAATTATACTATATATTTGTAAATAACATATTAAAAACATGTGTATGGCGTGGTTTGATAGGGATTGTTGTTAACTGGGTTTTTTTTTACAGGGTCTTGTTAACTGGGTTTTTTTTACAAGGTCTTGTTAACTGGTTTTTGGATGCCTTCTTATTACCTCCGTTTTCCCACCCTGTGCATGTTCGGGCAGTTGGAAAAGTATATTGCGTCTTTTGACAGGGGCTATGTTAACTGGGTGTCCCTGCAGCTCGGTTTCGTGTTTTGACTGGGTTATGTTAACTAGGTTTTGGATTCCTGCTTATTACCTCCGTTTTCCCACCCTATGCATGTTCGAGCAGTTGGAAAAGTATATTGCGTCTTTTGACAGGGGCTATGTTAACTGGGTGTCGCTGCAGCTCGGTTTCATGTTTTGACTGGGTTCTGTTAACTAGGTTTTGGATTCCTGCTTATTACCTCCATTTGTTTATTTCATGGTTATGTTAACTTGGTTTCAGTGCACGGTTATTCTGTCATATAAGTGTAGCTTCCCTGTTTAACCCAAAACCCATCTGCTACAGATTTCATCAATTTTAAATGTCAAAATTCTAGGCATGTCATTGGTTTTTCAAATTCCAAATGAACAAGTGTCTTATGTGTTTGAACATGTGTTTTATTAACTGGGTTTTAATACAATTTTTTTTCGTACCCTCTAGTTGCTCCTTCTAAGCCCGTTCTGCCTTACACTTCTAACTTTATTTTGTTTTTAGCCTGTCCTTGTTTTTAGCCTGTCCAATTCACAAAGTAACTTATCAACTTTGTATTTTAAAGTCACAAAGTTGAAAGATATACAAATTATATTTCACTTTGTCATATGTACACTTTTCTACTGTACTTTTCTAGTTCCAATACTATTCTTGTAAAACATGTTTACAAATTAGCTACTTAAAATGATTTTTAAATGTATCACCTTAGAATACAAAACAAAACCAATATCTAATTGTTGAAAAAAAAAACTAATTGTTTTAAAACAAAAGTCTAGATGTTCTTAATCATGCTTCAAAGCAATGTGTATTTGGTCTTATGGTTGTTTCCCAAAAGTATAAAGTTCATGATAGAGTCGTTGTTGTACACACTTAAGTTTATGTCCAAGAGTTGGAATAAAAGGATGTTCTTGGAGACTTGTTGCAAGTGGCACGTGGACCATGGTAAGGAACATACTTTAAAATTGTTAATCTCAATAAATTGTTCATGCTTTTCTTGTGCCATCATTTAATAGACCTTGCATTTTGCATCCACAAGAACACTTGGAATTTCCATAAATTGTCTCACTCAAAATCCAAACATACAATCCTTGATTCCTTTCAATTCATACAATACACTGTCATTCATTACTCCTTTTTTCTTTATGCTACGTACAAATATTACATATACATCTTACCATGTTCTGTTTTATTCCATGTTATCTACATATTTTCACAAATGAACAAATAAATTACCTTCTATTTTACTTGTATAACCAACTCATTATTGATGTGTTTATTGCAGCACCAAATATGACTATATCTTAGACTTAAATCTTATCCCCTTAAAAGTATTAACTTCATTCACTGAAGAGACTATTCACCAAAGACAAAAAGGTCATTCCATGGTCTATATAATGGTAGAACTTGAACTATATGGTAAGCTTCCATCTATATCATTGAATAAATCCTTATGGTTCTCTTAACCTTTCTTCTATGCTTTGGGTTTGGTGGTAGAACTTGATCTATATGGTAAGCTTTCATCTATATCATTGATTAAATCCCTATGGTTCTCTTAACCTTTCTTCTATGGTTTGGGTTTGATGGTAGAACTGGAACTATGTGGTAATTTACTTTCATCTATATCATTGATTAAATACCTATGGTTCTCTTAACCTTTCTTCTATGGTTTGGGTTTTATACCCATTTTGAATTGTAATTATTAGGTGCAAGTACTTGGGTTCAAGGTTTATGATATGCAATCTTGTGCTGAACATGTTTGCATATTACACAGATTTAAGAGGCAAAATCATGACTATCATGGTCCAATGCTTGCAAAACCAGCTTTTTACTAGTAACCACAAATTCACAAACAAGTGTAATATTTATACCTTCACTTACCTTCTTTTGAGTTATTTTTATTAATTCTTAGTATTTTTTGTAAATAAATTGAAATACTTTCATGATGCGCATACTTCTTATTTAATTAACCATTTCAATTTGGATAATTAAAATCAATATGCAAGAAACAACCCAAGTTTACAAATATTTACACCATTTTTACCTCCTCACCACAACAAGAAGAAGAATATAAAATCCAAGTGACCGATTTTTCTTTCTTCGTTCTCCTTTATGTTAGCACCTTGTCCTTTAATCTTCTTCTGATTTAAACAGTGCGTACTAAGTGTTTTCAATCATTAAATTACACAAATGTCTTTTCTCTACCTTATTTACACAAATATCTTTTCTATATCTTATACACAATATAAATCTAGACAAATTTTGCTTTGTCATCTCTGACATTTCCCCGTGATTAACAAATAAAATTAATTGAAATTCCAAGTGGGATTAGTGAGTTATATATGAACCGAACTTCAGTTGGAACTTTATTTACGATTACATATAAGTTATCGTCCTGAATGTCGGAATAGGTATTTATCGAAATGTCGAACAAATGTCAGGCTCTCTTTTGTGCCAAGAAGGCAGAGAAATAGCTATGGAGCAGCTATATTAACCAATCACAAGAGAATACGTGTGACCTTCCGTGTTTATAATGCGATCACTGGCCTCCCGTCAATCCATCGATCATTCGTTCAGTTCATCTCCGATTTGATACAATTCAGAAAACAAAAGATCGCAGAACTCTGCTCTCTGCCCCATTAGTACGTTCGCTATAAGGAATATACGTCTGAGGTACGTTCGATCTCCTTTCATATTTTCTTGTAAAGATTTCTGCAAAAGCCCTGTATGGTTTTCGATCTTGCAATCTGACGGTTCTTTCATTTCTACACGCAGATTTGAAAGTTGCAAGCCGTTTAATCAAGAAGAGCGCTATGAGCAACCAAAAGAACGCAACAGAGCGAGAGAAATCACATCTTCCGGCCATGCAGCTTGGGCTGTGCGTAATAATGTGGATGACCAGCAATATTCCCGGTTGCGCGGCCGCCACAAGAAATCCAGTTCCACCCAATTTACCCGCAGGAAACGACCCGATGCGTAACGTGATTGAAGCCATTATCGGAGCCAGAGAATTTGCCGCGTGGGCAAATGTTCTGGACGCCATGGATCCCGCCATTCTGCCCCAAACCGCCACGTTCTTCGTTCCCAGAGACGAAGCACTGTCGAGGCTATCGAAGCAGGCGGAGTTCACGTTGTCGGTTGTCCAGTACCACATCGTGCCCCAGCAGCTCTCCTATTACGATCTCCAGCGCTTCGACGTGGGGATGCGGCTGCCCACTCTGCTGCCCAACCAGACGATCGTTGTGACGCGCAACAGCCTGTTGAATTATACCCTCGACGACGCCCTCGTGACGCACCCCGACATCTTCTACGACGGTAACTTCGCCGTCCACGGCGTCGCCGATCTCCTCCATTTCACGCGCTACGTTGCGGACTTACCCAGGCCCCTAGTCCTCGACGCCGCCCCGTCGCCTGAGGGTTCTGGCAGACTCTCGGACGCACCGTGCCTTTGCAAGGAGTTCCCCGTTGCTCTGACGGTCGCTTCGGTGGTGCTTGTCATCCGGTTCCTCCGCTTCCCTGTCCGCTGAATCATTCATTCATTCATCCATCCAATTATTTTCTTGAGATCATTCTTTCATATTTCATTTTCATAATATTCAACGACCAGCTGAATCCAGCAGATTGCAGCCATCGATGCAATTACGGCTGGAGATATGATATCAATGTATTAATTGCCCGTTTTCTTTCATAAGTTTCTCTGCTGTTAATAGCTGTAGATGTATAGTACTGTGATGCAGCCTGTTCGTTCTTTGTGTAAACTGCTGGTCTCTACTCTGAATCTTGATGAGCTCTAGCAGTAACTCCAAGTTTATTCTCCAATATTTGAACCCTCCTATTGATGGACAACGCTATCATGGAATTTCTTGGATTTCTTTGATGTATTTCTCGGATTTCTTTGATGGAAAACGCTATCATGGCATTTCTTGGATTTCTTTAATGGAACATTTTCTTTGATTTAATTGTGAGATATAGACCAACTGAATTCTTTTTAGTTCTAACCGTACTGCAATTCGCAATTATTTTCGAACGATCCAAATCCAAACCTTTCAATTGCGCCTTTTTATTCAAATCCTAAGAGAAATTTGACTGTGTATACAACTCGCTTATATCGATCTTAGTTCGGGTAGATTTCAACACATATTTAAGCTGGTGTCATAGATTTTTAAGATATATTTAAATATATGTATATGGAATTGTGTTCACTTTAGCAATCATATAACAAAGATGGAGATTAGTTCTATGTTATTCAGTGCTCCAATGCTATTTTATTTTTTCTCCTTGTGTTAATGTATCACCTTTGATAGCTTTTAAAATTTGGGCATTTCTATGTAAACTCATTCTTATTGGCATTGGGAAGTATTAATATTACTTTTCTAATGCCCACTAAATTTGTATATAGATATGCATCTTTATTTTTTACTTAACTCCAACTTAATTTGCTAACTCAATATCTATTTTTAAACCATCATTTAAAAATTATGTTTTAATAAATCCAAAGTAATTCAAACTCCAACTTAATTTGCTTAATCAATATATCTTTTCAAACTACCATTTGAAAATTGTGTTTTAATAAATCCAAAGTAATTCAAATAGAACATTTTTCCTACTATGTTAAATTTCAAGAATTTTTAACTAGCCAACAATTGCAAGACTTGAGTGTTGTGCATCATAAAATTTAAAAAAAAAACTTACACAAAACTGTAGGATGTATCACCCTCTTTTAATGTCTTTTAGTTTTTCAAAAACATTTTTTTAAAGTGTATAAATGGTTTGCATTTTATTCAAAGATGAGTACATATACCTTTGTAGTGGTTTGCAAATTGTATAGATTGATAATCTTTAAAGAGAAGTCATGTTAAGAAAAAATTCTAAATGAACAATATATACTCATTTATGTATTTTGACTTATTCAATGTTCTATTTCAATTAAACAATATCTATTCTTTTTCAATGAATGAAACTATAAAGATCACAAACTTTTATATGTTTGAAATATTATTCATACAATAATAAACAAACCTTGCCTTGTTATAACATGAAAATCTACCTTGTCTTCTTATAACATGAGAATCTTATTCTGAATCTTACTAGTTAGTTTATGTAAAGTTTCCAATTTGCTTTAAATGTAAGCTTAACTACCTACAAAATTAGACAATGCCAAAGTAACAATTCACCATTGATTAAATATTCTAGTATAATTTATTGCAAAGCATTGTGAACTATAGTTTAGATTTGAAAATTTACAGAGGAATGGGGACACAAATAGATTTGATAATTTTGATAATGTTGTGTTATATTTGTCCCATACTTAATGTAAGATTTAAATATTATATTAAGGGAGCTATTTTATGCTAAACTTTTTCAAAATGAAGAAAATTTATTTATCTTCAACTTTAATTACAATGATTATTCTAAACGATCATTAATTAGATTATCCATGAGAGTTGCTTTATTTTCTTTAGTGTGTAATTTAATGAAATTAAAAAATATATTCTATAGACTCGCCATGTAAACTACTCTAGAAACCTTCTAACCAATTACTATAACTCTTAATATATATGTATGCATGTACGTCTTTATGTATCATAAAAAAACTATTCTACTTTAATCAAATTGTAAATATTATGATGTTAAAATTATTTAGTAGAAGTAATATATCATTTTTCTTAAGGATTTTTCGAAAGAAAAAAAAGAGATTAAAAAAATTAGTGTCCAAGCATATTTTAATCTATATTTTTTTTATCATTTATATAATAATTTCATTGTATTATGTAATTTTGTAAAGCAAAGAAAATGATTGTTGACCTATTAGATTTTACAAAACAACAAAAAAAATAATAGTTCATGCATTAACCATAGACATGACTAAAAACAAGTTTATATTATTTGCAAATTTGGGTTTTGATGAATAATGATAAGCAAAAATTATATCCATATTTTTTTGTTTGAATTAAATTATAAACACTCTAAGATATATAGTAAGCCAACATTTCCAAATAATATTAAGCATTTGAGAAGTAAGGTATTTGTATAGTGTGTGAGAGAGAAACTTTAATTATTAGAGACTAAAGTGCAAATTCCTAAATAAAAACATTTTTCTATATAATTTTTGTTGGTTGTGTTGTATAATTTCTAGATTTTAATTTCATGTCAATTTTGAACATAATTTTTTTCTTTATTTACACATACACATACAATGTTTGTAAAAAAAATTCAAAAATTATAATAATAATCTTTAAAATCATACCATTTTTCTATTATTGATTTATCAAAATTATATATTTATTCAAATTCTTAGCTAATATTTTATCTTTCAACATTATAACAATTATTCTTTATAATTTAATAATTTTTCTTTTAAAAAAAATAAATATTTCAAAATACCATTATTATAATCTTTATCTTATTTTATTTTTATATTAGAGAAATCGAGAATTGGAAAGTGGCAATTATCAAAATTATAATTACATTAACCATTTTTTAATTTTAAAAATATCTATTTTTTATTTTTTTAAACAACATTAAAATATAATTTTTAGTTATTATTACATAAAAAATTCCAACCTAGATATTTTCATTCAAAGTATTTGCTAAAACAACTTTATTGAAGAATAGCATATAAATAATTATTTCAAATTAATTAATAATATATTTATATTTCAAAGCAAAGCATATATATTTATATTTCAAATGGAAAATATCAATGATTCAAGAAGAATGATCATGAACTGTCCTTATTAGACTTACAATTAGTTTTCAAGTCTAACTAGGCTCACTACTTTATCTCATACAAAAATTATTTCCTACATAAGAGTTCAATTCATCATGGTTTCATTACAACGTTTTTCTATTGAGAAAAAAAGATTTGTAGGAGTTGCGGAAGATATACCAATAACTTATGACTTAGCAGGGGTCGAGACGTCCCGAAGGAGGTGACCCTTCAAGCCTTGTCACAAGGGGCCAATGAGAAATCTTACCCACCTTCCATTTTGAACATATGACCTCTATAGAGATAACCCTTGTTCTTAACCATTAGAACCACTAAGATGCTC
>LPNX010450076.1:2841-29907 GCA_001517045.1 Pseudotsuga menziesii | reverse complement strand
ATTAATAAAATTATATTCAAATTTGTTTTTATATTTTAAATATCTTTTCTAATTCCTTAAAAAAAAAATCCAATATAAAATTCTAAAAAAACACATCGTACTTTTAATAAAATTATTAAAAAAATTCCAAAAAAATCTCATATACATAATTCTTGAAAAAACATCTAAATAAATATAAACTCGTACTTTTGATAAAATTATTAAAAAACATCAAAATAAATAAATTAAAAAAATGAGAAATTAATTATAATCTGAAAATATAGAAAGAACTATTTTTATTTTTGATAAAATTATTAAAAAACATTGATAATTAGGTATGAGAATATAAAATTATTTTCATTATTATTAAAATACTTAAAATAATCTAACTTATAAAACAATAAAAAATCAATAAAATGGAGAAGAAAATATAAGATTAATTATAATATTAAAATGTCTTAAAAGTTATATATTTATTAAAATATAAGTTTCTTTATTATACTTAATATAACTTTAGCAAAGTTTATTATTGTATCTTATATGAGTTTTGTAAAGAATACTCACAATACTTTGTGTGATTTTAATTATTTTTGTAATACAATATAGTTTTGAACTACCACCAACCTAATTAAGAAGGGGAAAATGTGTCAAACAATATATCTAGTGCCAAAAAGTTAGGAAGACAATCATGATCCCAGAGCCATTTATGTACCAATACAAAAAACAAAATTATAGAGAAATTAATTGTTCAAACTATAAATTGGATGCAATAAATTGGACGACAAAATCATCATGGAAAAAACCAAAATACGGTAAATTCATAATATATTAATAAATTAAACTATCATGATCCGAGAGCCATTTACGTACCAATACAAAAACAAAATGGTTATAGCAAAATTAATTGTTCAAACTATAAATTGGATCCAATAATATGAACCACAAAATCATCATTGAAAGCCAAAAAAACGGTAAAGTCATAATATATTAATAAATTAAACTATAAAGTCATTCTATATTAATAAATGTAGACGACTAGATCCCAACAATAATGGCAATTTACTCAACAACCTAAGCCCGGTTTCGACAAGCAGGGGATTGTTACATGTAGTACAAGTTTACAACTAGCATACCTTCAAAGTGGGGGAAATGAAATACGAAAGAGAACTTTGATATGTTGTAAAAATGAGAGAAAGTTGTGCGTAGATAATATAAGTTTATGTGATGAAAGCGAGTCTAGTAAACTTGTCAAATGTTATGAAGGCTCCAAAAAAGTAATTTCAATTTGATCATAAGACTCCATGCCCACTATGGCATGCATTTTCTAAAGGGACATTAAATCTACATGTGCGTTATTTTCTAATGGAAATTTTGGTTTTTGAGGGGCAATCTAAATTTTTACTTTCTTGGTTAGATTTGAATTTTTCCCAAGTGCCATCAAATATACAATAATCCTTAGAATTGCATGTTAAGGCACTTTCGTATCATTAGCGAGGGCTTTGTGAAAGGTATTCTTAATGGACCTAACTCAGAGATTTTGACCCCATTATGGTTATTCCCATAACTTATCCATCCTATGTATATAATTTTCGATGAGATGATTGGGAAGAAATAAAGGGGGGAGAGAGAATCCTAAAAAGGATCTTATAGACATTTTGAATTGCAAGGTTATATTTGAAAGTTTTGAATAAAGGAATAAGAGGTTTTATATATTATTGACTGCATGAGATTCACAAAATTATGGCTAAGATATTCACATTTTTTCATCTAATTAAACATCTTAGTGTAATTTCTAAGATAATGATTTGAAATGAGTCATAGACAAAGAAATAGATTGTTTTAATTGCACTAAAGAGGATTTTTATACAACCCAAGTGGGTGAGATGTTTTCATGTCTATAACATTGACATGGCATATGCAAGTTCACTCACACAAATGCTTACGTGTGCGAGTGCACACACAAACACACACATGTTGACTCCAAATTTATATTGACTACGATGTAAAACACATTTGTATAAATATATATCAAATTTTAAATTCAATTTCAATTGACACATTTATATATACAAATAGAAAGTAAAACCCTGTATATGTATGGCACATGCACCTCAAGAACAACTATTCTACTTCATAATTAATTAATGACTATGACTTTTGTCTATTTATAGGATTTAGGTGTCATCGTTGCACCAAGAGACGCTTTCTACAACCCAAGTGGGTGAGATGCATCAAGTTTGTAATGCTAATGTGGCACATGCTGACTACAACAAATACGTATAAAAACATATCTAAAATTAAGTACATTTTTGCTCCAAAAGAATATAAAAAAAATTATAAAACCAATTACATGTCCGCTACAAGTTAAAAATGAATACATTGTAAGACACATTTATATAAATATATATCAATTTTAAACAATTTCAAACTCCTCCACTATTTGGTTAGGTCGACAAATAATTTAAGAATATATTTAGCTATATGAGTGAGAAATTTTAGACTCCAATTAAACAATTCTAATTCTAACTGGTACCACATCACCTTTTTACTTTTCCCACACTTAACCAGTATATATTTTTCATAGTTGTTTTTTCTTTCTTTGGCATGTATTGAAATTCATAAAGCAACATCTAAAAATTTATTTTGGATGATATCTTTTAAGTATGAATAAATTTAAATCTTATGTTTTAGTTCATTGTTTAATAAATCTAAAATTAGAATGAATTTAAATCTTATGTTTTAGTTCATTGTTTACTAAATCTAAAATTAGAATGGATTTATTGTGAGGTAAACTAAATATATATAGTTATAGTTTATTTATGATTTGCACTTCAAGGGATTTGCAGTTAGAGTGATTATCTTTTAGAGTAAGGTTCCACCTAAAGAGATTTGATCCCTCTCGATGCTTGGTAGAATCAAAGTTAAGATGGATCTATGTTGGTGATATATTTTATGCTCATATATAATGCTCAAGTTAGAGTTTTAATGGCATTACATGTTTCAATGAAACATTTTCCAAATCCCCTTTTCATGTCTTGGAGTGGTCTTTAGCTCTACACCCTACACTATGCATAGAAAATCAATGTTGAACGCAAAAGGAAACTTAATAAAAAGCTCATTTATGATGTGATGTGATGTAAAGGCATTCACAACCCACACTTCACGCATTAAAGAAAAGGTATGTGAAGTATACACAATCTCTAAGAGGAAGTGTATAGTTCCCATTTGTAATTATTAGTGAGCATAAAAAACTTCCCAAATGGATTTCAAAAGAAATATGTGTGTTATTATATATGTGATTGATTTTTTTGACATTATTTCTCTTTATTTAAATTATGGTATGCAAAATAACTTAGAAAATAGAGATTATATATCTTTAATTTTTTGCAAAACTAATTGAGGGCTATTCTAGTGGATACAAGAACATTAGGAAGCCATTATTGCAAATCTTTACAAAAAGAAAAACCATTGAAAATCAAAGAAAAAGTTTGATGAGGAAGAACCCAAAAAAACACCAAGAAGTTGGATTTCTTCCGTGAGAGCATAAGCAATAGTCTACAAAATACTATATTATCTTTCAAATCACAGTTAAAAAGAATAAAACAAATAAGCAATAAACATAACAACAAGAAAATAGTTTACACTTGATACAAGAACAATAAAAACTTCTTAGCATGGCCTCTTTTTAAAATACAAAGGATATATTATTTTAGATTATTTAATTCCTTTCACATAATTGTTATTTTCTTTATAAAAAAATATTCAATTTTAATATTACATTATCTTCTACAACTTTAATGAAGTTTTCACCAAAATTTGCCTTTGTTCTCTCATAATCATTCCACAACAAGTTTAGGTAAACATTTCGTAATGGCATATTATATATTCTCCTATAACTATATTTATATTAAAAAAAACATTCACATTTTTTATTTTTAGCAATGGTACTACTTCTATATGCATATAATAAAAACAAATTGAATTCTAAAAACAAATTGAATTCTAAAAACAAATTTAATTCTTATTGGTAATATCGTATTATTCAAAAAAAATCATAAACTTTTTATTCATTTATAGAATATTATAATTAAAAACTTGTCATAAGTTTCCTTTCCCATCATTATAGGAAAGAAAAATCATAAAATATTGAGGACCTTCAGGCCATTTTGAATTGATAATGCAAACAAGAAACTAATTTTCAAAACCACACTTGGAAGCAATAAAATGTGAGAAGTGTATACCAAAAATTCAATAGATATCAAAAAATGTATTGAAAAAATTTAGAAACTTGTGCACATTTTCTTACAATATACACACCTTTCCTACCATAAATAAGAAAATTACCCCCGCATTCTATACAGAAGAAGATTATGCTCTTTCTACATGAAATGAAAACCAGCAGGTATCCTTAAGAGCTATGATCCAGAGGATTTATTGAAAAAAAAAACTGTGTACAAAGTTTCTTATGATATAGTGACATTTCCTACAACTATCCCTGCCTCTTTCTGCATGATATTAAAACTACCATGTGGAACTTCTGGCTGCTAATCTACATCAAATGTTGCTAGCATTATATTCTCTTCATTCTTGACTAAATAATTGACAAGGATCTTAACCTTTTTTTTTACAGATCCGTCTATTTTTATGAGATTGCAAGTCCTCAAGCTTATCCAAACCGCCAGCATCCTCAATTTGGTTGACATATACATTAACATCTGTGAAGTTGCCATTGCCTCGGCTGTTTTAGATGCTATAAAAAGTGAGCATTTTGATGTAAAGCTAGGATGTGACGATGAATGGGGCAAGCGTTTGAAGTTATGGGAGCAAGTGCACAAACAGATTCAAACCAAGACAAATAAGGAATGCACAGTTAATCAGGTTTCTGAGAAGTTCATGAAAATGAGAAAAAAAATTCTGAACATGAGAGAAATCCCCCGCAGAAAGGACAGAACTCATCTCGGTAAACGTGAGAAGCTCTTCGATATATTAGGAAATTTGGCAGAGGAAGCAGAGCACTGTCCCAACCGAAGAGAAGAGTGAAGTTAATAAAGCTTCTCCTGTTTCAGAGAATGTAACTCTATAGATGAATGTGCCAAAATGTTGGGAAGTAGTCTCGTTGCCATCCATATGCACTGGAACACAAGATGAACTGTAACACCCCGGTTTTGACACTGTTTGCATTAAAAGATACATGATGTATATATTGTAATTAATCATGGTGTGGAGCTAAAGGAAAAATCCCCACCATTGATTTGGTTGTGTTATGTTTCGGCAATTGGAATCATTGCCAATGGTATATCGTGCTATCTAGCACCTTATAGTTTTGGCACCATGTAAATATGCAATTTAATTAAAATGAACCCAACCAGCTACGTCAATGCAACCATGATGAAAAGGGCATGAGTTTCCTAAGGATAAGGAGGGTGGATTATTAAAACTTGGGCCAATGGGGAAAAGCCAAGTGTCAACTGTTAAACCCATTTAGTCTTCACCGACCCTTTTTACTCACTCACCTTTCCTTGTCTCATCAGTCAACTACCACATTAAAACTTATGTTGATTAGTTGGGGGTAGTTATTGCTGGGCAGTGGTGTGTGGCAGGACTGTTAGCCCTTGCCCACACGCACACTCCACCAGCGGACTCTCACTTCACATGGGCAGGGAGGCAAAGGATTCCATTCTTCATTCTTTCGTTTGGTCTTGCTCATCCTCACGCATACAGGGGTTCTCTCACGGTCTCACCTTCTCACGCACAGGATTCTTTATTGTTTTCCTCACGCAGAGAGCTGGAGAAACCATTCTCGGTCAGCCACGATCTTCCTGTGTATTTTTTCCTCCTGTCCATGCTGAGAGTCTGATTTCTCTCCCATTTTCGGACTGTGTAATTTCCCGCTGTTTCATTGTGAGACCGGGGTTGTTATCTTCCCCATGTTTTTGTTGGCTGTGGTGTTTAATTACGTTTTGGGCCACCGTGGATTCTTAGTGAGCTGTTTTTTGCCATCCACGATTTCCTTGTGAAGGGGCCATTCACAATTTCTGCTGTGGGGGCATGTTTCCATACCGATTTTGTGGTCTGAGTATATGTTTTTCCTGCCCAGGCTGAGAGTCTAATCGCCTCTTCCATTTTTGGGCTGTGTATTTCCCGTTGTTTCAATATTGAGATTGGGGCTACTATTTTCTCCATGATTTGTGGTCTGATGGGGGTTCTTTCTTCGTTTTGGGTTTCTATGGCTATTATTGAGTTGTTTTTTGCCACGATAGGGCCAAGAACGACTCAGGAATCGAATTTCCCCCGCCCAAGCTGTGAACCATTGGTTTTTCTGTGTGTATTCAGTGGTTGGTCTTCGGACTGTGTTGGTTTGGTTGATCCGTTGATGGCCTGTTAAACCCAATTGTGTTGGCTTTCTGATTTGTATATTCTTGGTTGTGTGTAAGCCTGCTTGTTCCTTATTCCTTGGGAAATCATGCCCAGCTCGGGGGTGGTAGTGTTGCTGAGAGATTAAGGAGCACACTGGCCTATGGTTGGGTGGAACGTTGCAGTGACGTAGCTGGTTGCGGGACAAATACAGCATAAGATAAGTATTATTGACTATCCCATCTCTGCAATTATATTTACTATTCCATGAATTATGATGAACATGTTAAATGCTAGAATGTGTGTGTTGCTTCCGCTGGATGTTGAGTAACTGTGTATCTTAGTATGAATTATGATTTTAATATCAGCATTTATCTCTTGTTCGCGTTCATGGGGTTGTTTGCCCGTTAGTTTGGTGTTAGTAACGTCCTCTTTTTCGGTCGGAGGCTCGGGGACGTTACATGAACAGCACAAGGAGACGGGAAGACTCCCCTGCAAGGGCAAAGTGTGAGACAGGCATAATAAACGTACAAGATGAATGCGGGGAACTGCAAGCCGAAGAGGTGACTGAAATGAAAAAAGCTTTTCCTGTTTCAGAGAATGCAACTTTAGAGATGAATGTGTCAAAATATTTGGAATTAGTCCCATTGGCATCGATATGCACTGGACCACAAGATAAACAGCACAAGGAGATGGAAGATTCCCTGCAAGGGTAAACTGTGACAGCTTGGCAGGCACTAAACAGGTACGAGATAAATGTGACGAACTGCAAACTGAAGAGGAGATTGAAATGAAAAAAGCTTCTCCTGTTTCAGAGAATGCAACTTTAGAGATGAACGTGTCAAAATGTTTGGAATTAGTTCCACTACCATCGATATGCACTGATATACAAGATGAACGGCACAAGCATATGGAAGACTCACCTGTAAGGGAAAACTGTGACAGCTCAGCAGGCATTAAACATGTACAAGTTTAAAGGAGTAATCTATCTACTCACGAGTTGCATTGCACGGGGCTCAACCCACCTCGTCTAGTGATAGCTTACTCCCTTACGCTTTCGTAATCTTGTCTTAAAATTGTTTTGCAGATATATTGTGGCTGATTGTGACTCCGTTTCTATATTCTACAACCAACAGCACTATGGATCAACTCCTGATGACATAGCTTCTGACTACTCTGTTATTAATAAGACATGAAATTAAACATATATTCATAAATCATTAATTATTGAGATCCCAGAATTATCCACTCTTGAAAGATGCTCATGTATCAAGAATTTGAAATGGTTTATTGAAATTATGAGGAGTAAGTATTAGGTAAAATCCATTTCATAGTTCCATAGTTACCTTTGCAAATTAGCCCCCACACTAATCATAACATTTTATTTTTGAATGGTAGAGAATAATCAACAGAACTGACTACTTTCTAAAGAATGGTAGATAATAATCAACAGAACTGACTAGTTTCTAAAGGCTGGATAAAGCTACTTACTACTTTCTTAAGGGTTACTGGTTACTTTGATGGTTACAAATCTGTTTTAAGGATTTTAGCTCGACCATCTCCCCATGTGATGTCAACATCTTTGTAGAAATTTGTAGAGAAGAGTTAGAAGAAGAATTGATGAGATCAATAATAATAATAGTTGGATTGTCTTTCCTATGCTTAGGTGTTTTCCTCCATATTTCCTAACGCTGACCTGCTCTCCCTCTTTTCTATATAAAACCAAACAACCATCACTTCAGGTAATACTTGTTCAGCAGTTGGTCGATCATAGGAGAAAAAGCAAAATCTGGTAGGTCTCGATCTGTAACAGAGTAATCTATCACTCAACAGCCTAGGGTAGGCCCCTAGGGTAGACCCCAGGTGCAAATCGTTGAGTAGATAGCTTACTCTTAAGATAAATGTGCAATGAAACTCAGGCTATTTGTATGGAAATGTGACAGGATTGTGAGGAAAAGTTTCAAGACATGCAGTCTAGGCTTAATGAAATGTTGGATAACAAGATGAAGGAGTTACAACTCATGCAGGAACTCTGCAAGATTGAAGAGGAGGAGCATGAGACTTAGCATTTAATGAGCAAACTTAAATATCTTAGGAGTCACAATCCTTACAAACTATTATTGAAATGCACTCGTGTTCTGTATTAAGTTTCTTCATTGTCTTTTGGATTCACGGGAAAAGTCTGCAATAGCACCAATAAACATTTGACATTAATCTAAACAATGCAGTTCAACACTAAACCTTAAAATTTACATTATGACAAACACTATCTATCAAATCGTAGGCCAGTGCTGTAAACCTTAAAACTTACATTATGACAAGCATTGTCTACCAAATCATAGGCCAGTGGTGATAAACTCGTAGCAATCTACGACTTGACTACATCACACAACAGACTGTTATATACCAAGTTAATGTAAGAGAAATTACATTTTCTTTGGGCTGAGCATTGGAGGCTGATGCAACACCTTCTCTGCATTTTTTCAAAGATTGCATAGAAGTGGAGGAGCTGACCTTAGCATCATTGGAGCTATATTGCATAAATGAGTGAAACTGAAGAGGATCGATGGAGCTTACATTCTATATTAATAAATTTAGACGACTAGATCCCAACAATAATGGAAATTTACTCAACAACCTAAGCCTGGTTTTGACAAGATGAGGATTGTCACATGTAGTACAAGTTTACAGCAAGTCCGTACCATATGTTATTAATATTTTTTATGAACCCGACACTAACTAAATGTATTTTCGATGCCTCTGTTGTGTGCTCTGCTCTGTTGTGTGTTGTTGTTAACTTATCTAAAGCTCTCTGGCCAGTTCTCTTCTACCCAGTATGTTTCTTTCTTGGAAAAGCTTGTAAAAATCTCAAATGCAATCTCCTATTTTTTCAATTATGAAAAACGTAATTACATATATAAAGAATGACTGGAAGACCTGGCGTATAGCTCAGATTTATAAAAAATGTAATTACATATATAAAGAATGACTGGAAGACCTGGCTGGCATATAGCTCGGATTTATAGCTGTATTAGTTATTTTATAGGTTTCCTTTACTGGAACCCCGTTGATATTTTTTTTACTTCAAAATGCTTAGGTCTAATAGTTGTAAGTCCTATGGAAAACGTCTTTGCACAGTTCAAATGATTTTTTGGAAAGTGTTTTTACACCGTTGAAATGATTCTTTGGTATGGTTTTGATTCTCAGCTTCTTGAAGTTTAAAAATAATAATTGAATTGTTACCTAACCAACGTTAAGGATGCAAGCTTACTCTAAAAAAACACAGTCAATTATTTTTCTTTCTTTTTTGAAGAGAGGTTGATCTCCCATGAAGACGACAACCTATGTGGAATGCAACCTTTAATTACAATTTCAGTCAATTGTTTCCTTGCATTGGAATCAATTTCCCCAAAGGAAATTTCCAGCCAAGATTTAAACTGTAGAGAGAATGTTTGTAATTAAATTGTCTATGTTAAACTTAAAGCAAAACCTTCACAGAGATGGGGAAGCGAATAAACTGGATAAGCTCAACCTATTTGCTTCCCCAGTTCATTCTCTTCCCCATATCTGGGAAGGTTCTGCTTTAAGTGTAACATAGACAATTTAATTACAAACATTCTCTCTGCAGTTTAAATCTTGGCTTGGCTGGGCATTTCCTTTGGGGAAATCGATTCCAATGCAAAGAAAAAATTGAATGAAATTGTAATTAAAGGTTTCATTCCACAAGTCTAGCTTATCAAACATGTACGTTCATGCTGGATAAACCACATGCTGTGGGTCCCTACATCGTCCATTAACTGAATTTTTCAAAACAATCCCACTACGGACAGCCCTGTACGCCTCCGTCCTGCTGCCGCCCGCGACTTAAAGAAATGCATTAATGTTTTCGCCAACCAATTCCAGTTCAAACCACGACAACCGTCGACTAGGATCTCTCGGGAAGCCGGGTTCCACATGCCTACGAGATACAAGGGAATTAAAATCGCCCTGCCTTGATATACACCGTATAACTCGCGTTACAACCTTGGAGCTCTCTTACCCATATAGCTTTCCTTGTTGATCATGTAGTTCGTTCATGGTGAAGAGTAATGGGCGGCTAACTCATGACCAACCAGCTTTCAAACCAACCTGTAGGCAGTGGTCTGCTAAATCTATTGACAGTCATAGTGTCGTTGAAGGCTGGAAGGGTAGGTAAAGTTGGATGCGAAGAATTTCCAGCTCCAATATGCTCTAGAATAGCAATAGTTGTGGTGTATGATCGAAATCATCTATTTCCATATCATTATATGCTCGGGTGGCCATATATTATTTTCCCACATTCTGGTTTGCCATGAGAAGAACATATGTAGTCTGGCCCGAAGAAATGACGACTACATCTGTCAAATATCCTCAATCATCAGCTGCGAGATAACTAATCAAGCAGGTATCTTTCAGGAGAACTCCATACAGATAACTGCGAGACAACCAATCCTCCAAAATCCACCCATAATTTTTCCTTTGATTTGCATTCATTAGTTGAAATTGACACCATTCATCAGCTGTAATTGTAATTTTGCGGATAGATTTCTCAAAATTAACTCGTTGTTCGAGAAATCTGATAAAGAAACCCATCATGGTTCATAAACATTCTTAAATGCAAAATTATTCCACTGTCAAAGGATTCCTTTGATGCACTACTCTTACTTCTGAGGTTGTTTTGACCTTTGGATTTGTCTACAAAAATGTTCACAAATTCCAAGAATACTACCGCTAGTCCCAACATGTCAATTGTCAATTACCCAACATGTCAGACAACTAGATATTCCCTAGAAACCCAATATGGACAACATAGCCTTAAACAAGTTCCTTTTATATGCCTGTTGTTCAATGTTGAACCCTCGGTCTCTAAGGCAACAATTATTTGAACACAGACAGATGGAACTATATATATACCTACCTGTATAAAATTTTAATGTCAAAAGAGAGTCACAAATAAAAATTTTGCTAAATATATTTATTGTTAATTCATCTAACCTAACTTCAAAAAGAATATGAAATTTGAAAGTTAAAACAGAGTGGTCACCATATTAGTAGTGGCTATTATTATCCCAATTGGAAGAGTGAAATCCACGGCCAATGCACAGGCCAAGAGTACTCCCCACCATGGTAGTTGTAATTGCTGCTCAAACCATGCACATATTGCAATAGCTACCCCTATTATGAAGAGCAACACTATTGTAAACCATGACTGTGGAACAACCTTGTAGTTTTCTCTCATTAGTCTAGTGTGCACGTCCACATGTTCATCTCCCAAAGCTACCTTGGTGTTCTACCATATATACATGTTTAATCCATAATTCATTCAAGTCTGAGTAAATTTTAGCAATACTGAATAGGGGCTTAAACTAATTTGTTACAAGAAATCATTACCTACTCTACTCACTTTCCATGGAATAGCAGTACATGAGATATTGTCGCTGCCAGGGTGGCGAAGCTTAAGCCATTTGTGAAAGCAAAGAAGATGCTCATATGGAGTTTGCCATAATCTTCGTAACCCTCCACATCGAAGCCAAAGTTGGGAATGAGCACCATCGCTGGATTATACCTCTGACCATCGTCTGTAAAAATTTCTGAGGAGAAGATTGGAAAAGCTTTTGCATTGTAAATATTTGTCCAGTAAGCAATAGGAATAATGACATACATGATGATCATAAAACCAACCATTATGTTGGAAATACAAAACCAGGGTGTAGCTAGTGGGATTTGTAAGTAGGATGATACAACATCCCAATCAAGGGAAAATGAACCGATTCTGAGACCCTTTAGCCCTGAACCAATCTGCTGAGTGGTAACAGAACTTTTCCATATCCAACAAGCTATTGATAAAGGTGTCACTGATGGGAAGAGGAAATTTGGCACCAAATAGTATGAAAATCTTGCTTCCATAACTATAAAAAAGAACTACATCCTTGTTAATCCTCCCTTTGGTCTCTTCTCATCTTCATGCAGAGCCCTAATTCATTAGCACATAAGCCCTGCATAATATACTTAGTAGGTTTCTAAACAAAGTGACTGACTAAGTTCCCTGGACAAATATCCCCATTAATATTTAAGAGAAAAACTATGAAGAGAATATACCTGAAGAGGGAAACTTGAACAATATTTCCAGGCCACAACATGTAAGAAGCCTCCACCAAAATCTTTCTGAAAATGCCAGCCCACCCAAATCCAAGAACCTAAACAGATCCATTGACGGGAATTAAAAAATTGGCATGAAAGAACATAATAGAACAAAAACCCATTTGTATGCATGGGGCCTATATCTACCAACGTAACTTGGATGGATTTTTCACTTGAGTAGTAAAGGAAAGCAACCAAGCAGCTAAAGAACTAATTTGGCATTTGTAAAATTCTTTGATTATGGTTAGGATACTTATTGCATATACACCTCCAGCTCCAGCATTGGAAAAAATAGTTATCAAAACATGTTCCTTGATATTGAATGGCCTTGGATTTAGTGAAAAATGCCAGTTGGTACATGGAAACTGCATTTTTTCTCGGGAAGTGTTGCAACCATGAGATGGCCTAAGGGAAGAACTACAATCTGGGCAGAGTATCCTGATAATGTCAGTGGGTTTGATTTAAACATGAAGAGCTGATTGGCCACATCCAATACAGTGCAAGATATTACTCCAAGAAATCACACCCTGAATGTCCATCAACTTTCTGGAATCACCTCCTGTCCTGAATATCTGTCTGTTGAATCGTCATAAAAAAGACACAGTGACTTTTGCTACTTGCATTGATCTGAATTTTCTCTTTCAATGATTGCATATCCTTGTTTTCACCTTTCAGATGGGTTATAAAGGGCACCAACTTCTAGATTTGAAATGGAATATGGTTGAAGGTAATTATGTTGCATGGATCAAATCCGACAGAGTTAAAGAGCTAGTTACCGAGGAGTGAAAAAAACCATTGTATCCAACAATATTTCAAAAAAGTTACAGCAGTAAAACATAAAAAGAAAAGGAAAATGATGGAAATCAAATGTGTAGAATCGACAACACCTTATAATATACAATGTGAGTTTTTCTTTGTTGTTCTCAGTTCTTGGAAACTGGTTGAGATAAAAGCATTAGTTGCAGCAAGAACAATTGATGCTTTAACCTGTTGTGAATTCTGAAGTGTTAATATCTTGTTGTTGCTTGTAGCTTTTGGTGTACGTATGGGCCAGATGACCACCAAGAGATTGACAAACTACCTGTTGATATATCCAAAGTGCCCACACATGGTAAGGGGAGTCGTCCAGGTTGTAAGCATCTAAGATGTGGTTGTCTTTGTCATTTTAGCATCCGCATACTCAAGACGGCCCCGAAACGCTGCCTAATCACTTATAGTGAGATGAATCATATAGATAATCGAGGTAAACCTTGCCATGGACAAGAGATTGTTGATTTTGTAGGCACAAGGGCATACCATGCACCTCATATTAGCAAAGAACTATGTCAATGGGTAGAAATATGTTTGCTTTTGGGGATGTCTGTTGAATGTGTACATCAAAAACATCGTGAATTACTGCATGATAAAGTATCCTCTTTTGAAATAGAGTTTGATCGAAATGATTTTCTTTCACGTTATGACATTGGAAATATAGAGAGAAAATTGAAACATGCTCAATATATGTTTAACAAGAATGATGCCCAAAGTGTGCGTATATGGCAAGATGCAAACCTTGATAAAGTGTTCTGCTACTCTGAGTTTGACAAAACCGTAGATAATGAGTGTCACATGCCCCAATTTGCAAAAACAATTTAACGATATTTGAGGAACATTGTGTTAAATTTTATGCTAAGTTGCAATTGATGATCCAATAGGGTCAAGAATATTTAATATAAATTTAGAATATTTTATTTATAAATAAATAAATGATGAGACAACAGCTTAGGGAAGTTGTTAAAAGAGTGTCTACTGGTTAATTGGTGGAGGAGACTGGGTGGAGAGAAAACTGACAAGTGGCAGCATCCTCAAACCACTTCCAACTGTTGCAGGTGGAAACTTCCCTATATTTGTGGTCATGATTCCCCAAGAAAATGGAATCAAAGCAGGTGGCTCATTAAATGAAAACTGACCCAGAATACCTAGGCATCTCTATAAAATTTCCCATTGAAGAGAGTTGAGGCTACTCATTCTAGAGAGGTGATCATTCAGGGTGAATGAATTTACTCAAGAGAAATTCATTAGAGGGGATTATTGAAGTGTGTTTGAGGGGTTAACTGATGAGACTGAACTAGTTCCAGCTTCTAAGTTGAAGTTCATACTGCTGAGAGCAGATTTTGATTACTAAGGTAATTGGACCAGTCAGGTGGCATAGGTCTTACAGTTGCATTCTCCACCCAGTTCTCAGCCAAGAAGACCAGGAACAAGATCAGGGGTCCTGAGGAAGCGTTGTCTGAGCGCTCTCAAGGAGTTTGGTTGGGAGGAACAACCTCCTTAAGTTGTTTTCATCTTGTCATCAACATGTTCTGTTTTATTTGTTTACTTTCTTCAGTTAAATATTTCTTAATTTTCTACTACAGGCATGTTAGTATTTTAGGGTTTATGAAGGAAGAATAACTAAGTAATGTTGGATTCAGTAAAATTATAGATTATATTAGAATTAGAAATGATTATGTGAAAAGTGAAATAGATAGAATTAAAATTCTCAAGTTGTATTTTTCCACACCAGACTTAGGTAGTACTCTAGTACAACCAGGGTTGCTTAGGTGAATGAAATGATTCTTTTATTTGAATGAGAACAATAAATAGATTTTACTTCATTTGTTTATGAATTTTACTAAATAGCAGTACTAAATATTGTTGTATTTATTTACTTCAGCTAAACTAAACAAAAAAATAGGTATGAAAGAGAATAGTAATAATATTATTATAGAAGTAATTCCAGTATTAGTATACTTAGTAATAATTTCAGACACTGTGTGTATTTATCTAAGACCAAAGGATTCTTCTATAATCCTTTTGAAACTACATAAAATACTAAAAGATAACAATATCCTAATTTTCAAGTATGTTGCACTAAAACCCTAATTATTTCTTAACTAAGAACTAGAAACAAAACTGTAAAAATTGTTTAAGAATTCTTAAATAAACAGAGCTAGCATCAAACATATAACTGTAAGTCATATCATCATCCATTAGCCTATTTTTAAACAGAGTGAAGAATGCTTTAAGTGTAAACAAGGACATTATAAAATTGTAGGGTTATACAATAATTTAACCCTTAAAAAGCTGAGTATGAGAATTAAATAATATCTCATAAACAAAGCTTTAAAATCTAGTATAATACAGAGTATTAATAAAGACATTACATATGTAAATTATGGACAAATAAACCAATAATAGTTAACCATTTGAAAATATAAAATCCTTATTCAAGGATAAGCTTATAGACTGTAGAGTTGAAGGGTCGAAACCCAAGCCTTTTATTAAATCCGAATATGCACAAAAATATTTTATATTAAAACCGTAACAATATACATTACTGACAAGAAAAGTAAAACCCAGCTCACTTTACAACCCCGCTGTTTTCATAGTTTTCGTTTTACTAAGCTCACTGTAAAACTGAAGTAACACTAGACAGTCTTCGTTTTACTAAGCTCACTTTACAACCCGACTGTTTTCACAGTCTTCATTTTACTAAGCTCACTGTAAAACTGAAGTAACACTAGACAGTCTTCGTTTTACTAAGCTCACTTTACAACTCGACCGTTTTCACAGTCTTCGTTTTACTAAGCTCACTGTAAAACTGAAGTAACACTAGACAGAGGCCGATAAGCATCTCTGAGTTCAGAGCTGGGATCTTTTTAAATCATAAACAAGAGCATTTACATTGTTTAAGGCGTAAGGATAAAAACTTCATATAAAAACCACATTTACATCATGGCTTCAAGAGTTTGTGTTACCCAGCAAAGTATCGCGAGGGTTTTAATTAAAACATGGATATACTTTAACAAACTAAAAATCATAACCAACAGAGAACCGAGCCATGTATCCACCCATAGGAACCGTTTCCAACAACCCAAACCGCATGCAGGGAGAACCCTCGATGGGACCGGGGCTTACCAGATGGAAGCCCACTAAACTAACTGGTGCATGAGCTTGCTTTTCCACCCATAGCTTGGAGCCGGTAGCAAGAGATTGCAAAACAATTTTAAAACAACATTTAAACTCTATTACTTAAAATGATAAAAACCCTAATAAGGTAAATCGATTGTAAAGAGGAAATGAGTAAGGTAAATTTTTACCTGTGAACTGAAAGTTGAAGCCGAGACGAAACGGCCACACCAGCTCGATAGCACTGAACCGAGAAGCAAGAAACCCTTAAAGCCAACTCTGCAACAGAGACAGCATGGAGACGGACTCAAGTTCACAATGCAAAAGCAAAGGATGAGCAGTTACAAGAGTAAGACCATTACAAGCATTGAACCACTTGAAGAAACCATCAATCACTTTCACAATGTATTCTTCACTTACAGGAGAACTCAAACCATAAACCACGATACCAAGATTCACATTACAACATTGCAGACTAAAATTCCCAACGATCAAGGAGGTTGTAGGCCTCTCAGGGCCACAAAGCTCACAACTCGGCCAGCAAGGAGGAAAACCCTCAGTCCAAAAATGCAAAGGAGTAGGGTTACAACAATATAAGTCAACCAACGTATGGAGGAGGCCTTGTCCATGTGCCCTTCTAAAAATCTCACCAAGTGTGGGTCGAGTTCTAATGTCAACGTTGCACAAATGTTTTTAAAACTTATCATCGCCAATACCTTTTAATGTATGATTGCTAATAATATCAATCATGCCATCGAATATATTATGCCATGGAAACTAGTATAGTCTTGGATTAAAAACTTATAAGGTTTGTTTGCCATTGTTTTGACTACAATATAGTAGTTGATAGGTAGGTAATACTACCTTAGAACATAAGTTAACTCAATTGTTATAACTTAAACACTGTTAGGTTATAAGATAACATAGTATTATAACATTGAAATAATAATTGTATCATGGTTATAAATTGAATACTATGAACACAACTTGTTTACTAGATGTTCCAAGAAGATATTCATACTTGCACACAAATCGAACAAGTTTGGTATTGTTTTAGAATTAGTAAAAGTAAATAGGGTATACATATGATTTAGTTATGACTTTTTATAAACTGGAAAAGCCTTAAACTTCTCCACATAAAATCTTGATGCTAATAAATGAGGGAGTCTTCAAGAAGACTAAAGACTAACTTTATTTAGAGAGTTTCTCTTAAGAAGCTAATCACTCATTGTAAACTTTACAATCGAAAAACATAGGAACATGTTCATGCATAAAGAGAAGTACACTTGAGTAAGGAAGTAAAAGTAGCTGCAAGATCACTAATTAGTCAAAGTAAACATGAACCAAGGCCATGAGCTCTGTGCTCACTATGGAATTCTATAAATTACCATGTACTATAAATTTGTAAAAGATAATCATCATACGACTAAAGGAACCTTGGTAAGAACTTACTCTTTTAAAAACATTGATTATGTTATGATGAAATGTCATTATGGACCTAGTTATAAATACTGTCATAAATTCAGAACAATGAAAGAAAATTTACTTTACCTCTTCAGAGACTTGCAGCTTAAATTATATTTTCTTATACTAGCATCTTAACATGTTAGGAAAGTACTTTTCTCGACATAATTTAAAATAAACACCTACATGATCTTACGCTTACCTGCTAAACCTGTAAGAACCAGCAGTCCATTTGAGTTAGCAGAACGCTAAGTAAGCCCCGATCTCAAACAAGATTTCTCACCTACTTGACAAAGGTAAATAATCAGTATATCTAGCAGCAACTAAATTCAAGTCCTCTTTCTAACTCAATTGAAAATTAAAGTTCTTAAGTCATTAATAAAATTAACACAGGTGTTTAAGATTACATCCTTATGTATAGATTTCTTTTATTGAAACAAACCCTTAACTTTTGTTAAATTGTTTCATTTTCCACTAACCGCTAGCAGTTACTAAGCTGCGACTTAAGACATTTTATGTCATTTTAAAAATTTTAATTTTTTACGAAAATTTGGGTTATTACATGTGGCATCAGAGCAGAAGGTTCAAACACTAGGCTTTAATGAAGCTCAACTTGCTTATATGGAACAGTAAATTTGAAACATTATGCTAATGTTGTTTTCTTTGAATGATACACACACAGAAATTTGTTTCTGAGTTAATGACAAGTATGGAAAGATTGGAAGAATATGCAGAAGAGGAATCTCCTTACAATGAACGAGATAATCTACAAAAAGAACCTATGCAAGAAGATATAACCAATAATTCTTCCGAACTACTACAAACAGTTAAAGAATTAAAATCAAAAATGGAATCAGTTAAGAAAGAAAATGAGAAGATTCTGAGAGCTCAGGAGGAGCTGAATCAAATCTTAATAGAAAGATTTCATACTGAAGGAAAGGGTGAAAGAGTTGATTTTGAAGATATAGGTTATCAACATAAGTATAAAAAGACTAAACAAATTAAAAATGAAAGTAGCTCATCTTCCGAAGTATATGGTGATCAACATAAATCTCATTATACTAGTGGCAGTAGTGAGGATAACCACCATAGTAGGAAAATATAATATAAACCTTATGAAGAAATCTCTGGGGATTTCAAGAAGATCAAGTCGTCAACATTTAATGGAAAAACTGAAAAGGGGGAGGAAGTGGAATCTTGACTATCCGGGATGAAGAAATACTTCCAGATTTATAACTATTCTAATCAACTAAAGGCTAGGATGGCTATTTATAATCTTACATAGAAAGTTGATATATGGTGGCAGGACTTAAAAAGAGTGAAAGGTATAAGAGAGAAAAACACAAATTAGAGCACATTCAAGAAATACTTCAAAAAGAAATTTTTATCTGAACAGTACTATGAAGAAAGGGATAAAGAATTCTATGAGTTAAAACTAGGTACAATGAATATGAAAGAACTGAATAGTAAGTTTCTAAGTTTGCTTAGGTATGTACCATACATTGTGAACGAGAAAAATAAGGTACAGTGGTTTCTCAGCTGTTTACCTTATCATATAAAGGACAGGATTGAGTATGACAATCCGAAAACCCTAGAAGAAGCCATGAGAAAAGCGAATTTCTGTTATGAACAGAATCGTAAAAAGGAGAGTATGGCCAACTGGAAGGCCAAAAAGAATAATAACTTTGATCAAAAGAAGAAGGAGTTTGTACCTAATAGAAATTCTAAAAATAATAACACTAGAAATTTTCCTAATAAGAATTTCCATGGGAATAAAAGTAATTCACAGACCAATCAGAACAATCAAAAGAATAAAGATTCTGCTAACAATCACAGTAACTACACAAAGAACTTTGAAGGAAAAGAACCCATAAAGTGTTGGGAATGCAATGGCCCACATTATGCCTCAATTTGTCCCAATCGGAAAAAGACTGTCAGCAATATCCACACAATACAGGAGGAGATGACTGTTGCTAATTTAGCAAGGACAATGCCCAAGATCAATGCAACATTAGAGAATCGGTAAGCAGACTATCAAACTTCCATGGTGGAAGTAGAAGGTAAGATAAATCAAATACTCGTATCTATTTTAATTGATCTAGGAGCTAGTTTAAGCTATATTTCTCCTAACTTGGTAGAAAAGTGTAAACTTCCAGTTGAAAAGTTTGCAAGTTCTTGGTTAGTTCAGTTAGCTACTGGTGCAAAGAGAAAGGTAATTAGCTTTGTAAAGAATTGTGCAGTAACCATGGATCAATTTGAAACTTTTGTTAAGCTCAATGTACTACCTTTAGGTTCATATGATATATTAATTGGTATGGATTGGTTAGAGCAGCATAGGGTGGTTTTGGATTGCTTTGATAAAACCTTTACTTGTATAAATAACGATGGAAAATTAATAAGTGTAAAGGGAATTTTTAGGAAAACAGCCGTAAGGTAGATTTATGCTCTGCAGATTAAGAGAGCTGTTAAGAAAGGTTGTAATGCTTATGTAGTAACCGTAACCAATGAAGAAAACCTAAACAACATAGATAAATTAAAATTGGAGGATATACCAGTTCTAAAGGAATATTCAGATGTATTTCCGGAAGAAATTCTAGGACTGCCTCCAAAGCGGGAATTAGATTTTACCATTGAGCTAGTACCTGGTGTAGTGCCCAACTCAAAAGCCCCTTATCGGATGAATATACTCGAATTAAATGAACTTAAGTCACATTTAAAAGAACTTATTGATAAGAATTACATTAGACCCAGTGTGTCTCCCTTGGGGGCACCTATCATCTTTGTTAAGAAAAAGGACGAAACTCTATGACTATGCATAGATTATCGCCAATTAAATAAGATGACTATCAAGAACAGATACCCGTTACCTCGCATAGATGATCTGTTCGATCAACTACGTGGAGCCACGGTGTTTTCAAAGATTGACTTACCATCTGGATATCACCAAGTCAGAATTAAAGATGAAGACATCTTTAAAATAGCTTTTAGGATTCTATATGGACATTACGAGTTTGTCGTTATGCCATTTGGGATTACTAACGCTCCAACTATTTTTATGTGTCTAATGAAGAATGTAATGCACAAATATCTGGATAAATTTGTGGTCATATTTATCAACGACATATTAATTTATTCAAAATCTAAAGAAGAACATAAAGAACACTAAAAAATTGTCCTTCAAGAGTTACGAGAACATCAACTGTTTGCGAAATTTAGTAAATGCGACTTCTTTAAAGATAAAATCCAGTACTTAGGTCATGTAGTGACTAAAGAATGAATTTCAGTGGATCTCGAAAAGATAAAGGCAATCAAAGATTGGCTAGTCCCAAAAGACGTAACTGATGTCCAATCATTCATGGGGATTACCGGTTATTATCAGAGGTTCATTGAAGGGTTTTCGAGAATTGCAAATGCGATAACCTCTTTGCAGAAAAAGGGAAAGAAATTTGATTGAAATCAGAAGTGCAAAGATAGTTTTAAAAAGTTAAAAACCTTATTAACCAGCACACCAATTTTAAGAATTGTTGACCCTAATAAAGATTTTATAGTATGTACTGACGCCTGCAATGACGGTTTAGGTGGAGTATTGACTCAAGAAGGACATGTCATTGCTTATGAGTCTAGGAAATTAAAGATTCATGAAAATAATTATGCGACCTACGACTTAGAATTAGATGTTGTCATACATGCTTTAAAGATGTGGCGTCATCATTTAATTGGAAGAAATTTTATTTTAATAACGGATAATAAGGGATTAAAATATCTGTTAGATCAACCTGACCTGAATGCTAGACAAGCTAAGTGGCTAGCTTTTCTAACTGAATATGATTTTGAAATTCAACACATCAAAGGGAAGGAGAATAAAGTTGTTGATGCATTAAGTAGAAATGCAAAGGTGAATTTTACAGCATCTATCAGCACTTATACAACAGATTTCAAAGAACAGCTTAAAGCAGGAATAGAACAAGATAAAAATTACCTAAAGTTACAAGCAAAAGCAAAAGAAAATCTAATAGAAAGTTTAAGTACAAGGTACAGCTTGAATGAAAAAAAATTATTACTGTATAAAGACAGAATATATGTACCTAATGTACCTAAGATTAAGTTATTAATTTTAGACGAAATTCATAAAACTCCTTATTCAGGGCATTCAAGTTATCAGAAAACTATAACCATGCTAAGGAAAGATTATTTCTGGCCAAACACGAAGACTGAACTGGCAGAATATATTGCTAGATGCTTTGAATGTCAGCAAGTAAAAACTGGACATCAGCATACAGGTGGGCTACTTCAGCCTTTGCCTATCCCTAGATGGAAATGGGAGATAATTAACCTTGATTTTGTTACTGGACTGCGTAAAAATTAGAACTTAAATGACTCCATAATGGTACTGGTTGACAAATTGATTAAAGCGGTCCATTTTATACCTGTAAAAACCACTTATAAAGTTGCAAATATAGCTAATATTTTCTTAAAACAAATTTTTCAATTGCATGTAATACCGAAGGTCATAATTTCATACCAAGACCCTAAATTTACAGGTAACTTTTGGAGATCCTTGTTTAAAGGATTAAATACTACGTTAAATTTTAGTACCTCTTTCCATCCTCAAACTGATGGACAGACTAATAGAGTAAATCAGGTACTGGAAGATCTACTTAGAATGTATGTAAAAGAGCAGCCAGGTAAATGGGAAAATTATTTATGCCTCGTAGAATTTGCTTACAATAATCATTATCAAGCTTCAACTAGGTATAGTCCTTTCGAAATTATGTATGGAAGGAAATGTAACACTCCCATCTCTTGGAGTAATCCAGTGGACAGGTTAGTATTAGGACCTGAATTATTGAAAGAAATTGAAGTAATTGTAAAGCAGGTACAAGGTAATCTAAAAATTGCGTAAGATCGACAGGAAAGTCAAGCAGATCTTAAAAGAACTCCAAAGGAGTTCCAGGTAGGTGAACATGTTTTCATTAAGGTGAGACCCAAAAAGATTTCTCTGAGGTTGGGTAGTTGTGCCAAACTAGCACCTCGATATTGTGGTCCTTTTGAAATACTGTCCAGGATCGGACAGGTAGCCTATCAGCTAGCTTTACCATCGAATTTACGAGTTCACAATGTTTGCCACATTTCTGTATTAAAAAGTATGTACATGATGCTACTCATGTTATTAATTAGAATGATGTGCAGGTGGAACCCAAAGGAGATTTTCTGGTGGTACCGGACTGTATCCTCGAACGGAGGGAGATCTCACTTCGGAACCGCACCATTGGTCAACTGAAGGTGCAATGGAAGCACCTTAGTCCAGAGGAAGCCACGTGGGAATTGGAAAGTCATATGCGGGATGCATATCCAATTCTATTTCAAGGGAACTCTGAGGACGAGGAATAAATAACATTGAGGATGATGTTATAATTTAAGGGGGTGTGTATGTCACATGCCCCAATTTGCAAAAACAATTGAATGATATTTGAGGAACATTATGTTAAATTTTAGACTAAGTTGTAATTGATGATCCAATGGGGTCAAGAATATTTAATGTAAATTTAGAATATTTTATTTATAAATAAATAAATGATGAGACAACAACTTAGGGAAGCTGTTAAAAGAGTGTTTACTGGTTGATTGGTGGAGGAGACTGGGTGGAGAGAATACTGACAAGTGGCAACATCCTCAAACCACTTCCAACTGTTGCAGGTGGCAACTTCCCTATATTTGTGGTCATGATTCCCCAAGAAAGTGGAATCAGAGCAGATGGCTTATTAAATGAAAACTAACCCAGAAGACCTAGGCATCTCTATAAAATTTCCCATTGAAGAGAGCTAAGGCTGCTCATTCTAGAGAGGTGATCATTTAGGGTGAATGAATTTACTCAAGAGAAATTCAATGGAGGGGATTACTGAAGTGTGTTTGAGGGGTTAACTATTGAGACTAAACTAGTTGCAGCTTCTAAGCTGAATTTCATACTGCTGAGAGCATATTTTGATTACTGAGGTAATTGGACCAGTCAAAGTTGCATTCTCCACCCAGTTCTCAGCCAAGAAGACCAGGAACAAGCTCGGGGGTCCTGAGGAAGAGTTGTCTGAGCGCTCTCCAAGAGTTTGGTTGGGAGAAACAACCTCCTTAAGCTGTTGTCATCTTGTCATCAACGGGTTCTATTTTATTTGTTTACTGTCTTCAGTTAAATATTTCTTATTTTTCTACTACATGCATGTTAGTATTTTAGGTTTTATGAAGGAAGAATAACTGAGTAATGTTGGATTCAGTAAAATTATAGATTATATTAGAATTAGAAATGATTATGTGAAAAGTGAAACAGATAGAATTAAAATTTCCAAGCTGTATTTTTCCAGATCTGACTCAGGTAGTATTCTAGTACAGCTGAGGTTGCTTAGGTGAATGAAATGATTCTTTTATTTGAATGAGAAGAGTAAATAGATTTTACTTCATTCGTTTATGAATTTTACTAAATAGCAATACTAAATATTGTCTGTGTTTATTTACTTCAGCTAAACTAAACAAAAAAATAGGTATGAAAGAGAATAGTAATAATATTATTATAGAAGTAATTCCAGTATTAGTATTCTTATGAAATATAGATATTATGGTTTAACTTAAGTAAAGTAAGTATATTAGCATCTAAAACCATGTAAAAGGATTGTGTAAAACATTTTATAAACATTGAAATTCCAGACACTATGTGTCTTTGTCTAATACCAAAGGATTCATCTATAATCCTTTTGAAACTACAGAAAATCATGAAAGATAACAATATCCTAATTTTCAAGTATGTTGCACTAAAACCCTAATTATTTCTTAACTAAGAACTAGAAACAAAACTGTAAAAATTGTTTAAGAATTCTTAAATAAACAAAGCTAGCATCAAACATATAACTGTCAGTCATATCATCATCCATTATCCTATTTTTAAATAGAGTTCAGAATGCTTTAAGTATAAACAAGGACATTATAAATCTATAGGGTTATACAATAATTTAACCCTTAAAAAGCCGAGTTCCAGAATTAAATAATATCTCATAAACAACACTTTAAAATTCAGTATAATACGAAGTATTAATAAAGACATTACATATGTAAATTATGGACAAATAAACTAGTAATAGTTAACCATTTGCAAATATAAAATCCTTATTCAAGGATAGGCTTATAGACTGTAGATTTGAAGGGTCGAAACCCAAGCCTGCTATTTGTTATACCAAAATCCTATCATCATCATGTGATAAGACTCTTAACATACCTGCTTGCCCTGAATCCCAACACTTGGAGTGGAAACTCATACCATTTTGTCAATCTTTCACAAAAATGCTCAGCACCATGCTTTCCCCTTTGTCCAAGAGCGGTACCTTGCTCACACCGCCTATCCCTTGTTATCCACAAGCAGTGCCACTGCTTATGGCCGTTAGTCCATAAGCGTTTCTTACCTGAACCGCTCTGTCATTGAAGGAGAAAAGCGGTACCCTGGGAAATGGGAAAAAGAGAAGATTATCGAGGCTTCTAAATCATGAGCCTCGTGTCCTCCCTTATCCCTATCATTGTGGGTTAGTTGAGCTCAAGATCCCTCATCCTAGGATCTTAGAGGCCACCTCATCCACAAATCTCTCAACCATCCCTATCCATTGAGCCTTATAAATACAAGCTCATGTCCATGGTTGAGGAGAGAACTCTTAAGGTATTGTTATGTTGTTGGATTGATTACTTGGCCCAATCCATTGGAGAGCATAGAGAGCAAAAGTTGGAGTTTATGTGTCACATGCCCCAATTTTGTAAAATAATATTATTTGTTTTGAATTGATTCCCAAGACATTATGTTAAATTCAATGCTAAGTTGGAACTGATGACTCAGCAGAATCAAAAGTTGTGGAATGTAATTATAAATATTTTATTTTTAGATAAATAAAAGTGGAGACAAAATCTTGGGAGAGCTTTTAATAAGAGTGTTACTGGTCAAACTGGTGGAAGGAACTAGGTGGAGAGAAAAATGACAAGTAGCAGCATCCTCAAACACTTCCTATATTGCAGGTGGCAACTTCCCTACATTTGGGGTCATGATCCCCCAAGAAAGTGGGATCAAAGCAGGTGGCTCAATTAATGACAACTAACCCAAAAAGACCTAGGAAATATTATAAAAATGCCCAATGTAGAGAGTTGAGGCTGCTCATATTTTCCAGGAGAAGAATCATTCAAGAGGAATGCACTTCAAGGAATTCATTGGGAAAAGGGAAACTGTAAGGAAGGTGTTTTGAGGGAGAAACTGTAGGAACTTGATCTAATATAGTTTTTTAGCTAAGAGGTCTAACTGACGGGTTCAAGACTAGTATTGAGTCTCAAGACTAGTACTTGGTTATTTGCTTCACCTAGTTCCATCCAGGGAGACCAGAGCAGGCTCGGGGGTCCTGAGGAGTCGTTGTTTGAGCGCTCTCCACGAGTTGGTAGGGAGGAACGGCCTCCCATTGCTGTTGTCGACCAGCTTTAAGAACAGGTTCTGCTATCTTTTAATTTTTGTATTAAAACTATATCTGTGTGTGACTAAATGATGCATGTTCAGGTTATGATGTAAACTTAGAGGGTAGAATATCTTAGTTTGTAATGAATCTATTCTTAGTGAAAATAAATCCTACCTGTGTTTTTCCCCATCTGGAGTAATCCAGATCATACTCTAGCATTGGTGGTGTATTTAAATGAATGAAATATGATGTAAATTTAAATAAGATGTTAAGCTTGAATAGTGTAATGTTTTCTTTATTTAGATATTCGTTATCAGAAAAACTACTAATCTGTACATAGAGTAGTGTCAGACCTAGACTGTGTAAGTCATAATATAAGAAAAGGAAAGGAATTTATATCATTATACTAACAATAGTATGTTTTGATAGACGAAACAGACTTCTATACAGTATTTACTTTCGTAATCCTTATATCTATTTTGAAACAAAAGGAAACGGAGATAATAGTTAAAATGTTTAGTATTAGGTTAAATAAAAATGTATTTTCAGCTCTGTAGTGTAAATTTGAGCATATAGATTTGTAGACAAAAACAAAACTCACAAAGAAGATTTCACAATTTACTCAGCAATTGAAGAATGAAACAGTGCAAAAGGCTTGCAGCTGTGAATGCTTTCATTATTCAAAAAAGTAATTCAGATGATGATTACAATAATG
>LPNX010450062.1:160144-204056 GCA_001517045.1 Pseudotsuga menziesii | reverse complement strand
GTATCCGGTGACTTCGGTCGTTGAGAATGTGGTAGGATTGCATCATCCTTGGACTCAAGTCCTAAAGTGATAGGGAGTGATTATCCCGTAATTGTATCCGGTGATTTCGGTCGTCAAGAATGTGGTAGGATTGCATCATCCTTGGACATAGTCCTAAAGTGATAGGGACTGATTCTCCCGTAATCAATCCGGTAACTTCGGTTGTCGAGAATGTGGTGGGATTGTATCATCCTTGGACTTTAAGTCCAAAAGTGATCCAAAGAATTTTTGTCTTTGAGTTGTTGATTGCAAGTTGTTGCTGATGATGATGATGCCATACTGATCGAAAGATCAGAGTGTGATGATGATGACGTACTGATCGAAAGATTAGAGTATGATGATGATGACATACTGATCGAAAGATCAGAGTATGATGATGATGACGTACTAATCTAAAAGATCAGAGTATGATGATGACGCACTATGATTATGATGTTTCTAATCGAAATATCAGAGTATGATGATGATGCACTATGATTATGATGTTTCTAATCGAAATATCAGAGTATGATGATGATGTTTCTGATCGAAAGATCAGAGTATGATGATTATGTTTCTGATAGAAAGATCAGAGTATGATGATGATGTTTCTGATCGAAAGATCAGAGTATGATGATGATGTTTCTGATCGAAAGATCAGAATGTGATGATGATTATAATTGACATATCAGAATATGATGATGATGATGTTGTTGCTGATCGAAAGGGCAAAGTGTTGATGATGATACTGCTGATTGAGAGGTCAAAGTACTGAAGATGTTGCTGTTGATTGAAAGGTCAAGGTGCTAAAGATGTTGTTGCTGATCGAAAAGTCAATGTGCTGAAAATGTTGCTGATCGAAAGGTCAAAATGCTGAAGATGTTGTTGCTGATCGAAAAGTCAAAGTGCTGAACATGTTGCTAATCGAAAGGTCAAAATGGTGAAGATGTTGTTGCTGATCGAATAGTCAAAGTGCTGAAGATGTTGCTGATTGAAAGGTCCAAGTGCTGAAGATGTCGTTGCTAATTGAAAGATCAAAATGCTAAAGATGTTGCTGATAAAAGACTGAAGATGTTGTTGATGATGAAGACTGAAGATTGAAGATGAAGACTACATGATGTTGAAAATCTTCCAATGATTTATAGATGTGTTACCCTGCTGATGTTGATGATGTCCCCTATCTCTACTCTTGTTGTTGTTGATGTTGTTGTAGAATACCCTTCTCGTTAAGGGGGAGTGTTGAAATATTGTAACTTCGAATAATATTCTATATGTATCTTTTTGTGGTCCCCAATGGTCCTATCGGGAGAACCACTTGAATTACATTGTACCCCGATGCTCCTAATCGAAGAACTAATAAGAGTCATGAGGTAGTCCGCTCTAATTGTAAATGTGGGTCATCAGCACCCCAGTGTGGTTACTTGAGCCTACATGTGTAACTCGAGCCTACATGATTTAACTCGATCCTACATGTCAAATGAGTTAACTTAAGTGAATGGATGAATATAAATAGAGGTGTAGTGCTCCTCATTTGCGACACACACTCTCACTTGTATAGTGCATTAGTGGAGAAGAGAAGTAGCTGGAGAAGGAGGAGGATCAGGCTTTGATCTCCTTGCTAGTTTTATCTTTTATCTTTTTGGGGCATCTATATTGAGGAAGCTTTTGCTGGGTTTTTCCCTTTAGGGTTTTCCCAGGATAAATCTTTGTGTTCCTTTTGTATGGTTGTGCTTGTCTATCTTTCAGTGATCCTGTTTATATGATTTTGTTATGAAAATGAAATGAAATACTAATGTCTTAGCTAGGCATATGGAAATTCAACAAACCCCTCCTTGATTCCCCGATTGAGATCCACTTGGATCGAAAGAGGTTCTTGTAGGGTTTTCTTTTTAATAAGAACACCCATCTCAAAATTTACTAAAATTGACAAGACTCTGGTGTGTATGCTCTGCACTTGGATGTGGTTTGTCCGATCAGTTAAGTTGTATCAAAAGAACTTGAGTGACTAGAATAATTAGGATTCACTCTCCCAAATTGACAAACCATCACGTGAAAATCCAACACCTAGATCAAACCATTACGGTGGCAAAATACCCAAAGGAAGCGGGAACTCTTGAAAAGTGACCTCAGGGCGCCGATCTCTGTCAGACCCTAATGGGTGTGTTATGAACAATAGCCCCAGAGACTCCATTCAGCCCACATATTCCTTGCAGGTAGCTGTGACGGTTTAGTTTTGGACATAGTCCAAGTACTCTCGGGTATATATGGAGTCCCCCCCCCCTTTGCCTAATTTTAATCAACTCATATTTCACATTAACTTAAAACGTACCAAGAGGCAATCACAAAACTTTCACTCCAAGCACATGGAAGTACATTGATTATCTTTTGACTCCATTTTAAGGCACTGGTTATTTTCTTACTATATATATATTGTGTCTCAGCATTGTGCTTTCATGCACTCATTTTGTATCTTGTCATCTATGGTTGTTTATGGTTAAATTTCAAACTCCTAAGGAACTCTTTCAATTTAACATCACCGTACTAAATAATTTTTCCTTAGTAACTTAATAGGGTCTACCCCCCTTGGCTTCATTAGGAGTTGAGCCTAAACGGAGGATTCAAGAACAAGGTGACAGCCTTGACTCAATACTTTCCCCCAAGGACACACCGAGTGGCTTGAATATTTCTGCCACGTGACCCAGGTGTGTGAAAGGCGGCAGCACTTTTTTGGCGTCGTTGCCGGGGATAAATCTTTTTATACCCGAGTATGACTTTTGTTTTCTTCCTCTTTTTTTTTCTTTGTTTGATGAATGCTTAGAGTAGATATTTAATTTTCATCTGGCGACTCCACTGACTTTTTTCTATTTTTTATTTTTACAAAGAAAAGAAAAAAATTAATTTTTGTGAAAAGATTTATAAATGCTTATTTTTCTTTTTCACATGGTGACTCCATCGAAGGGATAAAACCCTTTTATCTCATAAACTTGTGAAGTTTTGTTGTGTGTAGATGAGCCCATGCGACATGTTAAAACCTTTAAAGCTCATCACTTGACAGCTCCACCTTTTCAGTACAAGGTTTAATCATTATATCAAATGCATACTATTAATTTTTGATATGGATGAAGTAAAGGAGAAATATGGTGCCCAGTTAACCATAATGTTTCAACCTATTGATTTCTCAAACATTCCGGGTTTTCCTAACTATTGTAATGGTTTGGGGGATGCATTAACTGGCTTTCGACATTTCATGGAAATTATAGTGATTCGACCATCTGGCATGTCAAATATTTCCTTCAGTTGATTGCTGACTCCAATATTCTTCATGAAGACAATATGATGGAAATGTTTGCTAGTACTTTTTGGGGTGAGGCTTGTTGTTGGTTCTATCAGGGCCTTTCTAGTAGATGCATAAATTCTTTTCCAAGCTTCCTTTGGATGTTTTTAGAGCAGTGGCATGATGGTAGGGGTAGTATGAATGGCTTAAAAAAGTTCCTTGAAAATATCTATACCTTCTACCTATCTGGGATAGAGTATCACATGGAAAGATATGATGGACCTTTTTCCATGATACAAAGTATTGAAGACTTGGAATCACTTCTTGAACATTTTAGTGAAGAGCATATTCATGATACTCCCATCAAAGAGTTTCCTCATAGTTATTCGAGAAAGGAAGTAAGTAAGTAGCTTATTAAATAATATAAGGTATCTCCCAATACACAGCAAGATTCTGGGGAAGGGAAAATCCAAGATGATCCTATTGAAGAGCGTCAGGAGGAGCCCATGATGGAACACATTGTTGAAGACTCTCCTCATGTCACCATAGCTGAAGACATTGAAGATTTGGTGTATTCTCAAGTGTGTTGCAATGCTGATATCTTTCCAGAATCCCTCTAGATAAATCCACTGAGCAACACATACCAAGTGATCCCATTGAATATGTCCAAAAGGTTTCCTTGATTGAATATCCTTTTCATGATATCATAATAGAAGCCTATAAAGAAACTTTTGATAATATCAGTATGGTGTGTGGTGACACTAGACCTTGTTCTCCACATGTTGATGAAGGTTTGGAAAGTTTATTGCCTTGTAACATTTTATCTAAAGAAGATTGTTATGAATACAAGGAAGACATGGATAGGAAGGAGCATGATGCCATGGATGAAGAGTCCCCCACATATGACATGGATGGGAATGATGACTATTGGAATTTCATAGATAATCCAACTTGTGAAAATATTGTGGAGAATCCCATCCATGATATGTCCAACAATGGGAGTGCTTATTCAAAAATTTGTGGAAGTCCAATCTACGATACGTCCATAGAGGGGAGCATGGATCTAGATGCCTGGGAAAACCTTAGTATGGAAGAGGAGCATTCAGAATTTTCATGTGATCATTCAGAGTCATACCATGTAGAGCTTCACAAGGGTATCAGTAATGAATACATTGAGAAATAGTATTATGAAAAGTCAGATGTGATGCAGTCAGTGGAATATCAGTCTCAGCCATCTTTTTCACATATAGAGGTTCCTTATGATTTGGAGCTACTTGGGGCTTGTGCAACAAGTTATCATTTGATAAGCCTTGGGGATTAGTATGATGATGTAGTCAGTCTGCCTCATCATTCTGATTGGTATATCAGTCCTATCCAATCATGAGCACATACAAGTTGGGGAAGAATTTTTATGACATTATTCATGACTATGATATCCCATCCATCCTGCCCATTCTGAATCATTACGTAGGTTTGCAATTTATGAATAAGGTATCCTTACTTTGGTTGGTAACCAAAGACAAGGAATTTTTTTTTATGTTAATAAAATGCTTAAATGGTTACATTGGATTTCTGATTACACTTAACCCTTTTTATATCATGCTTAGAGTAGGAAAAGAAGCTCCTTGAAAGAGAGCATTTACTTTCTGCATTTCTATTTTCTACTTAGCTATAATAAAACTTTGCTTCTTTTAGTTAGTTAAATTTATTTTGTTTAAATAAACCAGCTTAATGGTTCATTTGGTTTTTTATAAAACTTGTGCTACTGAGGTTTTTCTTTTCAAGTTGAGATGTTTTTATAGGGTATAGAAACCAGAGATTCTGGTGTTCTCGTATCCTCTCCTTGCCTTAAAGACCAGATCGAGCACACGTCCCATAGTTGGAGCCAGACTATTACCACCTAAGTTGTACTTAGTGGTTTTTTATCAAGTGAGCCTGGTGAACTGGACAAGGATAACATGTTCAGACTTAAGAAGACCTTTGGAAGTACTTATGGGAAGTGCTTGTTGTACTATATCACATGTTCATACCCCATGGGGGAATTGTAATAAATGTTCTAGCATGATAGTGTCTGTAAAATACTCGGTCTCTTAGACTTTATTTGTCAATCCGATCAGCCCAGGGTGTTTTTTCCCTTGGTTATTATTGGTTGTTGAATAAACGACTGATAATTTCTGAGTTTTTCACTCCATACCTCCAAAGTTGGGGTGGTTGGCTTGGCATTTAGGCCTATTGAGGTTATTAGATTCTATGTGTCAATGTATAAACATGCTAGACATCATGGTCGAGTCATATGAACATGTCTAAGTCCCCCTAGGTTTTTTCAATTTTTCAATTTTTTAGTTTTTTAAGTGTTTTTTATTAAAATTTAATTTTTCCAAAACTTAGGGTATTTTTTAATAGTTTAATTGGAAAAATTGATTTTGTAATAAAAGTGGGCCAAATGATCAGTTTCAGTCATGTAGGTTCTCATTTTCAAGCTAAGAGCACCATGTAAACCCATGGACCCGCTATTTCCTAGTTTTGAGTGATTTTCCATCAATCAGGTTAGAAAGCCCCAAAAAATCAATTATTGATTATTTTAATTAATAAATTGATGAATAATGGAGCAAATCCAAAATCCTATATCAGTGGATTCTCAACCGATTTGATTGAAATCAGTCAGATCTGAACCAGGTTGACTGGATCTGACAAATCGTTGACTAAAGGAGGTGATCTGGATAGATACAGAGTTGAAATTCAGCATCCTTTATGGGGAATTTCTCCCTTCCTCTCTCCTCCACATGTTTGGGCTCATCTGGATGAGTTTTGGTGGATGCTTCAATCAACAAGTTGAGGTGTCAGTCAGATTAGCCTCCCGATTGACAATTTCACTCAGTGAGACTCAGATCTGGCTCAACTAGACACAGATCAAGCATTGATGGACTCTCCTTCAGCTATAGTGGTATATCTCCTTGGGATTTGCACCCCCTTGGGATGGATCTCCTTTTTTTGTATAAATAAAGCTCAGGCTGCCTCTTCCAAGCTAGTTAGAGTTGTATTGAAGGGCTTGCTATTGTAATACTGTTGTAATATTTTGATTGTTGGAGTAAAGAAGATTTGGATTCCAAATGGTGTAATGCTCTCATGTGTGTGGATTAAGCATTGTCTTATGGCTATTGATGTTGCCGACTTTTCTCTCAATTTCTGCATCTGAACCCTGTCTAACTTGAACAATTCAGCTGAATCAATAGGAGTATAGTTGGGAAAGTAAGGTTACTTTTTCTTCTTATATCTCATAGCATATATGTTAGAATATCTAGATTATACATTTTTAATAAGTTTGTTTGCATGTAATTCTTGTCTCTTTTTCATATATATATCCATATCTCATGAGGTTTCGTGCAGGATTGTGTGTTTAGCTTTCAGGTAGCAAGGATTGGATGAGATATGGATCTAGTTTGACTCCACTGTACATCCAAAATATTTGTGAAGACATTTCCCCTCTGTATTCCACTAACAAGTTTCCATTGCATATCCATCCAACAACGGGCCTTTCCCCTTCTCTTCCTCCTTTCTTTTAAAATCAATCTTCCGGTTACCTGTCTCTCCCTCTTATGATCAGATCTAGTTCCAAGAATTGAATATATATTATTAGATCTATTTTATAAGAGTTTTTCTGCTTAGATCTATAATTTCATAAAGAATATCAGTTCATAAAGATAGATCTAGGTGTAGGAAATTCCTTTTTTGCAAGTAGCTAAAGCATAGATCTAAATCTTGGTCATAAGGTAGATTCCTTTTTTGTTCTTCAAAGATTTAAATTCTGCAATAAAAGTTCACATCTCATTGGCTGCCCAAACAGCAATCCAAGATCCCAAGGAAAGCTTGCTTTCCTTGGTTCCTTTTTGCATAAATTAGATTACCCTTGTTTAACAATTTTTACTTAGTTTTTTTTTTGGTAATTAGTGTGGTGATCCAAAACACTTTTAAAGTGTTTTTGGGCACATTTGATTTTAATTTCTCACTATTTTTTATCAGGTCTAACATAAAAGAGAAGGAGACTCTACCAAATTTCTGACTCTTGCACCAACCAGAGCTTCTTGGAAGCTTCCCCCACCATTGTGTTTTAATTCAAGCTTGTTACAAGCTTGTTATAAGCCTTTGGATCCCAGATAACAAGGACCAAAGTGCATACATTTCAATTTTATGATATTTTAAATTGCTGCTAATAAAAAGAGGAGGTCCTTTTGAATAGGCTCTTTCGAGCCTATTCACCATCCTCCTTGGGGGGACTTACGTCGGTGTCAATTTTTTACTTTTTGTTCATCTCTTTTCAATATAGCGTAGTTCTAATATGCAGGGTAGTATACTTTAATTTTTTATCATTTCCATATTCCATATTTGAGATTTCAAAGTAATCTTAATACTTACCCCACGACTTCTTGATTGACCCAAAAGGGGAAAGAGATGCGTGGTAGGACTAATTAGAAAAGCGGAATTGTGTATATTTGTTTTCCTTTTCATCAATTGTTTCATCAGTTTTTTTAAAATTAACCCCTCCTTGATTCCCCGATTGAGATCCACTTGGATCTAAAGAGGTTCCTGGAGGGTTTTCTTTTTAACAAGAACACCCATCTCAAAATTTACTAAAATTGACAAGACTCTGGTGTGTATGCTCTGCACTTGGTTGCGGTTCGTCCGATCAGTCAAGCTATATCAAAAGCACTTGAGTGACTAGAATAATTAGGATTCAATCTCCCAAATTGATAAACCATTAGGTGAAAATACAACACCTAGATCAAACCATTACGGTGGCAAAATACCCAAAGGAAGCGGGAACTATTGAAAAGTGACCTTGGGGCACCAATCTCTGTGACACCCTAATGGGTGCGTTATGAAAAATAGCCCCAGAGACTCCATTCAGCCCACATATTCCTTGCGGGTAGCCGTGATGGTTTAGTTTTGTACATACTCCAAGTACTCTCGGGTATATCTGGAGTCCCCCACTACCCCTTCGCCTAATTTTAATCAACTCATATTTCACATTAACTTAAAACATACCAAGAGGCAATCACAAAACTTTCACTCCAAGCACATGCAAGTACATTGATTAGATTTTGACTCCATTTTAATGCACTGGTTATTTTCTTGCTATCTATACATTGTGTCTCAGCATTGTGCTTTCGTGCACTCATTTTGTATCTTGTCATCTATGGTTGTTTATGGTTAAATTTCAAACTCCTAAGTAACTCATTCAATTTAACATCACCGTACTAAATAATTTTTCCTTATTAACTTAATAGGGTCTACCACCCTTGGCTTCATTAGGAGTTGAGCCTAAATGGAGGAGTCAAGAACAAGGTGATATCCTTGACTCGATACTTTCCTGCAAGGACACACCAAGTGGCTTGAACATTTCTTCCATGTGACCCAGGTGTGTGAAAGGTGACAACAAGGAGAAATCAGCAAGTGCGCATACTACAGTAAGGGCTATCATCCTGAAAGCTCTTGTGTGAAGAAGCAAATTGACATGTTGACCCAAATCCTAGAGAAGAATAACATCTCCCTTCCTGATTGCTCAAAGAAGAGGGAAGGAGGATGAAATTCATAGGACAGAGAGAGAGTACATGCTTTGGTTGCTGGCACATCAATCTCACCTAGATTCATCATAGACTCTGGAGCTTCAAGACATGTGGTTTCAACCAAGGAGGCATTATCCTCTCTTGACATTTTGAAAGGTCCACCAATAGTGCTGGGAGATGACTCTCTCACTGGCAGTTTGGGGAAAGGAAGGATTGATATTGACCATGGTAAGTTCAGTAATGTATTGTATTTTCCAGGTCTTGCCTCTAACCTCTTGTCAGTGTATCGGATGACTCACATAGGGTCTCCAAATAAGGTCATATTCTCCCTTGATGATTTTGAGATCACAGAGATCTCGAATGGTAAAGTCATTACAAAAGGAGTTGTAGATCACACTTCTAAGGTATACATGTTTTCACATTTTATACCCTACTCAAATCCCTCTACTCTTCTGATTCATGCTAATGAGGCAAGCAAGCTTTGGCATGAAATATTTGGCCATCTTAACTATTAGTATCTTTCTGATTTAAGTGAAAAATAAATGGTCATAGGGTTACCAAAGATTAAGTTTTCCAAGGGAGTCTGTCAAGGTTGTATCCTAGGAAAACACCTAGAGCATAAATTTGAGAGATCTAGTCATGAGAGAACCTCTGTACCTCTTGAGTTGATCCACAGTGATGTTTCTGGTCCATTTCCTCATATGTCAATGAGTCAAGATGAATATTCATTGACCTTCATAGATGAATTTTCCAGGTATTGTTGGGTTTACTTCCTGAAGCATAAGTCTAAAGTTTTTGACCTCTTCAAAGTCTTTAAGGCCTTGGTTGAAAACCGGTCTGGGAGGAGACTCAATATCCTTAGATATGACAATGGTGGTGAGTATGTCAAGTCTGATTTAATTCAACATTGTAAATATGCAGGTATTTATATATATCATTCAATCCCTTACACACCACACCAAAATGGTGTTGCTGAGAGAAATAACAGATCACTGAAGGAGATGGCAACCTGTATGATGGAGGCTAAGACTTTGCCACCAATGTTTTGGGCCGAGGATATAAACTATGCATCCTATATCTAGAACAGGGTGCCTCATAAATATCTTGATGGTATGACTCCTTTTGAATCTTGGAGTGGGCACAAGCCAGATGTGACCCATTTCAGAATTTTTGGCTCAAAGGCTTGGGCTAGAATTCCAACTGAAAAGAGAAAGGCTTTGTAGCCCCAAAGCCAAGAGTGCCTATTTGTTGGGTATTCTAAAGATTCAAAAGGGTACAAGCTGATCAACTTGAGAAAAAACAAATCCTTCATTGAAAGGAGTGTTCAGTTCCAAGAAGAGCCTTTAGCAGCAGTTGAAGTTGGAGAGTCTTCTTCACCACCAAAACCATTGAATGTAAGTGAAGAGACAAATTAGTTTGATGATTCTGATATGTCTAATAATTATTATTTAATTGTATATCCTGACATTCCTACAAGACCAAAATGGGCAGCAAATACCATTCATGCAGCCGGGGAACTAGCTGGAAATCCTAGTGATCCTAGGAGGACTAGATCTCAGTTTGAGAGTGCCCTATGTATGAAAGATCCTTTATTTGCAGAGAAGTGATATCTGATGGTTGAATCAGAATTTCAGACATATGAATATGAATCACATGATCCAATATGGAAAACAGCCATGAAATAAGAATTCAGCTCACTCCAAAAGAACAACACTTGGGAACTGGTTGATCTTCCCCCAGGGAGGAAGCTAGTTCAATGTAAGTGGGTTTTTAGAGATAAGTTTTCTACTGATGGTTCACCTTTGAAATATAATTCCATATTGGTATCCAAGGGATACTCATAGGTACATGGTATTAACTACAATGAAACCTTTGCACCAGTGGCAAAGATGGATTGCATCAGGCTAGCCTTAGCCATTGCAGCTTCGAAGCAATGGGAGGTACATCACATGGATGTGAAGTGTGCTTTCTTGAATAGAGATCTCACTGAATATATTTACATGCAGCAACCTCAAGGGTTTTTTACTAATCCATCTCTTGTGTGCAGGCTAAAGAAATCATTGTATGGACTTAAGCAAGCCCCCAGGGCTTGGTATGCCAAGATTGATGGCTTTCTGCTGTCATTGAGTTTTGTTCGATGCAAGTATGATACTAATGTTTATTTGAATATGATTCATGGTTATTTGATGATTATTTTCTTGTATTTGTATGACCTTCTGATTACAGGAAGTTTAAAGAAAGAGATTGCCTCCTTGAAGGATGCAATGAACCATGCATTTTCTATGACTGATTTGGGGTTGTTGAGCCAATTATTTGGTCTCAAAATTGCTCAATCCTAACATGGAATAAAATTACATCAGTCCAAGTATGCTTTAAATTTTCTGAAAAAGTTCAACATGAAATATTGCAAGCCAAGCAAGGCTCCCTTGCTTTCAGGAGTTAAGCTTGAAGAAGCAGGTTCTTCTCCTATGGTAAATAATACACTGTATAGGCAGTTGATTGGGTATTTTATTTACCTTACACGCACTCAAACTGATATTTCTTATGCAGTAAGTGTGGCTTCAAGATAAATGGATCAGCCTCATGAGATCCATTGGAGAGCAGCCAAAAGGATCCTTAACTTTGTTCAGGGAACAAGAACTCATGGGATCTTCTACAAAGCTAAATCTGATCTTGATTTGATTGGGTTTACTGACAGTGATTGGGCAGGTGACAACACAGATCAAAAGTCAACATCAAGATATGTGTTCATGCTTGTTGAAGGACCAATCAGCTGGTCAAGCAAGAAACAAAGTGCCATAGCACTCTCATCTACAGAAGCAGAGCACAGAGGAGTTGTAAATGCAGCAACTCAATGTTTATGGTTGCAGGGAATACTTGGTGAGTGTGGCTTCGAAATCAGAGTTTTCAACTATTATCTATTGTGATAATCAGAGTACCATTCGAATCTACAATGATCCAATTTAGAGATAGAGAACCAAACACATTGAGATCCATATGCACTACATCAGACAGCTTGTGCATGATGGCACCATTCACCTACTCTTCTATGCATCTTCAAAATAAGTAGCAGACATATTCACCAAAGTTTTTTGTGAGAAGACATTCAGAAATCTAAAATCACTACTGGGGATTTTTGATCATGTTATGAAGCATGATTGATGACAATATTTTTAAATTTTGTTTTACTATCCATGTTCAAGGGAGGATTTTCCCACTGGGTTTTTGCCTCTTTCCTTGGTTAAATGGACATGCAGTAAGTAAAGGGTGACTAAGCCTTATTGCTAGGCCCTATAGTTTTCTGATATTTACTCATAAATTCAGGCTTAAGGGGGGGTTTTAGAATAATCAACCCATAATTAGCTACCTTAGACATTAATTAATCCATTTTTGTCGTATTTTCCTAGTTTCCAATATTCCACTCTATGCAAGTTGTCTTCCACATGTCCTAGAAGTTAAAATTGCTAAAATTGAGTCATGGAGCGCTTGGGAAACCTCCTGGAAACCATATTTAGCATGTCTGCTTTATTCCAGATCCTCCCTAGTGCATATCTTCTTTTTCTGCTAAGTTGCCTGCTTTATTGAGATTTATGGCAAAAGGGAAAGTAAGACTAGGTGTAGTTGACTAGTTTTTGCCCTCATCATCCTCCATACTTTTCTCCTAATAAAAGCATGTATGAGTTGTATTTCCATCCCTTATTAGATTTCCTACTTGACTTTTCCAATTCGTGAGCCTTTAAGTGGATTTGGAAACTACTTTATGCACCTATGGAGGATTTGACTAGATTTAGTAAGCCTGCTTTTTGACTATTTAGAATGGCATCCTTATGCATTTGAATCTCTCATGTAATTATATATTTCAGTAGCCTATGAATTCACAAGGTTGGCTATTGTACACTTATTCAACACAGATTAATGTTATGCTCCAATTTCAGTCTCCTTTGTTTGTAATTTTGCATGTTTGATTAGCAATTTTGTGAGTGCAATTGTTCTATCACTTGAGTTCAATTTTCGTAGGGGGAAAAGTTAGACATAATTTTGCTTGTATAGATAAATATTTCAGTTGCAAGGTGAGAAAAGGCTACGACAGAAGAAGCAACGATGAAAGAGGAGAAAAGCAAGTTGGAAAGAGGAGTTCGACTTATTTTTTGTAAAGAGTTAGTTAGACTAAAAGATTTCTTTTAGGAATAAATCATGATTGTAATTTGGGCCAATAGTGCCTATATTTAGATGTAACAAGATGTGTTAAATTATAAATAAAACCTGTTGACTGATAGTTGAGAGTCATTCGACGGTTAAATTAAGAACTGTAAAAGCATCGATCTAAGCTATGCGTAGATCAACGATTCTAATGAAGAAAGAAAAAGAGACCTAAACTAGAGAGCACGGGACAAAAAAATAATACATGAATTGTAAAAGAAGATCAAAAGAATAGTCTGTAAGCTGAGTGCATACACCAAAGGTGCCAAACCATTTCTCATGCAAGATGAAGAGCACCTTTGTGGTTTTTCCTGGATGGGTTTCCACATTAAACCTTGTGTCTATGTGCCTTTAATGTCCATGTTAATGTTGAATGCATATCTATTATGAAGGAATATCTGACCTAAATGTGTCGATCAGATCTATTGTCAATGAGTTCATTTATATATGTCGCACATAATATTAGTTAATTCCTATTAATGATTTATGTTATATTGTATTATATATGTCAACATATCAATAGGATATATTTGTGAATGAATGCATGAGAAATAAGTCTATTTCCTAGTTTCGATTGAGTGATTTGAGGGTGCTATGATAGATAAATTCACTACCATAACTACATAAACCTATTTTTGGTAGTTCCCATAAGATATCTCAAGTGAGACTTCATTTGCATCATAGGTGTTGCTGACGAAGTTCTCCTCTACCAGGACGATATCTTGGGTTTTGTTGACGAACAAGTAATCTGGACCTAGGTCGACCGAAAGCACACCAACAAACATTGTGAAATAGTGGAAATAATCATAACCGACAACCCTTATTTGTGGAATAGATCCTCCTCACTTCAAGGAAGTTGGTTAGATTTGGAAATTATAAAAGCACAAGCCTATAGTTTTTTTCATATTCTTGATATGTTCGAATCATGTATCGATAATGTATTGTTATGTTCTGATCATGATGAACTATGCTTAAGTGCTGTAACAATGTATTTAGACACAACCCTTCTTCTTAGAATATTGTTCCCTTTTACTATCTTTTCTTTTATGTTCTTTAGTTCATATGAATAGGTTACCCAACATCCCTCCCTACTCCTCTTGAGGGAATTTCTCAATCATAATTTATTCTTCTATAGGATATTGCTTTTCAGTGCTTACTTATTCCATAATTGGCTTCTTATTTCCTGCCCTGTCTTTAATACTTTCTCTTTTGTGTGATCTATTTATGTCCCAACACTTCCCTCTTCTACAACATGTTGTTCTATAGTTTCCTCTTGTTCGAAACCTAGAGGGAGTACCAAAGAGGTACTCAATGCCATGACAAGTTTCCATTGTGTGGTTATGCATATAAGAGGATGGAATGTCTCCTAGAAATCCTTTTCCTTAGTTTTGAGTGCATTTGGGTCAGACCCTAGTCCTAACCTCCAAGGCCTTTTTTCTACCTTGGTGGGATCAAGTATACCTCGGTTATCGTTTCTGAGTCCCTTCTCCTATGAAAATATCCTTGACTACATGATAGGAAGGACATTTAAGTAAGAAACTGATTCTTTAGGAGGTGGTGGAATGTTATGTTCTATTGACAATTCTTTGCTTCCTTCTCTAGGCTCTTCTAATTGTTACATAGGGTTTATCTATCGAGTTCCTTCTTCTAGTTGGTTTCTCATGGATCGCAGGTCCACCTCTTATTCATCATGACACTCATTTAAAAAATTATTGAATTATGCATCTTGATGAATACCAATATATGAAACATATTTCTTTCCCATGTATTTACTCACTCTCCACTATGCATCCCTTTTACTCTTGCTAAAGTTGTCTTGAATTAAATCAACATATATTTTTTATGTAGGGGCTTCAAAAGTCATGTCTTCTTTAGTAACCAAGGGTTCAATTGGACTATATAAGGTGTTCTCCCCCAGGTTTCACCCCTCACAAAACCTCACTCTAGATATCAAAAATTGGGAGGAATATTATAGGAGGATGCACAAGGACAAGGAATATTGTGTGGGATGCACCTTACCACACCACTCTAGGCCATTGAACTAGTCCTCAAGATATAGGGGTTCCCTTGATGTTTATAAGGCTGATGTCCTCATCTATCACACAAGGAAAACTTGTTTATCTTTGAAGAGCTGATTGGATTTACAACAAAAATTGGTGGTTCATGGAATTAATTCCTATTGCTTATTAAAGAAAAGGAAAAATGACCGTGTTGTGTTTTTTGAGGGGGGAATAATCAAGAAGTCAAATAGTAAGGATATTCAAAAGGTTTCAATCATAGAGATTATTTTTTGCACCATAATCAAGTTTTGGAATGAGAGGTAACCGAGGAGAAATTAACATATATGGGATTAATAGGCAGGAACACTCTACACTCTCTAACACACATCCATTAGATAAAAAAAAAATGGGCATTGAAATTGTAGGATCTATTGGCTCATTCAATGATTATTAAAGACACACAACCATGAAAAGAGAACAATAATAACATGCATGATATTTCTATGCTTTGATCTAGTGGTAAATCAACCTTGGTCTTGGTTTATTTCAATAGAAATTAGAGTTATTCATTAATACAATAGAAATTCACCAAGGGGGACTAATTGATCTCATCCCTGGGCCCATGGTATTTATTTTATGTACAATTACTTTAGATACATCTACAAGAGAAAGAGAATGAAGGAAAAGAAGGAGTAGAAATACAATGATACTCTGTACTGCAAAAACAATGATTGTTTGGGAAGATCTTCAATCTCCGGTGGCTTCTTTCCTCTTTTTCTCCCCCTTTGTTGCTTCTTTGAACTTCATTGATCAATATCTTATGTAAATGAGAAAATTTTATTTTCTATAGACTATTGAGAGATAAATGTGAGACCCAAAAATTAGGTTGGAATCCATTTTATCCTCCTCTAATGAGAATACTTGGGTTCTCTTTTGTCATATTCAGCTAAAATAGAGGAATTTGTGACCTTTGCTAAATTCAGGGTAATTTGGAGCTAATTTAGAACTACTGTAATTTTATCTTTTATGTCTATAGTGGATTTTTTGAAATCCCATTGTTAGTGCCCAAGTTTTGGATCAGTTGGAAGCAACTGCATGTCAATTTTAGTAGATCCCTTGCACTAAATTTAGTTAGAGACTATGCGCCACGAACAATTTTTCAGTTTTGAACGTAAGCCTATATAAGGGCATATTTTGTAAGGGGGTCAGTTTAGTTAATCCGTTATGCTTGAGAAATTCTAAAAATTTCTATCATTCAATCTGTTAGCAATCTCAATTAGTTTCTACCGGTTATGCTATGATGTATTTTGTGATGTATTTTTGTACTATGGATGGTATGATGATTGTATTGAGATATGATTGAGAACCATTAAGCTGCTGAGCTAGATATGAAGCCATGGATTCTAGCTAGTTCTTGAATATGAATATATTACAACTATTATCTTTGACTTTCCTTGTGTAGTTTCTTGATTATTGAATATATGATGCATGTTTAGTATCTTACAACATGAATGCTATCTTGTTAATAATTCAAATGCATGACTAGTGAAGAAATGAAGGCATTAATGGCCATAAAAAACCCATCCTCCCCCGCACATCTCTATAATTGGTCTCTATAATTTATTGCATGCATCTCGGATGAGACATTATCCTGCTTGCAGGGTATTTAAATTTCAAAACCTATAGGGTGTTTGTTGGTGATGCAAGTTGAACCCTATGTTTGACAAACTAATAGCCAACAAAATGGTTCCATTGCTAGGACATGATGGGGATTGTGAAGGGAGGATGAAGAAATAGTGGAATCCCACTAAATCTAATATTGAAGAATGGATGGAAAACAAGGAGTACAATCTTGCACAAAAAGAGACTAGATGGCTCCAGATTTCACCCCACCGTAGGAAAGATAGGTATCTTTATTCAGGTTTGATGATATTTTCTTCAGTGAAATTCTTTCTTTGTTATATGAATGGACAAAGAGCCACTTTTAGATCACTAGCATTTGGAGAGAAACTTATCCAATAGTATGGACTAAGGAGAAGATATAAGAGTTGAGAAATATAGATAATAAATGGTCTAAAGCTATTAATTTCTAGTTCTTGCGCATGAAAAAAGGGAATATTGTAGAATTTGCAATAGGATGTAGTGAATCATATAAAAGAACATAAGAAAGATTTGAGGAGGGACAAAGAAATATATTCTTGGCGGAGATTCCATTGTGCGTAAAGATGTTGTTTATTAAGAACGACCTAATGTGAATTAACCCTGATATCATGGCAATGTAAACCCCATGCAGAGATGGATCCAAAAGAGAAATACCTATATAGGGAGAAGAGACATGAAAGAAGGGATGACATAAAGCAGAAAGTCATAATAAATAAGAGAGAATATAAGTTAATGGTGGAAGATAGTGTGGATAAGATAGGAAAGAAGAAGGGTCCCTATAAATCCTTTGCCTTAATTTATAAACATTTGCTACATGCACAGACAGAGACAAGAGAAACGTTCCTCAAACCTCTTAATAGATATGCAATATATAAATAGTTTAAATATAATATAATTAACTTCAACAAGTACATAGATCCAACTTCAATAGTGCATATCATGAACAATCACACAACGAATATGGGGGGAGACCATCAATGTATATATAAATGAATTTGAAATCAGTACATCAATCAAATATCTTACCTTGATTCATGAAAATAGATCTCCTTGGCTCCTTGACCCAAAGTCCTCCTTTCCTTGATCACCAAAGGTTGGGCTCACTCAATGATGATCTCTCAAGGAAGAAAGAAGCTCTCTCTACAAAACGAGAAGCATTTACTTACGTTCTCTCTAATTTTCTCTCACTTTTGACATTCGTTATATGTATAGCTTGTTGAAGGAGAAGAGAAGAGGGATCTAGACCTCTAGGACTTAGAAAATTCAAAACTTCTATGACTTCCCAAGCTCATGGTATGAGGGTAAAACTCATTCGAAGGTAATCTCCTAGGAACTCACCAAAAACCATTTTGGATGTCATAGTCACACCCATAGAGATAAGTATATTGTGATCCAGTCACAAGTTGCGATCGAAGGCTTGATTGCAAGTTGATAATAAACAAAGTGCAACCAAGAGGGTAAAACTTCCAAGAAATGGGTGAAGCAAACATGTAATCCGGGTGGAACGTCGGTGTCTCGGCCATGGCTCACTAATGGGTATCATATGAGTATCATGTTGATGTATATGTAACTTCAGAATGTATTTCTTATATATTGTAACCTGATGTTTATTCCGGGATGTACTTGAGTTATGTCATGCCTCGATGTTCCTATCGGGAAGGTCTATCATGTAAACAAGTCATGTCAAGTCATTTGTGGGTAACCCTCCTATTGTCTAAGGGTTAAATTCCCCGCAGTTCCATGGCACTAGGGTTATTAGACTCTCCTAGTGAGGTCGGCCCTGGTAGGGTTTTTGTCATGTCGGGATTAGTATAAATAGCGATCTGGACTCTCTATTTATCACACAACTCATACACACTCAAGTGTAGTGCATAGTTGAGGAAGGAGAAGACACTAGGGCTAGACAAGAAGGAGGTTACTACTGTCAGGAGATCACTTACTATTTTGGGTTCTACTTTTGGTGCTGATTCTATCTCTAAGGAAGTTGCGGGGTTTTCACCATTTATGGTTTCCTTGAGGATAAAAACTGTGTTCATTGTCTCTTGTGTTTGATTGTTGTGCTTGTTATTCTCTTAGTAAAGATCCTAATATAATGCTAGCTTAATGATGAAATTCTAACATGGTATCAGAGATAACCTGAGAAGAAGACACTTTGTAGCTGTGGGAACTAGGGATTCCTAGTTTGTGGATCTTCCTCCATAGATTTTCAGAAAAATTAAGGTGGAATAACTCTCCTCCTTAGGGCTCATATTTTTATCGAAGCAGAATCCAATTATGAGGTTTTTCAGTTTTTGACCCAACACTGCTGCCGAAAATTAGGGCTTTTCACAGAAGAGGAATTTTTTAGTGAGCCCAATCCTGGATTAATCTCCTCCCCAAAATTGAAGTTAGGGATAAATTTCAAGGCATTTGGGTGGATAGAACTCTGAAAAAGCAAAACCCTAATTTGCTACTGAAGCAGCACTACAGGATTTCAGATCCAAATCTAGATTCGACATCTTGACCTGGTAAGATCTAAATATTTTGTATTTCCATTTGAGGTTCTCGGTTTAATATGTCTCATCATACCAAGCTTGATGAAAAGATTGAGGGAGATGATAAGTTCCAATCCTAGAAGTATAGGATCTCCCTGGTCCTGGAACAAAATGAGTTGGACTCCTATATTAATGAGGAGGTTCCAGTTCCAGAGGAAGATGAGGCTAAGTCCTTGCATAAGAAGAAGTTGGTTATGGCAAAGAGAATCATTGATGATTCTATCAAGGATCATCTCATACCACAGGTGTCCCCCCTCAAGACACCTAAATCTATGTTTGATTCCCTAACCAAATTGTTTGAAGGGAAGAACATAAACAGGAAGATGAATCTAAGAAACCAATTGAAGAATGTGAAGATTTAGAATGCTGAGACTATTTAGTCTTACTTTACAAGGGTTTCTCAGATCAAGGAGTAGCTGGAAGCAGTAGATGAAGAAGTGGAAAATCCAGAGATTGTGATGACCACTTTGAATGGTCTCCGTAGATCATGGGGCTCTTTCATTCAAGGAATCTATGCCAGAAAGAAGTTAGTCAAGTTCAGCAAATTGTGGGAAGAATGATCTCAAGAAGAAGCTCAAATATCAGCTCAAGAAGAGAAGATGGGAAGTGAAGATCAAGCTCTCACAGTTCACTCCAAGAAAAATGAAAGGAGCCATTATCACTCCAAAGTTAATATATCACACTCAAGAAAAGATATGAATACTATTAGATGTTACACATGTGATGAGAAATGTCACATATCTAGATTCTGCCCAAAAGAAAACTAAAGAAGAAGGGAAACAAGAGAAGACACCATGCCCATGCAGTAGAGGATGATGAACCTTCCAAAAAGAGAATTAGATAAGAAAGTGATGATTCTTCAAGTGAGGAAGAATATGTACTGATATCTGCTCTCACGGGAACTGTTTCACATGGAAGCAATGATTGGCTCATAGACAGTGGTGCTTCCAAGAACATGACGGGATTCAAAGAATCATTTGTGAAGCTATTTGAACATGAGTCACCTCACAAGGTGAAACTTGGGGATGACTACCAATATCCAATAAAAGGTAGTGGTGAATCCTCCTATAAACTAGACTCGAGAAATTCTTTGAAGATGAAGAATGTATTATTTGTTCCAGGACTAAAGAAGAACCTTCTCTCCATATCTACATTGGATGCAAAAGGAATAAGGGTTGCTTTTGTAGATGGCCAAGTTCTTATGTGGCCAAAGGGAAAGACTTTTGACGATGCAATAGTGATTGGAGAACAAGAAGGAGGTCTATACAAGTTGAAGGGCCAACCATATCAAGCTTTGGTTCATGACACAATAGAACCAAATGAACTTTGGCATAGAAGGCTTGCACTTGTGCATTACAGAGCACTACCAAGCAAAGTTGTTGAAGGTCTTCCAGAAATTCAAGCAAAACATGAAGGGGTCTGCAAAGGATGTGCGAAAGGAAAGAACACAAAGAAGACATTTCCAAGTAGCAAAAGCAAAGCAAAAGGAATCTTGGAAATTATACACTCCGATGTATGCGGACCAATGTCATCAAGCTCACTAAGCGGGTATGTGTACTATGTCTCTTTTATTGATGACTTTTCTAGGAAGACATGGATTTACTTTATGAATAATAAAGATGAAATGTTCAGAAAGTTCAAGGAATTCAAAGCCTTGATTGAGAACCATACTGAAAAGAAGATCAATACTTTTCGATCAGACAATGGCAGAGAATTCACTTCAAATGAGTTCAAGGAACTATGTAAAGACTCAAGGATTAAGAGGGAGTTGTCTACTCCTTATAATCCACAACAGAATGGGATTGCAAAGAGAAAGAATAGAAATAGCATGGAAGCTGCAAGAGCTATGCTTCATGATCAAGATCTTCCTATGCATCTTTGGGCAGAAGCAGCCAGAACAGCAGTGTATGTACAGAACCATACTCCACACAGAGTACTCGAGAACAAGACTCCTGAAGAAGTCTTCTCTGGCAAGAAACCAGAAGTCAGCAATCTCAGAATATTCGGCTCTATGGTGTACATACACATTCCAAAAGAGAAGATAAAAAAATTAGATCCTTCAGGAAAGAAGGGTATATTTGTGGGATACTCTGAAAGCTCGAAGGCTTACTGAATATACTTCCTAGGGTTCAAGAAGATTGAAATCAGTAGGGATGTAACATTTGAAAAAGATTCAGCCTACATCAAATCCAAAAAGAAACCTGCTAAATAACTTGAAGAAGTAGAAGCTCCCAGAATTCATGATACAATCATGAACGAAGAAACTCAAGAAGAATATTGAGAATTTGAAGAACCACAAAGACCTGTAGATCTACCATAGGAGAAGAATCCTCACAAGAGGAAACCTGCTTGGGTACGAGAGATTATCCAAGGTGTGGAAAGATATGGGGTTCTAGAAGAGAATCTCAGAGAAAGAAAGAGAACCAGATCTTGTTCCAGTTATGTAGCTTTACTATGTGACTTTATTGATAAAGAACCTTCCGAGTATGAAGAAGTGGTAGAGCAGAAAGAATGGAAGGATGTGATGATCGAAGAGTATCAATCGATCATGAAGAATGATGTTTGGGATGTTTTCCTAAGACTAGAAGGGAATTCAGTTGTAACTTCCAAGTGGATCTACAAGATCAAGCATGCTGCAGACGGTAGCATTGAAAAGTATAAGGAAAGATTTGTGGCTCAGGGTTTCTCTCAGAAAGAAGGAATAGACTATGAAGAAACCCTTGCACCTGTATCCAGATACACTTCCATCAGATCGGTACTTGCTCTAGCTATAGTGATGAAATGGAATATACACCAAATGGATGTCAATACTGCCTTCTTGGATGGTGTAGTACAAGAGGAAGTGTATGTAGAGTAGCCACTCGGTTTTGATACACATGACAGGGAGTCTCATGTGTGTAGATTGAAAAAAGCATTGTACAGTTTGGAACAAGCCCCCAGGACATGGTACGGCAGAATTGACAACTTTCTATCCAGTTTGGGCTTTACCAAGAGTAAAGCAGATTCCAGCCTTTACTACAAGGTGGAAGATGGCAACTCGGTGATGCTTCTACTATATGTAGATGATCTGTTTGTGACAGGTATGGATGGGTTGATTGTTGATATGAAGAGAGATCTTTTTGTTGAGTTTGAGATGAAGGACTTGGGAATGATGCATTATTTCCTAGGTATGGAGGTGTGGAAGACTACAGATGGAATCTTCGTTAGAAAAGGGAAGTATGTGGTAGAGATCCTAAAAAGATTTGGGATGATGGACTGTAAGACATTAACCACACCTATGGCATCAAACATAAATCTATTGAGTGATGATTCATCAGAGACAGTTGATGCCACAATGTATCATTAGATGATTGGGTCCTTGATGTACCTGAGGAACACAAGACCAGATATCTACTTTGTTGTGAACACCTTGAGCCAATACTTGACATATCCGAGACATGTTCACCTGATTGTTGCAAAGCATATTATGAGGTACTTGAAGGGTACAGTTGATTATGGGCTCAAGTATAAGGATGATCAGAAGATTAACCTGGAGGGTTATGTTGATTCAGATTGGGCAGGCAGTGCCATCGATAGGAATAGCACTTCAGGGTGTTGCTTCAGTATGGGATCAGGTGTGATCTCGTGGTTTAGCAGGAAGCAATCCTGTGTGGCACTGAGTATAGTTGAAGCAGATTATGTTGCAGCTTGTTTAGCTAGTTGTGAGGCAGTATGGCTAAGGAAGCTACTGTCTAGTTTATTTGATCTCCAGTTAGATGCTACTTGTATATACTGTGACAACCAGAGTTATGTAAAGTTGTCAGAGACTCCAGTATTCCATGACAAGTAGAAGCATATCGAGATCAAGTATCACTATATCAGGGATATGGTGCAGAGAGGAGCAGTGAAGCTCCAGTATGTTGCAATGGACAAACAAATAGCTGATGTGTTGACTAAGCCATTGTCTAGGGTGAAGTTTAAGTACTTCAGGGAGAAGATTGGTGTTCTCTAGATCGAGATTCCTCCCAAGAGGAAGTGATGTGTCCATGCTGAGCCTTTCTAACATGGTGAGAGGATTGGTTCCTTCCATGGTCAGATATAAGTGATGTGCCCTTTCTAAATGGTGAGAGGATTGGTTCCTTCCATGGTTGGATGTAAGAGTTGTGACATGGTGAGAGGATTGGTTCCTTCCATTGTCAGGTATATGTGTAGATGCCACATCCAGCACGAAAAAGGGCTGGCTCTATGAAGACACATATAGTATGAAAAAGGACTAGCTCTGTGTAGATGGCACATCTAGCATGAAAAAGGGTTGGCTCTATGAAGACACATCTAGTATGAAAAAGGACTAGCTCTGTGTAGATGCCACATCCAGCATGAAAAAGGGTTGGCTCTGTGAAGACTCATCTAGTATGAAAAAGGACTAGCTCTGAGTAGCTGCCACATCTGGTATGAAAAAGGACCAGCTCTGTGATGCCTCATTTGGTATGAAAAAGGACTATCTCTGTGATGCCTCATATAGTATGAAAAATGACTAGCTATGTGAAGACTCATATAGTATTAAAAAGGACTAGCTCTGAGTAGCTGCCACATCTGGTATGAAAAAGGACCATCTGTATGATGCCTCATCTGGTATGAAAAAGGACCATCTCTGTGATGCCTCATCTAGTATGAAAAAAGACTAGCTCTGTGAAGACTCATCTAGTATGAAAAAGGAATAGCTCTGAGTAGCTACCACATTTGGTATGAAAAAGGACCATCTCTATGATGCTTCATCTAGTATGAAAAAGGACCAGATCTGTGATGCCACATCTAGTATGAAAAAGGACTAGCTCTGTGATGATACATCCAGTATGAAAAAGGACTGGCTCTGTAGAGGTTCCTATGATGAGAAGAATCAAGAGATAGTACCTGTGATGGTGACCCAGTGATGATCCAGATCGAGTGATGATCCAAATTCAATGATGATGATCCAGATTGAGTAATGATCCAGATCCAGTGATGATTCCCAGTGATGATCCAGATCGAGTGATGATCGAGATCCAATGATGATGTCCAGTGATGATCCATATCGAGTGATGATCTAGATCTGATGATGAAGATGACTTGAAGATGAAGAAGACTTGAAGATGACGAGGACTCGAGGATGATCCAGAAGATATAAAGAAGAAGCCTTGTGCTGAAAAATTGTGTCAAAAGAATACCTTCCTAGTTAAGAGGGAGTGTTGATGTATATGTAACTTCGAAGTGTATTTCGTATATATTGTAACCCAATTTTTATTCCGGGATGTACTTGAGTTATGTCATGCCCCGATGTTCCTATCGGGAAGGTCTATCATGTAAACAAGTCATGTCAAGTCATTGTGGGTAACCCTCCTATTGTTTAAGGGTTAAAGTCCCCACAGTTTCAGGGCACTAGGCTTATTAGAATCTCCTAGTGAGTTCGGCCCTAGTAGGGTTTTTGTCATGTCTGGATTAGTATAAATAGAGATCTAGACTCTCTATTTATCACACAACTCATACACACTCAAGTGTAGCGCATAGTTGAGGAAGGAGAAGACACTGGGGCTAGAAAAGAAGAAGGTTACTGCTGTTGGGAGATCACTTGCTGGAATAAAATTGGAAAAGTAACAAATTTCTCCTTTAGTATGTCCATCACTTGCTGGAATTCTTGCATCTATATATACTTGATTGTATATCCTCAATAGATCCTCTAGTAGTGTTATATTACTAGCATAGTTCCTGATGAATTTCTTGTAGTATCCAGTGTGTCCCTAAGTCACACACAACTATTTGACTAATGTTGGAGTCGACAAATTCAAAATGACTACAATATTTTTTGAATCAACCAATAGACCTTCCTTTCACACAACATTCCCCAAAAAAATCCCAAATGGGTGAAAAAATACAAGTTTAGAGAGATTTACATTTTCCTGCAACGATCTAACATGAGTCTTAGTACTTTAAAATGATTTTTCAATAGACTAAACATTGTCTAATCATCCAAATATACCTCCAAGAACTTATGCATGAATTCCTTGAATGCAACCACCACTATCTTTTGAAATAAGGCTAGTACATTCTTCATCCCAGTGGGAATTACATTATAGGAAAGGGAGCCCCAGTCCATCAAAAAAATAGTATTCATGTGATGCTCCTCTGTTATATGGACCTTATGGTATCCAAAGAATCTATCAATGAAATAATGAGCTTCATGTCCTCCTACATTCTCTAACACCTCATTTATGAATGGTGTAGGGATCATGTCATGGATACATGTTGCATTTAGGTTTTTCATATCCACACAGATACGATTATATCATGTCTTATTGTCCTATACCACCATCGGGATCATCCATTTTGATTCTTCAACTAGAAAAATAATCCATGTGTCCAACATGTGGTCTAGTTCCTTATGCACTTTCTCCTTATAGTAGGGGTTCAGTCTGTAGGGTCTTTTCTTTACTAGATTTCCCCCCTCCTTCAATTGAATATTCATCTCTTTGAGATCTCCTCCAATCCCTTTAATATTTGAAAATTTGTGTAGAAATAGTTCTTCATACTCCTTTAGCAGTTCGACTGTCTGGGTGACTATCTCCTTATCCCAGTAGTCAACTATGATGGCCACCTTAGGTTCCTCCTTAGTGCCAATATTGTATTTATTTGTTTTGAGAAGTTCTCTAAACTTCAGCATAGTACTAGAGGATGTCTCATCCTTCACCATGCGTTATCCCATAGTCTCCCTAATCTACAAGCTACATGAATCCTCTTATTTATATGTCTCCTTACTTTTAACTTTCTAGCAATAAACCGGTTTGTTCAACCATTCTACATCCTTATGGTATGCACATACTATCTTCTACATCACATATTTTTTGTGGTCTTTATATAAATATGAAATGCTTCACTCGATGGAGAAATTTGTCTAGGTTAGGATCTATAGTACGCAACTAGAAATTAAGTCCTAGTATGCCTTATTATTTCTTGTTGAACATACCAACTATGTGGTATGACCTCTAATGTATGGTAGAATTGGTGGACCCACTAACTTTGTGGTACAGTCTTCATCTCCCATCACTGCTAATAGAACATGATGTGTTATCTAGGATCCGTAGTCCCCTTGAATTTGTTGAGAAGATCTAAGTCTATAGTAAACTAGACCCTAACATTGATATATGTCTCAACAACTTCCCAACTATTCAAATCCTCTTAGTTCATCATCCACCAGCATGTAGCAATCCCTCAAGTCACAAAATCCATTTCTCTTACTCACTTGTCTGTTGGGACTTGAGGTTTCATTTGTTCAAGGAAAGTATCCACTTTTTCAATTCCATTGAGCACTCGTGGATCACATGGATCCTACACAGACTTTGTAACACATCTGCATCTCCTTGTATACACCTCATAGAGTTGATGCTTCCAATGAATCCTATGAATCTGTGACAATATAACACATACTACACCAACCAATATCTCCATCACCAATGGGTTTCCTATAATCTTCTTTTCATGAAATCACATTATATATATTCTCAATTTCAACACTACAGATATCATCCTTGAATGGTTTTTGTGTATCTGCCTTTTTCTGTGGAATCCAAGGGAGTGCAATGTGCAGTTCCTCTAAATCAAAGGACACGTGTCTCTACTTCAAGTTGAGAATAGAATTGTTATAAAATTCTTGATCGAACCCCAATATATTTGGGTAGGTATCAGTGTCCTCCTAGATATCAATGACTTCAAACATTGCCACAATCTTAACTCTGTCAATGTTCACCTCCGCATCGTACTGACTGGCTAGTTTGAGTTGTATGGGAAACGATACTGCCTTTGGATTCCCCATCAACTCCAAGGTTTTATTAGGAATAATTTTCACATCCACCCCTAGATCAAGCATTACACCCTTCATCTCAAAGCCCCAAAACTCAAGGGATAGCATGAAATCCTTTCCAATTCTTCTTTTCTTCCCCACTCCATGTGCATTTCTTTCGAGATGTGGTGGAGAAATGGGTTCTTCAACTTCATTTGACTTTATTGACAAAATAAAGATCATTTAGTATATTTAAACAAATTTTCAAAAAGGTAGTTACTGGGACTTACTTTTGATTATTATATATATTCTTGTGTTATTCTTATTTTCATTGTGCGACCTTGCACCCTGTGACCTACCTCTACTCTTCACTTTGCATACTTTGCAATAGATGTTCCTCATGCAACCTTATTTTGCGATCTTATTCTTCACACAATCTACATAATTAATCTTATTTGTGCATATTTTTTTGGTGTAGTTATTCCTCTCACTAGGAATCTTCCCCAACTACCTTTTGTGTGTTTCACAGGGACTATAGTCGGTCCTTAGCTTCAAACTTGGGTAGGGGTTGTGTATCTTTCCTTATCTTTTGGTCAACTTGTATTTTAGCACTACATTCTACAACAATATATTTTCCTATATGAGCACCTCCTCGAGTCACTATGTCCACCTATTTTGGGTTCTTTCCATCATTCTCCTTCCTTGGCTTAGTGTCACCATGTTACAACAACCCTTCTTGTCCTCCCATTTCTTGAGCAAGTCTGAGCAATCCTCTATTGTATGTTTTGGACTATGGGAGTATGCACATAGTTTACATGGATTAGTACATAATATTTCCACACTACCTAGTTCCCCATAGTTAAACAAAATCATTTGTCTTCCACCTCCTCCATAGCCTCTTTCACAACCTCAAAAACAATTGTGCATTGCCCCCTTCTATCCTCTGGGATTAGGTCCTCTATTTTATTTTAGGCCTTCTACCCAGTAGAAATATGTTGTGTTATCCTTCATCAATTTCAAAGTTTGATATTTATTCACATCATGTCCAAATGAATTGTAGAATTCCCAAAAATGAGCATGTGTATAGCTCTGGTACTTCTGCAACGTCGGGCAATTGGGAGGTGTGTGGCCCTAGCTTCAATAGATTTCACACTAGTAAGTTTTTGGTATCGCATGAAAAGGACAAGGTGTGCTAGTACCATGTAGTTCTTTAGTGTTAGGTATTCATTCTTGTGATGGTCTTATGTTCTACAAAAGTTTCACCACACATTTTCTCATACTTCCTTACATGTAAATAGTTGTTGTAATTGTGCAGTTAGTGCAACAATATACATCTACATCTGCACCATTACTGGCGATGCCTCCCCTCTAGGAGTCACTTCCAACCTGATTGTGAATTCCAGGGCCTCTGACTAAGTAATCACCTTATGTTTTTACAGTGGAAAATAATTCCCTTTTCATTATCATTGCACCATCGTAGCTGGTTGTAGGTTCATTTTAATTAAAGTGCATATTTACATGATGCCAAAACTATAACGTGCCAGATAGCACGATATACCATCGACAATGATTCCAATCACTGAAACATAACACAACCAAATTGATGGTGGGGATTTTTCCTTTAGCTCCTCACCACGATTAATTACAACATATACATCATGTACCTTTAATGCAAATGGGGTCAAAACCGGGGTGTTACATTCCCCTCCCCCTTGGAATAACACCATCCTCAGTGTTCCAATACTTAGGAATACATATACAATTAACACATCCAAAAATTTCAAAATTTTGTAGATCTGTCCTTCGTTCAATTATTTACTTTGAACTTTCAGGACCAAGCCCCTTGGCTTCCACGAGCTTCTCCTGCTAGTTCTTAGCTTTCATCTCACCCCCAATTCTAGGAACTTTGTGGCTGCTAACCTCCTAATATTCCCTTGTTGGGAAGTCCCAGTGATAATGATGCCCTCCGCATTTCGAACATTTTGCTGGCTGCTTCATCTTTACCTGCTCAATTTCCTTTGAGTCTTCATGCCTGGAATGTTTCTTAATGGACCAATTAGACAAATTCCTCATCATTGATCCACTTTCCTTTCCCTTACGGATTGCTCCCAGAAGGCTTTTTACCTCCTTTTGCAAACAAATAGAGTCTTGCAAAAGATGGTGGTTCATCTCATTCTACCTCTTCTGTATCTTGAGCATCTCTCCAAGGTTTTCTTGGGTCTTGGAAATTGTTTGAAGGAGACTTCCAGCCAAGTCCAATAGCTTTTGGTTTGCTACCATGATCAATGTGCATGACTGGATTTCACTTTTCTCACTCGTGAAATGCATCATTGTAATTCTGTTAGGCCAAGCATAATATAAGCATTAAAATCAGTCAATTAATTGCCCAATTGGCATGGAATTCCAATTCTTATCGAGGAGACTTTCATACTTTTCATGCCTTCCCAACAGGCACATGAGCTCATTCATGTCCATTCTTGGGCAAGGAATTAACTATTCCAGCATTCACAAATTATTTTAAGCAAATAAACACATTCTATTTTCAGCCATACATGCATTCAACAATCTTATGTTTTCATAAATGCATAAGTGTGTGTGTGTGTGTATATATATATATATATATAATCAAAAAAGGAAAGAGAGAGCAGCAAGAATTTGTCCCCTCTTTGTCTTGTTCCATTCTGGAACCCACACCACCACTGTGGTTTTCATGCTCTTAGTCTCTTTCACTTCACCGTGAATGCTGGACCAACCCTTATTCGCCATGACACTTAGTGTCTCCGGTCTATTCCAGACCTCTCAACCATGGAGTCTCTCCACATGGTTTTCCTACAACTCTTGGCTGCTAGGACCTTCACAGTCCCACTAGCACCTTTTTTATTATTGCTCATTTCAAGCTCACTAGGACAGTCACATGTCCACATGCACCCCTAGGATGCCCTTATAGTCCTCGCTCCCAGTGATACCTATATTCAAACATTGAATAGATTCACATGTTTAGTTTATTCTCATCGGTTTGTCTCTAAACAAGAGTTAGAATATTATAACCAAACCATATTCACAAGTATATTCATAAGCAAGAAGTTGCAAGATAATCCAATACTTATATGTATTGTGTGTTTCCTCTCTAGTCCATAGGGTCCTGCTTTGCTCTGCAAGACTTGGGATTTCCTATGGACTTGGATGTTAGGTCAGCACGCAGGCTGCTCCACTACATCAAATAATTAATGTCTAGCTAGTACACCTTCACACCGACTAGGCTTGGAACTTTACCACGACCATTTCCAGGTCCAATATCTACTATGGATCCCCAGGCATATAACAACCCAATATACACTTATATCAACAATACACTTATATCAACAATACATTTATACCAACAATAACCCTTTCTCTTTAGTGTGTAACAGCAAACTGCATCTGTTTATCCTATTAACACAAGAAATATAAGAAAACTCATCAGCGTTATTGCTCTAAAACTGTAATCATATTTCATACCATCCACTATCAAGTATTGAGACACCAAGAGTGCGTCCACTCCCTAGGGTGTAGTCAATATTGAAAACCCTTTCATCACTCGACATCGGGAAAGTGTGCACCCCTTTCCAATGTGAGCCCTGTAGGCCCTATTCATACTCAAGCAATCTGTCATAATGGAAATAAAATCAAAACATGCTCTGCATATTGAATTTAACAATTTGACATGCATATTTTGCAGCTAGGGTCACAAAACACTTAGCCATTTGCAGATGCAATATTCCTTCATTAACGAGGAATGGGGGCTCCCTTCTTTGAGTTGACAGTCCCTCGGTTTTCCATTCTAACTCCTTTTTACATTCAATACCCCACACATGTCTTACGAACATAATCTATACCATCTCACTCATGTTGCTTACCAAACATGTAGTGCAGATGGGACATTTCCAAAATGTCCAATGGAGTTTCACCCGAAACCCATTTCCAAGATAGGGGAAAACCTCCCCATGAAGTTTCGCTCTTGCAGGCCATCACACATGGTCTTCCTGCAATGTGTACCCCTGACACATTCATCAAGTAGACAAACAGTCAATCATTATCTACTAATACAATCCAAATTTGATTGTTTCATAACCAAGCAATGGCATTAGTAATTAAATTCAATATGAATTTGCAACTCTGTCTACTGCAGAAATTGATTTCCTTGGTAATGAGGTGATCCTCATTTGTTGGTCCCTTGTAAGTAGCACCCATATGCCCATTATAATTTTATGCTTACTAGCATAACATGAACATCCACTTACAAAACATTCTCCTAACACAATTCTATGCAATCCAATAGTGATTAGTAGTTGTTAGCAATTTCTCAAATCTGAAATTTACAAGTTCAAATTGACAACCCATTCTACATACAAACTATTTTCACAACCATGAGACTCTCCTCATGAGGTTTGGCTCTTTCACATGGTAGGTTTTGGCCTTTTTCATGGTCTTACCCTCATTTCCATGCCCCAAACAATCTACCTAAAACCTGAACTTCAATCAGCCAAACACTTGGTAAGTCTTGATGCATATAACTTTTTCATTGCTGCAACAACCACTGAAGCATTTTCAGAATTATAGAATTCAAATACTTCCAGCTGTTAATCGCATCAATATTACCAAAACTCATTTACTTCACGTGAATCATTATCATACTAAAATTTCAAGGTATAGTCACATCATTTATGAAAATTAAAGGAAATGTTTAGATACTCCTTAATTCATAGGCGTATTATTTGTACCACCTTTCCCTTCCATTGAGTATTTCCAATAGCCAATCGATCATGACTACCCTCTTCATGCACTTACCATCCTACATTCATAACAACTCTTGAAAGGATTCTAGAATTATCATCAATTCACCATTTCAGCCATTGGTTAGTCATAATAACACATGCACTATCTCGATGCATTCATGCAATGCATCACAACATTTGCACCCATACTTATGTATGCATATCTACAACATTTACTCAGGATTTTCATATGCTTCCATTCAATGCATAACTACAAGATTTATAAAATATCTTAATGCATATCCACTCAATGCTACCTTGTATTCAGGAATATTATGCATTCAATCATACTATGGCATAATCGTGACTACCTCATATAGGATGCCCTACCATAATCAAGACCACCAGTGCTCACTTTTTTTTTGGGTTACTAAGCTCATAACAACATATACAGGCATGATACATTTATATATGAATGTAGGGTAAACTTCTAAACGGCCACAAGGTGTGAGACCTCTTGCCTTCAACACTCCATGCAATTGTCATAATTAAACCATTACCTGCATGGATCCTACTTACACCCTTGACATTAACAATTTAGTTGGTCTCTTGTAGGAGATTGTAGAATTCGCTCACCAACTTTTGATCCTGGATTTGTTGCCTTATCCCTTTCTCCATAGGGTTTCTGGTCACATTCATCAGCATCAATGACATATTCATCCATTCTCATGTTGTCATTGGTTTTTCTACCAATACCAACACCAATACAATATTTACCATTTGGTGGTTCATTGTAAATGTATAATTCCCACTACTCTTACCAATATGTAATATCCTATGCATGCAAGGCATATACCCATACATTTTATGTACAAAGCTTATAAAATATAATATAATTAGTAAGACAGGGTTTAAGGAAATTTCCCTTTTCAAGTCCCTCATCTTTGCATGGAACTCCTCTTCCACATAACAGTTGGTTTGACTTCATGGTCTTTGCTACCTCTAGGCATGCAATTCTTGGATTTGTCCATATTGACAACAACACATTTTTTTCAAACAACCACTAGTACTTTTCTGCTCCTCATTCAAACTCTAGTGATTCTCCCTTGTTCCCTGCTGGATAAGCTTTCCAACACCTATCCACATGCTCCATTCTGACTTCAGATGTCAAAATCACACCACTTCTAAAATGGCGATTTTCAACAAATTTACAACTGTATTCTGGTCTTTGAGCCACCTAGAATTTCTTCCTTTTCAGCCCTGAAAATTCACTGGAAATTGCTAAGAATCCCACTGAGAAGCCGCTGAAATCCATTGAGAAATACCTCCTAAAAAACTCAAAATTTGATTCATCAAATCGGGTCTCTTCCCAACTAATTTTCCGACATATCAGATCCTTAGTTGACTAAGCTTCCGATGTTTCGGCAGTCAAAACAGCTAAATTTTTCTGACTTTCATCGATGGTCCAACCAAATAATGTTTTTCAATGTTTTGGGACGATCTTCCTCTGGCATCCGATATTTCGGCGGTCCGAAAAACTAACTTTTTTCGATATGTCAGCGACCCCATCATCTAAAGTTTTTTTATGTTTTCATACTTAGAATTTTTTCTGAATTTTCTTTCCCTGTCCACCGCCACATCGGCCGCTCCATCAGCTAAAATTCTCCAATGCTTTTAACACTTCAGCAAAAATTCATCCTCCGCTGCATCGGCTACCCAATTACCTAAAATTCTTCGGCGTTTCGGCAGTCTTCTAGAGATCTCCATCGACACTACGGCTCCACATCAGCGATCAGCTTCTGACGATTTCCTCACTAAGGAAAATTTTCGACGAAACTTCCTTTTATCTACCACATTGGCTCTATCACCCTTTTCCCGTCCACATATCGATACCTTCATCATCTATTTTCCTCTGTCATTGCGGCACCTTCATTCCTTTCCAACCGAAAGTCTCGGGGCTCTTATCCTCTAATTTTCACCGACGTTTGCTGCCACATCCATTGCTTCATCGTCTACTTTTTGCCGACGCTTCAGAGGCCTTCTAGTGATCACCACCGACACTGTGGCTCCTCGATCAACTAAAAATTTTCAACAATTTCCATACTTAGAGAATTTTCGGTGAAAATTTCTTTTTGGCTCCATCGTTAACTTTTTACCTCCGGCGGCATTGGAAACCCTTCCGCCTAAATAGGCTGATGTTTCGGTGATCTTCCGCCAAACTGAGCCGACGTGTTGGCTCCAACTTCTTCTCCTTTCTGCTGATGTATCAGAAGTCGCTCCATCTAGATGAGCCAACGTTTCAGCAGTATTCATCTGAAGGATTCCGAAATATCCCAACACTTAGAAAGTTTTCAACTTTCACCCACGTCGGCTCTATCTTCCCTTTCCTGTTGCTTCGTCGGCTTAGACTTCCTCTATTTTTCACCTCCATTGTGGCTCAAACCTGTCGATCCGGCCGATGTATCGAATTAGAGTTCATATATTTTTCACTGCCACCAAGTCTATATCGGATGGATTTTCTACTACATGAACCGACATATCGGCAGTTCCATCCACTAGTCTTCTCTAACGATCCGACGATCGAACACTTAGAAAAAAAATTTCAAAAATTTCCTGTCATTCACAGATTTCTTCTGATTTCTGCTGCACAGAGGGCAACCTTCCTTTGTTATCTGATGCTTCACAGCCCATTCAGGCCCATGCTGCAACATTACCTATGATACCACTCTATAACGTCCCCGACCCTCAGATTAGCAAAGAGGACGCTACCATACACTAACCGTCCGGGAAACTAGCCCAATGAACATGTACATACATATAAAAACTAAAATAAAATGATTGGAAGTAAAAACATGCAGAGATGCATAATGGTTTAACATACAACGGAAGCAAAATCATACATTCCAGCATTCAACATGTTCACCTTAATTCATTAAACATCAAATATGATTGCAGAAACAAGGTAGTCAAGAATAGTTATCTTATCAAGAACTTGTCCTACAACCAGCTATGTTGCTACAACATTCCACCCAATCATAGGCCAGTGTGCTCATCAATCTCTCAGCAACACTACCACCCCCGAGTTGGGCATGATTCCCCAAGGAATAAGGGACTAAGCAGGCTTACACATAGCCAAGGATACACAAATCAGCCAAGCCAACACAGTAGGGTTTATCAGGCCATCAAGGAGCTGGGAAAAGTTGAATGCTAAGCTGGTGAGTTCATTGAAGAGCTAAGGACACCTACACTAGAACTAGCTTGACTTATAGGACACCCACACACACCCAAAACTAGGAAATCAGTCCCTTCTCTGCTACACAGTCCCTCTGGCCCTGACCTCCCTCATAGTGCTATTCAGGGATTGTGGAGAAGAAAGCCATCCCTCTAGCTCTATTTGTGTGATTCCCTAAACACCCCAGGTTTATCAAGCAAACTAGGACTTCATCCCACTCCAACATAGTCTGAGACTGACCACTACATACATGCAGCAAAGCAAGGTATTCACACCTTGAACAGGGAAAATCCAGCTCTTGAGTCGTTCTTGGTCTTGTTGTGGCCAAAACGACTCCATAACAACCTACAGCAGCTCCAAGACGTAATGGAAACTACAGCCAATGAAAAACGTGGGGAATACAACGGCCCCTATCTCAACAATGAAGCATGGGAAAAGCATAGCCGGGAGTTGGAAAAGAAAACAGACTCTCCGTATGGATAGGAGGAAAAACATATCCATAGACCACAAATTGGTATGGAAACACATACACACATAGAAAATCGTGAATGGCCCTTCACAGAGAAATCATGGGTGACAGAACATGGCTCCCCATCTCGCTGCATGAGTAAAACCCAGAAGAATCCGGTGCATGAGGAGAATAGAACGTTTCTGTGTGAGGATGGCCACTTCCCGCTTGTGTGTGAAGATGAGCAAGCTTGGGGAGAATGGGAGAATGCCCAAAGCAGTCGTAGAGAGAGAATGGAATGCATTGCTTCCTGTCCACACAAATATGGAGAGTTTGCTGGTGGAGTGGGTGTGTGGGAAAGGACTAACAGTCCTGCCACCCACCACTTCCTAGCAATAACTGCCCCCAACTAACAATAGAGGTTTAAATGTGTATGTAGTAAGGATTTCTCCCTACTACAGTGGCAGGAATGAATCCCTTTTCTCTATAGGACATAAGGGTAGGTTCCTGCTAGTGGGTAAATGCAGAAAATGAAAATGTAATGTAAATAACAGAAACGAAAGCTAAACTATGAGCAGAAAATAAAAATGTAAGGTAAATGGTAGTAAAGTAAACTAAGCAAAGATGGAAAAGATGGAAGGATTGGTGAACCCCTCTGCAAACACAGGTTATGGTTCCGCCTACAAATACCTGCAAGCAAAGACTAAGCTACAATAACCTGCAAAAGAATGTTAACAATAAAACCTACAAATGAAATAAGGTTTAGAAATCAAAGCAAACTAAACAACTAAGAAACAACAATAAAAATGGGTATACCTTCTCTTGGGTGGAAATGGGCCACCATACCCAAGCTTGTGGAAGCACCTCTCTTGGTTGGGGAGATTTGGCTCAATGGAAATGGAGGAGAGGGAGTGTGGGTGGCTTGAGAGGCAAATGTGTCTCAAGGCATCCACATGCAACATAACAATATGCAAGGGAGAAGTGTTTTGAGAGTGACCCCCCACCCTCGTTTTATAGCTTTTCCAAGGGGTTTTAGGGTTTTAAGCCCTTGGTCAAGGCTTTAGCCCCTTTTTTGGGCTTTTAGCCCCTTCCAACCTAAATTTATCCCCTTTTAGGGTTTTAGCCCCTTTTTTAGGGCTTTAGCTCCTAGGAGGCTATTTTGGGCTCCTTTTTGGGGTTTTTAGCCCTTTTTCTTCATCCTTAGGCTATTTTGAGGGTGTGGGGGTTGAATGGAGGGATATGAGGGTCGTGAGATGGTGTCCTTGGGTTGTGTAGGCCATTGAGAGCTTAGTGGGGGATGATTGGGTTAAAAAATTGCCCCCTGATGTGTGAGGGCAGGAGCTCAACGTATGGCTGACGAACATCATAGGATTTGATGCGTAGAGGTGGTGCTTCCGGGGCTGGGGCATGGTGGTTTTTGGTTTTTGTATTAATATGGTTCCCATCAAAGGGTGAGATATAAATAATGTGTGACATGTATATGGATGAGGCGGGCATCCCCATGCTTGTGACAATGTCAAAAGAATAATTTGATCTATGCTCTAAAATACAAGAGCCGATCATATACAACTGATGTTGAAATAATGGTTACCTCCATGTGAGGCTGAATATAATGATGATCGGGTACATTGGACCCATGGCATTCTCATGGAATGCTATATCTTCATGACTGATGGTCTATTGGATATGGAATGGTACATAGCTATGTGGATTCACTGATTGAGAGTCAGAGTCTCTGTGGTACAAGTATGTTGCATCAATGATAAAGGTATATCAAAGCACTGATGGGGCTTCTGAACACTGTCTCCAATGCAACTCGGAAATAACAAGGGACATAACCTGTTTAGGTCCCTCAAGTGGACTCACCAATGTGCTAGAGTCGGGTGACATTCGGGGTCTTCGACCAAGTACTGTGTGGAACAAACCCTACACGAATCTCAATGGTGCGATGATGGAGTTGAAGTCGAGCACGTGAGAAGAAACCATCCCGAGAGGTACTAAGGACTTTTCTCAAGTTGTCCAAGGAACGCATCAATGATTTCAATGAAAACAAGGTACAGGGACCCCTGGGTATATCCTTTGGAATATGTGTGTTGGCATCAACAGAGGGAGACCTACCCCTAGTCAAGGCAATGATGTTTCCTTGACCAGAAGCATGAGGGAGATAACTGGAAGGTGTGAAGTAATCTGTGGACTGACTCACTGAATTGGGGGGGGGGAGTGAAGGGAAATATTTGAATAGGGGCAGGGGGAGGGAGACTCAAAATTCCTTTGTTCAGAGTATGATGGTATGGAAGACCAAGCAGCAAATGAAACTGACTCATGGGAATGGGATCATAGCTGAAATATAGGGGATATCACTGCAGATGGGAAATACTTGGAGGAGGTAGACACTTTTGATCACCAGTATGGTCGCCAGTTCTGTAGCAAGGATTTCTCCCGACTATAGGGGCAGGAATGAATCCCTTCTGTCTATAGGACAAAAGGGTAGGTTCATGCTAGTGGGTGAATGTAGAAAATAAAATGTAATGTAAATGGCAGTAAACTAAAACTAATCTAAGGAAAAAAAGAAGAAAATGGAGCAATGGTGAACCCCTCTGCACATAAGAGGTTAGGGTTCTGCCTCTAATAACCTGTAAAACAATGTTAACAACAAAACCTTCTCTAGTGGAAATGGGCCACCATGCCCTAGCTTGTGGAAGCACTCCTCTCTCTTGGATGGGGAGCAATGGCTCAATGGGAATGGAGGAGAGGGAGTGTGGGTGGCTTGAGAGCCAAATGTGTCTCAAGGCATCCACTTGTGCAGCATAACAGTATGCAAGGGAGGAGTGTTTTGAGAGTGACCCCCCACCCTCCTTTTATTGCTTTTCCAAGGGGTTTTAGGGTTTTAAGCCCTTGGTCAGCGCTTTAGCCCCTTTTCTGGGCCTTTAGCCCCTTCCACCCTAACTTTAGCTCCTTTTAGGGTTTTAGCCCCTTTTTGAGGGCTTTAGCTCCTAGGAAGCTATTTTGGGCTCTTTTTTGGGGTTTTAGCCCCTTTTCTTCATCCTTAGGCTATTTTGAGGGTGTGGTGGTGTAATGGAGGGTCAAATGGAGTGATATGAGGGTCATGAGATGGTGTCCTTGGGTGGTGTAGGCCATAGAGAGCTATGTGGGGGATTTTTGGGTTAACATATTGTCACCTGATGTGTGAGGGTAGGAGCTCAACGTATGGCTGATGGACATCATAGGATTTTGCTGTGTAGAGGTGGTGCTTTAGGGGCTGGGGAATGGTGGCTTTTGGTTTTTGTATTAATATGGTTCCCATCAATGGGTGAGATTAAATAAATGTGTGGCATGTATATGGATGTGGTGGGAATCCCCATGCTCATGACAATGTCGAAAGAATAATTTGATCTATGCTCTAAAATACAAGAGCTGGTCATACACAACTGATGTCACAATAATGGTTGCCCTCATGTGAGGCTGAATACAATACTGATCTGGTACATTGGACCCATGGCATTCTCATGGAATGCTATATCTTCATGACTGATGGTCTGCTGGATCTAGAATGGTACATAGCTATATGGACTTGCTGATTGAGAGTCAGAGTCTCTGTGGTACAAGTATGCTTGCATCAATCATAAAGGTATATCAAAGCACTATTGGGGCTTCTAAACACTGTCTCCAATGCAACCCAAAAATAACAAGGGACATAACCTATTTAGGGCCCTTGAGTAGACTCACTAATGTGCTAGAGTCGAGTGACATCCGGGGTCTTTGACCAAATACTGTGCAAAACAAACCCTATATGAATCTCAATGGTGCGATGATGGAGTTGAAGTCGAGCACATGAGAAACAACCATCCCGAGAGGCACTAATGACTCCTCTCAAGTGGTCCAAGGAACTCATCAATGAGGTTAATGAAACCAAGGTACAGGGGCCTCTGGAATATGTGTGTTGGCATCGACAGAGGGATACCTACCCCTAATCAAGGAAATGATGTTTCCTTGACCAGGAGTGTGAGGGAGATAACCGAAAGATGTGAAGTAATCTATGGACTCACTCACTGAATGGGGAGGGGAGGGGGAGGGAAAGAACTGGACAGGGGAAGGGGGAGTGTGGGAGACTCAAACTTCCTTTGTTCAGAGTATGATGGCAGGGAGGACCGGGCAGCAAATGAAACCGACTCAAGGGAATGGGATCATAGCTGTAATACTGGGAATGTCGTTGCATATGGGAAATAGTTGGAGGAGGTGGACACTTTTGATACTAATGGGATCCAAGGAAGACACATTGTAGAGTACTCTAAACAAAGGCAACTCAATGTGGGAATGCTTCCAAATTGTTTACTGTGGGGTGGTGTATAGGGACACCATCATGGTACGATCTCATGGATTTTTGGCGAGCCCAAGAAAGTAAATGCTCGATGGTGCTTTCAATTTTAGAGAGTTTGAAAGCACGAAGAAGACTCCAGTGGGGGCTCTTTTTTCGTTGGTAGTCTCTTGTGCCCAAAAAAGGGATAAAAGTATACATAGGAGAACTCGCCCATCCTGTAGGGGATGAGAGACTTCTTTACCGTTGGTAGTCCAATCAGGCCGGAAAAGGTTAAACCTATACTGACTGGACGGTCATTCAAATAATTTTACGAACATGAACGAAACCAAGTTTTCTCAGAAATATTTTCTTGATGAGATGGCTGGAAAAGAGCTTAATGACAACCGATGGTGAGCTTTTTCGTAAAGTGCAGCCCCTTTTCCCGAGAAAGCATAAAAGTATGCATAGGGGAATGGTCTTGGCTTGAATGTGCCAAGGAGGTCCTTTTCAATTGATGGTCTACATGGTCTGCAAAAGGAGGTAAATGAGACGATGTAGAGGCCCTTTCCTATACTTTAGCGAGCGGGAAAGAAAGCATCTCCACTCGGCTATCTTTTCATTGTTTTAAGGAGTCAGAAAAGAGCTTAAACGAAACTCCCATGTGGTCAACCGATTGCGGTGGAACATGCAGTGCCCCTTGTCAGGATGGTGGAGAGAGGTCCAAAGATCATCCATGTAGTATGGACAGAGCAAAAGGCTCTCAAACATACCAATACATGCGTGGGATAGAGTGCAGAAGAGGCTCGCAATTTGGTGTGGCAAAGGCACACAAACCGAGGTGGCTCTCGGACAGAGGTCAGGAGAGTGCGTGTGTGTGTTGTGGTGGACGAACTTGACTACATGCAATGTGAGTGCAAGTACGGGGGCACTTATATGACAAATATGTGCAAGAAAAGAAATCGTTTTGTGGATAGTGGTCCAGAGATCCGCGCAAGGTGCAGTAAAAAGAAAAGACAATCTATGTGTTAAAAATACAAAATAAAAGCTAAAATTACATTCCTTAAGAGGCGGTGGCCTGAAAACTCGCATGAGTAGCAGTCGGGAGGTGTGATACAAGTACAAGTACATGGACACTTGCATCGTCATGTCATGGCTCGTAAACTGAGGTGACTTGTGGGAAATGGTCCCGAAATTGATTTATTAAACATGAGACGATGGTCTCATAAAGAGATATAAATTTGAGCTCAGAGGTGTGAGAGGTGTCTCAAATCGGTTCCAGGTGACTTTGAATTAGCAGCTGATGGTGTTGCCCCTAGTGCATTGGTGCACTTAGGAGTTTTTGTGTTGCGATGTATATCCTGTTGAGAAAGCATATATGGCTTCTCATTTTGTATTGGACATGTTTTGGACATGCGACTGATCGATTTATATATATATATATTTTGACGCATGTGGATGTGCTTTTATGGTTTTATTTATGTGATTCTTTTTATGATGCTGTGGAGTGCCAATTCCTATGTGATGTATTATTACACTTGTGTGTGTATTTTTAGACATAGTTATGCATGATGTTATGGTTTTATGTTTCCTATATGCGGTTATGGATGTGCCAATTTAGAATATCGTTGGCCATTTGGTCTGCAACACTGTTGAGGTTTCTGGGAGCATGTGTGAATGTGATGGATTCAAATGTTCTAACCATTTGTATAGTGCACAGGTACTTTCTAAAGAGGCAGGGATCACATACTCGGTAGTGGTTGTTCAACTGAGAAACAAGTAGCTGGGAGTCTAAGAAGACGTCGAGATGGTGAATTGCCTAACTAGACAGTGGTGGCCAAGAGGCCATTGACACCATCATATTCAGCCTGGTTGGTGGTTGTAGTGCCCACGCATATTTTGTTGATGTGGATTAATTCATGCGATGGGGAGTAAATTACCCATGCAGCCAAGGCGAGGTTCAGGGACCATCTACTTGCTCCATCTGCAAATCCCATATACCAGTTTGAGGTGTGCTCCATATAAAGCAATGAGAGGAAACGATACATAAGACTCAATTTTGAAAAATGTGTAAAACAAAAAATGGAAAAACTATAATACATGTTGTAACGTTGTCACTAAAAGGGGTGACATTAGAGGGAAAGTTGTTTGGACTTTCCAAGGATCAGGGGTCATTCCTTTGTGTGACATGATGAATCCTTGTAGACGGCTCGTGGGGACACAGAAAACACACTTGAATAGGTTCAAGCGGATTCCATATTGGCGACATCATATGAAGACTTGTCGCAAGTCGTCTATGTGTTGTGTCTGCTTTTGCGACAGTGTGATGAGGTTGTCGAAACAAACCAACATAATGTGAACGAGGTCACAAAAGCAGTGTGTCATGGCATGCTGGAAGGTGGATCCAACATTTTTTAGGCTAAAGGGCATGACTCGATACGTGAATGTGCCCCATGGGGTTGTGAATGCCATCTTATAACGATCTTCTTTTAGGATTTGGATTTGGTTATATCCAGAAAAACCGTTCATGAAGGAAAAGGCTTCATGTACAGCGCATGCATCGATGATCTGATCGATGAAGGGTGTGGGGAAGTTGTCTTTGGGACATGCCCCATTGAGGTTGTGGAAGTCTATGCAAACATGAATGGTACCCTATTTTTTATTCACAAGAACAGGATTAGAAACCCAAGTGGTGTATGCAATGGGATAAATGAAGTCGGCTGTGTGCAGCTTCTCTATCTTGGCTTTCACTGCGGCCACTTTGGATGGATGGATGGGCCATTGCTTTTGGTGTACGGGTGCCACATCAGGCTATGTGTCAATTTGGTGTTCCACAATGGATGGATCTAATTTGGGCATTTCAATGTACGACCAAGCAAAGATGTCACAGAATTATTGGAAGAGAGCTGTGTAGGCATCGACCTCTTCCAGGGAGAAAGATGCCCCCAGCATGATTTCTTCAATGATCTCAGAGTTGGTTGAGATGTTGATTTTAATGGTTGGAAAAATGTTCTCCATATTCCCTTCTTCGAAGGAATCAGGTGTTGGGATTGGGTTCTTGAACTAGTCAACCTTCCCATGGATGAAATTTTTGGTCTCCACGGAAAACTGGTCAGACTGCGACACAAGTTCTTATGGGAGGAAGAATGAGCAATGGTGCATGTTGTCCCATGGGTATTCAGGGGCAGTCAGAGCTTCAAGTATCTCCTCATCATTTCTGAAGCAATGAAGAGACAGTTCTAATGGACCGTCGGTGGAGGAGGAGATGAGCAGGTCGATGGAACTGGACATCATGTAAATGGACATGGTGTTTGACGAAGGAGGTGGTGGGTGAACTTCTTTGATCAAGGTGATCTCAGACTCAAGGGAATGGTGACGGAGGTCAACGAGAGCCATTCAAAATTCGGGCAGTTCTTGGCAATGGTGGGAGTAATTTCCATAAAAGCTACAAAGGGCACAATAATGGTTTGTCCTCAATGCCTTGTTCCTGACTACTGGCACGGTTGGGAGTTCAACCACGGGGATGTTTTCATTCGTATCCATGGCATATAGATGCACATGGATCACTGGGATTTCAGGGAAATTCTGATTTGGATGGCCCTATTGTTCACAGATGGCACAAGCTGGGACTTGTCACGATTCTGCGGAGGATTTGGTGTTCTTGCCCCTGGATCTTTTTGGTTGGGGTTGTGCTGGTGCAGGTGCAGTGGTTGGCTTGTGCGGACTAGGTGGAGGGTGAGACTCAACCGCGATAGGTTGCACTGGGGTTAAAACAACCTGGGGCATTGCTGGTTGGGCTGGTGGATCAAGATACAACACTAGGATCCCAAACATAAAGTTGGGTAGGATTAAGGTGGCCATGACTGGCTTGCTCATGACACCAGGTGGGGAAAAGAGGAAGGGAATTGTATGGACTGGGGATGAGCCCACATAACTCCTGGATGGTTGTATGTGGGGATGCGGTTGTGATTGCGGCTGTGCGTAATGCTGCTCCTGCGGGTGGTGTTGCGGCTACTGTTGGTGGTGCGGCGACGGACGATGTTGTGTTTGTGGTTGGGGCTGTGGCCGTGGTTGGTATTTGAGTGTTGTTACCACCTAAGTTGTACTTAGTGGTTTTTATCAAGTGAGCCCAGTGAACTGGAC